>OY293826.1:61123995-61723995 GCA_958507055.1 Crioceris asparagi | reverse complement strand
TTCCATACCTCAGTTAAATAACTTTGTTTGTTAAGTCTTAAAAAAAAACTTTATTTATTAACAAAAGTATATTTAACAAATTTATAGATTCGATGTGCTTCAAACAAGAGTAACTAATGATCTAAATTCTATTACAACTCTACGTATATTTATATGAAAAAACTGCACATGCAGCACTATGTCTAAGGTTACATATATATCTCTTATATTTATTAGACTAATCAGCTATAATGACCATATAACTCCTCCCTTCCTAAGTTTGAGAAAAGGGGGTAACCTTTTCGAGGGTTTTGAGTTCTATGCTCACTTTAGGTTTTCGTTTATTTTTACAATAATAATACAATATAATTATAATTATTACAATAATTATGATAATAAATATTACACTGAATACAGAAACTCCTGTTTCTACAGTAAAGTGTTTAAGAGGGTGAATTTCAAGGGTGTCAATATGTTTTAGGTCATCGTGAATAGAATCTAAGTTTATTTCTTCTAATTGTAGCGGTTCAATCCTTTGAATTAAAGCTTTATCTATCTGTACTGGTGGTAATTTCAATCTTAAATTTATAGTATTTATTTCTTCAATCTTTTTACATCTTTTATTAATATTAAAATAATCATTTACAGATATTAGAATATAGGGATTCTTTAAAATCATTATTTTGTTGTCTAGGGGGATTGGATATAATCGATGCATCATATATGGTTTATTAATTATTAATGGTATGGCAATATAAAATATAATTATGTTATTTTTAATAGTTACATCGACATGTGCTACTTCATAAAATTTAACGATATTATCAAACGGTATTCTTTCTTCAATTTTAATCTTAGAGACAACCTCTTTTAATTCATTGTACTTTAGAATACTATAATGCATCACGTTGACTTTAGCAAAGTTAATTGCAGTTTGGAGATTCGTACGTATTTCTTCTAAGGTCCGAATATTATTTTCAATGTTATCAATCAATAAAATAAACTCCATCATTGATTCGGTTAATTTTATTAGTTCATTGAATCTTTTTTGTATTTGCTTTTGATTCTGATTAATATTAATTAATTGTGTATCGATAGTTTTAGTTACTTTTTTAAGAATAGTTTGAGTGGACGAAATGTCTTGTTGTAAGGTATCTTGGTTCTCTTGCAATATCTTAATATAATTATCGTACCTTTCTCCGTCGTCGGCATCTAAAGTCCCGTAAAGGTATTTATGTACTGTTCCGACCACATTAAGTAATCCGCGTTTAATTCTTTTTGAAGAATAGTGATTTATAAATTCTTCAGTTGTTCTAATGTGTTCTAGTAAATTATTGGTTCTTACTAATAATAGGTCATTCAAGGAGTTTGTTTGATTTTTCAATGTATTAGAAATATTTAATAATATTAATTTAGTCGTTCTTGCACATCTTTTGAAGTTGGTTAGATTTACATGATAATATATGTGATGATAGTTATTAACAATATATGTAGTTCCTAATTTGATTGGCAACACAGGATTCGTCAGCTTCTCTATTTGATATTGGGTGCTGGCTAGAGGGAGTAACAATATCACCAGAAGGATACTGTTCATTGTTCTGTAAAAGAGTTATCTTCTTTTAATGTCTGTTGGATGTCTCTGTCCTTTGAATAATTCTTTCGAATATTTAGGTTTTAATTTGTCTTTATGTATTATTTGAGGGGTAGTCAAAAATTGATGAGTTCCCTCAGGAATTTCAGGGTCATCTTCACGATTATTGTTTAACTTTGATAAAACATTAGCTTTTTTTGCATTTAGTTTCAAATTAATATTCTCATTCAGTTCTGTTAAGGTTTGAGCTAATTCATAAATATAATCTGTCTGAATCTGGTTCAGATTCTTCTCAAAGTTTAATTGATAGTTAAGATTTCCTTTAATAATTTGGAAAGGTGTATACTCGTGAGAAGAGTGAATGCTATTATTATAATTTAGTATAGCAATGTCTATAAGTTCTTGATTGGTTTTTGTGTGATGGTCTTGTTTTAATGTAACTAAGCTTTCTTTAAGGGTTGAGTGGAATCTTTCGATGGGTGAATTGGAATTTGGATTATATGGAGTTGTAAAATGTAATTCAATATGATATAATTTACATAAATCCTGTATTAAATTACTTTTAAAATTTTGGGCATTATCTGTTGTGATAATATTAGGGATACCATGGTGTGAAAAGTATTTTATTAAATTTTGACAGATTTCAATAGAGTTCTCGTTTAAGGGGTAAGCTGCTGCAAATTTTGAAAAGTTATCAATTATTGTCAAATATTTTTGGGACATAAAGGAATAAATGTCAATGTAGAGATGTTCAAATGGTTTCTGCCCTATTGGTGTTGGCTTAAAAATTACTTTATATGGATGTCTGTCATATTTAGATTTTTGACAGATTTCGCATGTGTTAATAAAATTTATAATATCTTTTTCCAATGTTGGCCAATAATAAAATTGTTTAATGTTTTTAATATTTTCTGTAATTCCTCTGTGAGAAGTTTTAACAGTGTGATATCGCTTAATTATCTCTTTTTGTTTTTCTAAGTTGGTTACATCTTCAAGTAATGTATTAGAAATTACAAGCTTGTAGGTATTATGCCTAAAAGTTTCTTGAAAAATTCGTAGAATTAAGGGTTCTAGTTCTTTATGAGGAAAATATAAGCAATATGTATCTGGAGGTAAATAATCTCTTAGAGTTTCTTGAATTGTTATAGTATTAGGGTTATCATTGATAAATATGAAAAATCGTTTCTTTGTTTCGAATAATTTTTCATAAGTTACATAGGGTTTATCCTTATTTGTCCATTTGAAAATAACTTGATTTTTATAAACATTAATACTTTTATTAACATAAGCAGCTCCTAAAATGGGATTTTCGTGAGAAGAATGGATCGTTTCTGTTTCTGAAGAATCATGAGTATTATTTTCTTTGTTTATAAGGGAATTGTCAAAAGAAGTTCCAGGGATAGGATTTTGGGGTTCATTAACCATTGTTAGTGGGGGTTTAATTTGAATATCCGAAATAATATTAATTTTGGGTTCTCTTTGTAAATGGCATACAAGGATTTCAATGTTCTGATTTTTAAAAATAAAATTAATCATGGATTTAACTTTTTCCCATTCTAACTTATCATGACCACATCCTAATTTAGGAATTGCAATTTTCTTAACGTTGTTTCTAATTGCATGATTCTTCATTTGGTGTAAGGATTTCCATAGCATGTAATAAGTAGGTTTTTGATAAGATTCTTGTTTTGTGACTAGATAGTATATAAAACGATTGTTTTTATCATCGAATAATACTGCGATTTCTCCTGGTTTCGCGTTTTGTTTAATTAATTTTTCCACATTTTTGAATTTATATTTAAAAACTACAGCTATACCTTTTTTCATCTGTAAATCTGCTGAAACACAATGAGCTAGGGAATAGTCATTAGGTTGCTCAAATAAATTACTATTAATTTCTTTAATTATTTCGGATTCATTGACTGGTTGCCAATTTTGATCAAATTTATCAAATTCTGTCTTAAGATTTATCATCGGTTCAAAGGTAGGTAGGGGATCTTGATTTTCAAAAAAATGTTTTATTCTATCATGCCAAAGTTGCTGGTCATCTTCATTAGTTTTTAATTTCTCGCATGTTGCCGACATATGTGTCAAAATATCATCTTTTTCGATAGCATATATATCCATAGGGGGTCGAGAAAGAGCATCAGCATTTAAATTTTGCTTACCTTTTTTATAGGCAATGGAATAATCGAATTCTTCTAATTTTAAGCGCCACCTAACAAGTTTCGAATTGGGTTCCTTGATAGAGAAAAGCCATTGAAGGGGCTTATGGTCGGTTATAATGGTAAATTTCCTACCAAATAAATACGGTCTAAAATACTTAGTTGCCCAGACTATCGCGAGCAATTCTTTCTCTATTGTTGAATAATTGCATTCTGCTGCATTGAGTGTTCTGCTTGCATATGCAATTGGAAGATCGCTACCGACATTACCTTGAGATAGCACGGCGCCTATTGCGTAATTTGATGCATCTGTTGTTAATAAGAATGGTTTAGTAAAGTCAGGGTGTTGAAGAATAGGTCCATTGATTAAGATATTTTTACATGTGTTGAAGGCCTCGATAAAAGCTTTGTCATGAATGACTTTGACATTTTTCTTTAAACAGGCAGTAAGGGGCTTAGTAATTTTCGCAAAGTTCTTTATAAATTTTCGGTAATAACCGATGAGTCCAAGGAATGATTTAATTTCTTTTTGTGTATGAGGAATTTTGAAATTTTTAATTGCTGATATCTTATCGGGATTCGGCTTAATACCGTCCGGAGTAATTACATGTCCTAAAAATTCAACTGTACGTTTTAAGAATTCTGACTTATCTAATTGGATCGTCATATTAAATGAAATCAGTCTTTCTAGAACTTTTTGAAGTGAATTTAAATGTTCCTGAAGGGAAGTAGAATAGATAATTATATCATCCATATAAACCAAACAGATATTTCCTTGTAGTCCACGTAATACATTGTCCATGGTTCTCTGAAAAGTAGCAGGGGCGTTCTTTAAACCGAAAGGCATACGTTTATATTCGTAATGCCCATGTTCTACATTAAAAGCTGTTTTTTTGATTGAATCTGGATCCATCTCAATTTGGTGAAATCCACTAGCTAGATCCAGGGTAGTGAAATATTGTGAACGGCCTAATTTATCTAAAATATCTGTTATATTGGGGAGGGGATAACGATCATCGATAGTTTTATCATTCAACTTTCTGTAATCAATGACAAGTCGCCATTTCCTTTCGCCTGACGCATCTAATTTCTTTGGGACTATCCAAACTGGAGAATTCCAGGGGGAATTAGAAGGTTGGATTATGTTATCTTTAAGCATCTTATCAATTTGTTTGTTTACCTCATCCTTATGGATATGTGGGTACCTATAGCTTTTGGTATGGACGGGAATTTCATCAGTAGTCTTAATCGTATGTTTAACCTGATTAGTGAAAGTTAAAGGATCGCCAGGTTTATGAAGAACTTTATTGCATTTTTGAAGTACTTTAAATAATTGGGCTTTTTCTTCAGAATTCAAATGATCATGTCTTATCAATGACTTTAAATCATAATCTTCATTTCTATTTTTCAAAGGGATCTGTGGTGATTCTAAATGGAACATTTCAAATTGGTCTTCATTGAATGTTTGCATTTGTAATAGTTGTTCATTAATATTGTAAGAGAAGGTAAAAGTTTTGTCTGTAAGATTAGTAATTCCTATTATATAAGAATTATTTTTTATTACAACGATTGTTGGTTGTATTTCAATATTATTTGTTTTTACGTGGGGTATTAACCAAGAGGTGTTATTTGGCAATTTTGTATGTATTTTTACATTTTGTGATGTACGAGGTGGTATTTCGAAAGTATACTGATCAAAATTTTCTCTAAAATAAAGCGGGATTTGTATGAAATCATTTCTTAGTAAATTATTTTCTAAATCAATATTTAAGTTAAATTTCTTAAGGTCTTTAATTCCTAATATTCCATCAAAATAGTCATGAAATGAAAATAAAATAAATTCTATAGGTTGAGAAATTCCGAAACATAAAAATAGAGGAATATTGGCTTTACTATTTGCTTTTTTTGATCCGGCACAAGTTTGTAATTTAGTGACATGTGGTTTGGTTAATTCTGGAAAATACGTTTCTGCTACAGAGGGTCTAAGTAAGGAAGCATGAGAACCAGTATCGATTAATAAACGAAGTTTAAAGTTGGGAATTTCTATATAAGGTAACTGATTTATTTGAAAGCTATTCAATTGGAGGCAGGATTTATGTTTTCCGAAGCTTGCAATCGAAAATTTCCAAATTGATTTTCGAGTTGTTCGAATGATTCGTCGCTAATGTTTTCAGGTTCTTCCTGATAATTAGAATAATCAGGGGTTCCTTGGGAATCTATTTGATAATAATCTGGAGAATCTATTTGATAATAATCTGATTCAGAGTATTCACCATCTTGTTGATAAGGATTTTCATTCTCTAAATGAGTAAGTTCCTCAAAAGTATATTTTGGAGGGTTAGATTGATATCTAAATGGCTGGTTGTTATGTTGGAATCGATTATTATATTGAGAAAAATTATTGAACTGTGGTCTAATTTGGCTAATTGGGCGTCTTGGTTGTATGCTCACACCTGACATTGGTTGTGGATATGTTTTTTGTTGGGGTTTAAAAAGATTGGTTGGTGGATTTTTCCCAAATCCGACTGGTTTATTTCCAAAAGCTTGATGTGTTGTTGGAAAATTATGCTTAACAGGTTGTTGATTGTTAGAATTTGTAAAATTATGTTTGATAGACTGTTGATTGCTATTGATCAAAGGTCTCGGAAATTGAAATTGACTAAATTTGGGGAAATTCGGAAATGTATGGTTAATTGGTTTTTGTTTCGCAGGCATATTGTGGATAAAATTATTTTTAAAAGTATTTTGACTGGTTAAAATTTCATAATTAGATATGATGTCGATAGCAGCATTTAAATTTTGAGGATTTTGTACAATCAGAAGAGTTCTTAATTCATTAGTAATATTTGCAAGTAAATTTTGAGTCGCTGTTAATTCAGTTTGTGTTATAAGAACATTTCTAGCCTCAACATTTTGTATTTCGAAACATAATTTATTATTAATCTGAGTAACCAAGGCCTTAAGTTTAAGTATGTAGTCTTGGACAGATTCGTCTTTATTTCTGGTTAAAAATATAAGCTGTTGTTGTAAATTGATTCTTGTTATTGGATCACTGAATTTTTGTCTAAGGGACAATTTAATCTGATCCCAAGTATCCAAATCTGGTCTAGTTAATAAAAATTCTTCGGCTGCATTAATTAATTTTGATTTGATGGCTAAATTGACATACTCTTGTTGTGTAATGTCATTATTGAAATATCTAGCATGAAAGGTGTCTATTTGTTTAATAAATGATTCCAGACGAGCTGGTGTACCATCGAAACATTTTAATAAACTAACCGTGGATCTTAAGGCGTCGGCCATTGTAAAATTATTTGTAAAATTAATATCTAATTCAGTTATAGTTTCTAATTGAATTTGTTCAAAATTTATATTTGGGTTATCAATATCAAAATTTTGAGAAGATTTTCCAAATCTAGGATACGTTATATCTAGTACTTTATTTCTAAATTTTTTCATAAAGTTAAGAGTATATATGTATAATAAATAATCAATAAAAATTAAAACATAAAATCAATAACAAATATTCAATAGATAAATTAATAGATAATAATTTCAAATATAAAATCAATAATTAACTTAATTAAACGGAATTACAACTATAAGAAAAGTTTTAAACTCACTCAGAAGCAATGTCTTTTCTCAGTTTGGCTTCCGTTATCTGGTAGATACTGCTCCAGGAAGATACACGTCCAGGGGGTAGCTACTAGTAGTGGATGCTAGTTAGACCAATACATCCGGTGGACTTCCAAATACTAGTCAGACTATTATATTTGAAGTCCTTGGGGTTGTTACTGACTTGTTGTGGATGAATCCAAAGGCAAATCAGGAGATCACAGCTATCTCTTTCGTCGCAATACACCTTAACTGTTTGAAAACAGACGGTATCACTGTTAACAATTGGCACTTTGATTTTCACTACGAAATCCGCACAATTTATCGATAACTGATACCGGGTGTATCCTACTGACTGCGCCAGTTAAATAACTTTGTTTGTTAAGTCTTAAAAAAAAACTTTATTTATTAACAAAAGTATATTTAACAAATTTATAGATTCGATGTGCTTCAAACAAGAGTAACTAATGATCTAAATTCTATTACAACTCTACGTATATTTATATGAAAAAACTGCACATGCAGCACTATGTCTAAGGTTACATATATATCTCTTATATTTATTAGACTAATCAGCTATAATGACCATATAACTCCTCGTTCAATATTTACATTATTACTTTGCCATATTTTCAAATTCTCATCTTGAGATAGTTTGAATTCTTTTATACAATCTAGACCCAACAATATGTCATCACTAAATGAATCGCTCTAAACTATGAAAAATGAAAACTGTTTCTCTATATTAAAAATTCTTACTGGTACAGTAATTATACCTTCCGCTTTCGAAATTCCTGAAATTGTTTTTATGTTTTTACCCCCACTTATATTTCTATTCAAATTAAGTTTTTTCCAAAATTTATAATTCATCAAGGATATATTGGCTCCCGAATCATAAATACCAATGGCTATCTTATTATTGATCAAAATTTTTAATTTTATAAGTGGGGTTACTATTCGTTTTTTGCTTCCTCCGTGAGAGAAATTGCATCTTGAATTTCTATATTATTTGCTAATTTAATTTTGTCATTTCTACTCAGTTTTTGCTGAGTAGAAATTTGCTCTGGATGAAATCTATTCGGAAAACCTACCTTTTCACAGTATGAACAAGGGCTATATTTCAACTGCGTTTTGTTTTTGTCGTCGCTTTTTCCATTTGAGTGATTATTAAATTTATTTATTGATGGTTGTATTTGTCTAAGTGTTGACATTAAATTGTCTATGCTTGATATATTTTTTTTATTTAATTGAGATCTCACAAAATGAGGTAGAGCTATTACTATCAAGTTAATTTGAGAAGAGATTGTTAGATCTGGATCTACATCAATTAATAAATTTCTTTTTCTTAAAGCAAAATCTAGGAAAGGCCCATTTAAATATTTAAATGTGTAGGCATAAGAAATCTCCAACCAACATTTTTGACTGAAAGTGTCTACAAACGAATTATTCCAGAATTCCCAGGCAAGTGTTAGTGAATTTGTCTTTAAAAAAATTGAAAACCATTCCAAAGCCGAACCTTCTAGGAATAGCCTTAAAACTTCAGGGAATCTGTTTTCTTTTATTTCGAGTCGTTTACATTCTGTTACAAAAAGCTCTAACCAGGTTTCCGCATTGAAATTTTTTCCATCAAATTTTTCTAATATCATATTTTTTGAAATAGAATGAATTTGTTTTGTAGGGGACAAGGTTTCAGGTGTGGAAGTATTCAAAGAAATAGGGGGATGAGCCTGAATCGTCTCTAAATAATACCCATTAAAAAATAGATTACCTTCGTTATCCAGGTACTCTTCTCTTAGTTGTCCTTTCATCAAAGTTATCACAACATTTCGAAATTTGTTGCGTGTTTTCAGACTTCTAACGACCCCTTTGGTCACCGCATTTTCAAAAAGTCTTGGGTGAGCCTCACTTCCTTGCCATTCTCCAGGAAATTGAAAAATTTCTGGTTGCCCCACCAACTGAATGGTTTTGACTTTAACTATCGTGGTTTTTGCATCCATCGCCTCTGACGCGAAATGGAATCTTGCCTTGATATCGTCCATATTGTGTTGATTTATAAGTCTCGATTTCAGAGACTTGATAAAAATAAGCCAACACGTGTTGTTGCAGAAATAAAAACTGTAATTAAAACATAAAGGAAATATAAAAACATAACTTATAAATTCTATAGAACATAAAATAACCACCTGAATCAACACAATTGTTGGTACATCGATATAATTATATTTTGTATATTAAGTCCACACAAGCTTCTGCTTTCTCTGCTACATAACCACTAGCCAGAGAATATAATCACTAGCTCTCTTCCTGGTACCTGCGCTCTGTCTCCAATAGGTACCTCAGTCACCGTTGGTCACGTCTATGACGTAGACATCCAGGTGACTAAGTTTGGTAAGACGTCAAACTTACATATATATACAGGGTGATTCACGGTCGATGGTACCTTAGACGTTTAGACGTTAAAGGATAACTTTTCGTAGGAAAATTGTATTATGTACATTACACCTAGAGATCTATCGACTGAAATTATTTTCAGCCTTGCGACGTTGCCACTTCTATCAAAAATATAACTACTTTGATTTTTCCGATGAAACACCCTATATATTATTAATTTATTAGGTTCTCTATCGCCTTCGGGTTAATCTTTCATAAGATACCCATACCTAACTCTAACAGTTTCGTTACTCATCTTTGGGATGATAAGTAGACTACAGAGACGATTCGTTTACTGTGCTCTGTAAATTCATTTAAAAATAATAATATACTTTCATAGGTATCATACTCAGTATTGGCAAAACAATAATGAGTACCTAAGTAGATTCATCAGAGCCTGAACTCAATTTCAAGATAAAATTAGCAATAACTATGCATTGACATATTGAGAATTCAACGATATACATTTGTATTTTGTGATCTTTTGTTACATTATTTACGCAAAAGACTTTATAAAAACAGTATAATATCTAATTATTAATCAATAACCAAGTGATAGAGAGAGAGGTTTTAATAATAATAAATAGTGAAGAAATATAAATAATTAAACATTTATAATAGATTCTCAAAATGACAACCGTTTCATTCCAAACATCTAAGAATACGTTTCTCCACCTATAAAATAGCTTTTCTTATTTCACGGGCATCTATCTCATCAATGCATTTAATTAGGCGTTGACGCAGTTCATCTTTACTTTGTACCTACTGGTGTTGTATACACTTTTTTCTTCAAGTCTTTGCTTTTCAGATAAATCATTCTAAGGAATACCTCAAATAATGTTTGTTAAATATTAATTGTGTTTTATCACCATGGTAACCAGCAAATACCTACCATAAAAATGCTAGAAATAATTTATATTAATAGATAGTTGCTTATATTTTGAGAACCTGACCATTTAGGTATAGGAAAATGATATATTATTTCAAAGGTATTTTGATTATCTCTCTGATCAAATAATTAAATATAGGGTGTTCCATGTGAAAAAACGCATTTTTTGGTCTTTATAGATCTGATGGAAAGATCAAGAATTTTGAACGACCCTGTATAACATAAAAAGAAAATCTTCAATAATAACTAAGAACGAAGTATTTATAAAGCTATTACTGGAATTTTATCGTTTCACAATTCTAAAATTTAGAATAACGGGCTATTGATTGGAGCTCTGTTTTGAACAAAACAAAAGAAAATTAATTAATTCACTGGAAACTGTTAGAGATAGGTATGGGTATCTTATTGATAATATATAGGGTGTTTTATTTGAAAAATCAAAGTTGTTAATACTTTTTGATATAAGTGGCAACATCGCAAGGCTGAAAATATTTTTAGTCGATAGATCACTAGGTGTAATCTACATAATACAATTTTCAGAACGATCCTACGAATAGTTTTCCTTAAACGTCTAAGGTACTATCGACCGTGAATCACCCTGTATATATGAAATAGGCTATGGATTTATTAGAGTACAAAAAAAAAGAGGATGGAGACTTTTCATCTGATGATTCTGATAGCTGCTTGATTTCTGCTAAACGTTAGAGATTCTGGCAAATAAGCTAAAAACAAATAATAATTAATTTTCGACCTTTAGAATAAATATAAAAATAAACCCTGTATTTCTAATAATTCGATATTTGGAATAACAGTTATTGAATTTATATAAGAGAGTTTTCTTTTATGACAGAGGTAATTGAAGTCAGCAATTGATACTTGAATATATTTTGATGCAATTACCATATTAAAAACAAGTTTCTGTAAAATATAAACACTCCCTTGTTCCATCTGCACATAAAATTTGCTGAATATCTGTATTTTGATGGGTACCATTCTCAAATATTAATTATGGTGGCTTATTAGGCTTTTTCTTAACATAGAATATCAGAACCAAAGACATATACTTATCTACGTCTATTCTTTGGCAGAATATATCAATCTGGGACTGATTGAACCTACGAAAGTATAATATACACAAATTATTTTCAAAATCTAGTATTAAATCCGTATGTACTCACATGAAATTTTCAATACTTACTCCTAAGTTTCACCGTAGTGTAGCTTTTTCGATGATATTCTTGCGTAGTAATTTGCAAAGGTCCACCTGCAAAGTACTTATATAATTATTCAAAATTAACAAAACATTATAAAACTCACCTGTAACATACTTAGTTTACATATCTCCAAAATATAATTACGTAGCTATTGAATACTAGGCAGAATCTCTGTTATAGAAAACAGATTGACAAATATTGTAGAATCCACTCAAATTATTCAATTTCGAATTTCGATTATGTCACTTGTCATTTTGTCATACCCAATAAATTTCCGCCATTACTAGAGGGAACATACACCAGACACAAATTGTATGTTCTATCTGCTCTTTACTCTTTGGAGGTGTTCTCTGTTCAAACAAAACACAATCGGAAGGTAGTCCTCTGATCGAGTATGTCCTTAAAAGAAATATTTTTTAAAAAAGCTCGGAAAGCAAAACTACTTTTGCTAATAACTTTATTGTTATAAGATAAAAAAGATTCGTTTGTACTTCAAATGAAATATTTTGTACAACTTCAGGGATGTTCCAAAACCTATATTTTTGTATAAGCTGCAGTTTTCTCTAATTAGAGCATTTTAACTGCTTTCCCCTCACGCCTCATCCAAAAAGAAAACTTGGCGCAAGTTAACGATCGTAACTATTGATATCGTTCCCTTATAAGATCCAATATCGACTGCGGTTAGATCTCCTACGGCTCTAAAAGACCATCCACCCTGAAGAAGTTAGACACAGCCTTAAGATCAGAACTACTCCCGTATCGCAAACTTTTGCGGAGAAAAATATTGAGCCTCCAATATGCCGCCAAAACCAACTTCAATATTTCTAGGAACCAATCCCTTGTGAACATTTCACACCCAATACCATTTAACAATAAATTTCAGCAATATATGCGAACTATAAATATACCTACATTACAGCAACATTCACTGATAACACCTCAATTACGCCTCATTGGATCATACAACCGCCTGTAATCCAAACAGAAATAACAGAAAGTAGTTGAACAAAAATAAAATTTCAGTAAAATCAATACAGATACCTCCTGCTATAATAAACCCAACAGAAATAATCAGATCAAAACTACTAGACGATGCATCAATTCTACCTGGTGAATTATAATAAATATTAACACCGCTAATAATCAATAGGATGATGCGGTTTACTATTAAATAAATAAAAAACTTAGTACACAATTGATTTCACCTGTAGACTTTCTCAGGATAGGTACAACCAATACTGAATTTAAGCACTTATTAAGCTATCGAATATCGATAAAGTCCCAAATTCACTGTTGTTACGTCATGACGACACCAGTTACCGAATCTTCCTCTGTTGAAAAACAAATATGCTACATTTAATGCAAATTGGAAGGAACACAAACACTGTTCCTCCAAACACCTCAGTTCTCACCGATTTACCCACAGAAAAACCAATACAAGACCCACCACAAGCCAAACAAACATCCAATACCACTCACACAACCGACAAAATATACACAGACAAATCGAGGATTTACTGAATACACTAACTATAAATATTTCTTACAAGAAATTGTAGACTTTATTTGTTGGGGCACTGAAAAATATAAAATAATATTAATTCTTTTGCTACTGGTAATTTTGAAGATTCTAGTTAAATAGAAGACACTTGGCATCCACTTCAGAAGAACCAGCACCAATAGAATTAATAGTTCGTATTTGTCAGTGCACTAACAAATAAAATCGGTCCAATTTTTTGTAAAAAATATATTCGACACTTTTGAGTGTCATGAAAATCGTTGAACGTTCACTAATAGCAAATAAGATAGTACTTATCATATTACCCACGTATATTTTGTGCTTGTACTTGTTATTATTTAGAGATCTCAAAACATCGCGGAGGAATTACGCATATTTCAGATTTTATCACTGCTCTAACTCGAAAACCCTAACTGTTTTGAAAAAATGTTAGATTTAAACGTTTCCGGACATTGTCTTATATTTAATTCTACTATCTCAGATTTTTGATATTAGAGAGAAATTATCAGCTCCATTTCTCTTCGAGGGCAGTTTTTTGAAGAGACGGATATTTCGGATTGGAGTTTTTAATAATTTTGGACCATTTTTCCTCTCTCAGATGCATCAAAAATTATCAAAATCGGAGTACGTTTACTATATACGATTCATCAATCGATGCTCTCTAAATCATTCACCTTTTCAAATACCTCATCCTCGTATAATCCTAGGATATTTCAATGCCCATAACTATGTTTGTGGAGCGAAAAAGATAACAACTCTAGGACACACATTAAAACATATAATAACTGATCTCAGGTTGAATATACTGAATGATGGTCGAGAAACAAGATTCAATAATAGTACAGGTAGAGGTTCAGCCATCGACATATAATTATGCGGCCCTTTCCATCAACCGGCATTATCCTGGGATATAATGCCTTACTTACACAGCAGCGATCACTACCCGATCATAGTAACTTACTTACGCAGAGCATCAAATTCCGATTCACTCACCCAAAAATAAGTGGAATATGGAAAATGCAAATTGGACTCAATTTTTAGCTCTTACAACGTGCTCTATAAACAACCTGCCATCCACCTACGATGATGATGCAGACATAAACCACATACTGCAAGGTTTTGTCAACCTCATCACAAAAGCTGTCCAGGATTTCATAAGTATATCTAAATTACCAAGAAATAGAATCCCCGTCCCCTGGTGTGGAAGTGCGAAAATGCTATCAGAGAATCTGAAAAAGCGTTTAACAAAACATAAAACAGTCGAAAATAAAATTAAATTCAAAAAAATTAGAGCTTATTCATTCTAAAATTTGTATCAACTTTCAATAACTTGAGTCTTACCCCCATAAAAAATACCAGCCCAGGCCCTGATAACATTCCTGTCCCTCTCAATAAAAAAATAGAATGCTAAGAAATACCTCCTAAGTTTTTATAATATAATAATCATTTGGTCAAAATAAGTGTTCCACTTAGATTGCTATGAATCAATATTATACCCATAATTAAAGAAACAAAGCAAAAGTAAATCCAATCCTGATTCTCAGATGTGCAATGTGCAAGATTCTGGGAAAAATTGTGAGCAATAGACTGACGAGGTTTCTCGAGATGAATATTTTAATTCGACCTATATAAAGTGACTTTCGGAAAGAAGGCTCTACTACAGACAACCTTGTGGATATAGATTCTGAGACACATGAATCTTTCTCCATTGGTCAAGTCTGCCTGGCGGTATTTTTTGATAAAACCAAAGCATATAATACGATAAGGCGAATTGATGTCATACATTCCCTGGAAAAATGGTAAATCCATGGAAACATATTTCACTTCATTGTGACTTGTCTAAAGCAGAGAAACTTCTGAGTCCGTGTAGGCAACACGTTATCTGACTTGAAACCTACGGAAAATGGAATAACCCAAGGATTTACTTTGATTGTTGTACTATTACTCATAGCCATCAATAACATAACTGGATCAAGTCAAAGCCTAGTTAAAGCTACATTTGCGGATGACCTCGTCATTCTTGCCAGGAAGAAAAATAAATATACCATACTTAAGAATATACAAGACGCTATCCACGGCTTAAAGAAGTGGTTAAGTTCAACCGGCCTGAAGATCTCCACTTCCAAGTCTGAAGCGATGCAATTCCAGTTCATACAAAAAATGTTGCAGACAGAGTTAATTCCATTCTTAATTCAAGAACGAGACTGGATCCTCTTTTAATATACAAGTTAACAAACACCTTAGTGATCTTGATATGGCAATGCCTAATATGCATTTGAAGAACACATGTCCTCCACCACCACGGACAATTTCAAAGCCACCGATCGATACAAACCTTATCTGCCACAAGGTACAAGAAACTATCTCATCATATTTTAAAAAACCTACAATTCCTGCATGAGTTGGAAGAATATAGAGATTACAGGCCTATCTATACTGAGCAAATTTTTGATATCATTAGCGATTCCTTGACTTCCTTAACAGCCTTCGATCAATTGATCTCAAACATCCTACCCTTCTCTCTATAAAATCGGAACTCCTCAAATCCCAATAGAATCATTCCTCTTTCCAATTCCTATGGGGTGTAGGAAGCACGTTATCTGACTTGAAACCAAAGGAAAATTGAATACCACAAGGATCTATTTTGAGTGTAATACTATTCCTCATAGGCCTCAATAACGTAGTTATTGATGTGAAATAAATATCTTTTACAAAAAATTGGACCGACATTAATAGTTGTGCACTAAATATTGAACAATTTTAACATATTTTATATTTCGTAGACCACCACTTTGAAACTACAGAGTCGATCACAATGAGTATCGATTCTTCTCTTAATTCATTGACTGTTTTTTGTACCAAGCTTGGTAACGACAGTTAAAACAATAAATTTTATAACTTGACCAGATTTTGTATTAGGAAACAAAATGTTCAAGTAATTTGGGCTCACAGTCTAGTAACTTATTACACTATCGTTCGATACAATAAAGTCTTTGAAGTAGGCTAGTCTGAAAATATGTACAAATTCTATATCTTCTTCTATTCTTTTCTATTTCACGAAAAAGGCAACCCATTTGTTATTCAGTCAAATAATAGAAAATAAGACATAATTGATAAGTAAAAAACTGTTTGTTTTACAAAAGGCTATCTGCAAATAAATAACAAGCTAAGTTGCAAACGTTTTTTTAAGACATAAAATGATCACTTTTGCTATTTTCTTAGCTAGATAAGTTTTTTATGTTTAATTAGTTACTGCAGACTCCAAGCGAACAAATTCCCAAATCGATACTCTTTACCATTACAATGGACAAGTTTACTAGCTTCTTGTTGTTGAGTATTATATATATGCTTGTCGTTCATTCGGTAGTTGAATGTAATTTCTTCCAAAGCGATGTCATTCGGTTACTATACATTATTTAGTTTTTGCATTATATAAGTACGACAGTGCAAGCTGGTGAGTGGTTTTAAAGTCCTGTAATGGCCAAACACATTAAAGTTGTGATGTGCAAGCGTTACTCGCTGCAACAATATCATGTTGCATTTTTTCTCTTCATATTAATATGCAACGATGTAAACAGAGCCATGTAATATACGTGATAGATGACAGAGAAAAAAAAATACTTGTTTTTATGCGGACATTTATGATTAAACCGTGATTTTTTTTTCAAAATCATTTTGTACAACTGCTAGATGTAGATTTATGGCAAATTTGTTATGAGAACCCATTTTGAAATATTCGTTTTGATAAAAAATGCTGCGTTTGTAATTTATCTTAGGCATATCATATTTAAAAGAATTGAGCTAGCCAATTTCCACGAAACAAATCTGAGATAGACACAGTTTGGCATCAAATATTTTCCTAATAGTTATTTAAGTACTAAGGGTATCCCTGAAGGTGATAATCTTATAGACCGGACGTCCTCTGGCCGAGGGCAAGTAAACTTTATAGTCCTTATTTGCACTTTATGTCCGCACTATTAGTTATAAAGTTGGTAAGTAAGTAATAAAAACAAAATAATAAACTAAGTGTGGATTCATGCAGCATCATGTAAGAATTATCGAGTAAAAAGTATCAAATAAATATTATCAGTTAAGAAGTATAAAAATGTAGCATTCATGCACTCAAATAAGAATTGAGAAGTAAAAAGTAAGCATGCGCACAAGTCTGACATCCGCGGTATTCATTTTTCAAAATAACCTCTGTCCCCGCTGGATAACTGAAAACAAGTGTTTAGAATTCCAAATTTTCAATAAAAGTGGAAGATACCGAATCATTTTTCAAGGTACCCAAAGAAATACACAAATATTTCAAAAAGTGAAGTTATTTAGATCATCGGCCTGACCAATCCGCGTTCACCTCTTTAAATTAAAGTAAGAAAGTTAAAAGTTGGGCAACTTCTACTTCTTATTCGTTAATTGATAATTGTTACTTGGCTGCATGAACACTCCCATTGAAAAATAAGAACTTCAACTTTTACTTGCTATTTGTAATTGTTACTTGTTACTTGTTAATTTGGGCTGCATGAATCCACACTCATATCCCATAAAACATATTATTTCGTTTGTAAGGCACACAAACCTATCTTTTCTATCAGAACACTATCAGCTTTCCATTATGCCAGGACATACAAACTTCCAGCTCTAGTCTCTTAAATTTTTATGTTCAATAATTAATACAATGAGTATCAAGATTACAAAAAATATTTTCCATGTAAAGCTAAAGAACGGCAGCACTGTGTGCTATTTTCCCATTTAAATCTCAGTGTGGCACACAGTACAGATTAGTTTGTTTATTTATTTATTTACCATGGTAACGAGAATATCAAACGTCTAGTATTAAACCTACCTAGTATGGAACTAAGATTTGTTTATGAACACGGATTTATAATTTCTCAGGAAAATAAAACTTTGAGAGAATCTAGATTAGAAAAATGTCAATGGCATGGCTATTTTTGCTGTAGTCCTATATTTTACAGTCGCAAATTATGATAAAAAGTTTTTTCTGTGTGTACTTATAACGACAATTAGACCTGCATTGCTAAGGAAACCTTTAAAGTACCTAATCAAATATATATCAATTTAATTTTGTGATTTTCTTAAAAAATTGTGAACCTAGTATGCTTGTTTGTGAATCAGCAAAAGTAGCGTCACAAAAGTTATTGCCACCTAAATCGCTATATTTATGTGTACATTATACCCAGGAGAAAAGTACTCAATTTTTTCCCGATTGAAAAAGGTAATTTTATAAAAAGGGATACTTTGTCACCTGTCAACAGAGATAAAATGTCAATCTTTTTTTCAGTCACAGATAAATAGCTATTTATTATACAAGGGAAAAAATATTAGATTTTAGCTCGAGGTTGTGTTGTCGACCGACGCGAAGTGGAGGGAGACAAATAACCGAGTGCTTAACCTAGTTTTTCCCGTGTATAATACACCTTTTTTTGTGACAGTAAAAACGATGATTTAATATTGAAAAAATATTACAATATATTAAAGTCAGAAAATTATAGAAGTGAAATTTGAGTTTTAATGTGGTAGGCGACAATTAGACATATGTTGCTAAGGAAACTTTTAAAGTAATCAAATATCTGTCAATTTCATTCTGTGAATTCACTTATATTTATGTGTATATATATCTACCCGGCAAAAAAGTAATACTTTGTCGCCTGACCACAGAGATAAAATGTCAATCTTTTCACACATCACAGAAAAATAGTTATTTAATATACGAGGGAAAAAAGTACTAGATTTTAGCCCAAGGTTGTGTTGTCGACCAGCGCGAAGCGGAGGGAGACAAAAAACCGAGAGCTAAATTCTAATATTTTTCCCGTGTATAATACACTATTTTATCAATCAAATATCTGTCAGTTTAATTCTGTGTTTTGATTTATATTTATGTATATATGTATACCCGGGAAAAAAGTACTTTGTCACCTGTCAACAGAGATAAGATGTCAAACTTTTTCTCCCGTCACGGAAAAATAGCTATTTATTTGAATAACGCATTACGGTAATTGACACTACATATATACAAATACTATTAACCTTATAATACGTCCAACTTCGTCTGTTTTCTATAGGCTTATTGTAATCCTACTTAACAATGCAAGCTCAGAGATGGCGCTCACTGAGCTTCAGTTATAGCGAGCGTTTGAAATATATGCTATTTACCAATGTTATTTAATGAAGAAGAACACATTTTTTCAGAAGGCGGGTAAATAAAAATGCGAATTTAGTTATGAGACATTTTCTTTGATTTCAGATTTTTTGTTGTTAATATTAACTCATTTCTTTTTTCATTTAATTTGTTTATATAGACTTTATTAAATACATTAAAATATTTTTCTAAAAATAAATTTGAACAAATATTACAAACGATTTTTAAATTTTCAATCAAAACTACATCAGATTTACACATCTTCAAACCTCAGATATTTTTTTCTCTCTTGAATTGGGAAAAAATAATTTTGAAGACTCCCAATATTTTTAGCTATGTCCATACATTTTCTAATTCGTAGTTATTTTTTAAATCTAATAAACTATTTCTGCAGTTTTCGTGCGGTACTCTGCTAGGTACAGACCCAATCCAAAAAGTAAACTTCAGCATTTCTTTCGGCTAGATTCTTTCATCAAAATGATAATCAAAGTTTGAATTAAACTCTACTTTTGATTGTGAGAAAATCTATTTTCCAAACTCAAAAGCTTGTTTATCATTTCATATTTTTGCAATGAAAACTTGCAAATATCGATTTCGCTCTTGCTGCCCTGAGAGGGCTTCAATAATTGATTCGTCATTATTGCTCTCAGACTGCAGCGGAATTTGACACAATCAGAAGTAGCATTTTGCCACCTTTGCTTATAACCACTGAAAACAAATTTTCATTAGTCCTGGTAAGTCTTCTTGTATACAAAAAATTTAATTTAAATTCACTTTGTAAATCATCTAACAAGGAAATTAAGGCATTGATAATTGCCACCCAGCCGCCAATACAAGGTGGGTTGACCAATTTTCTGTTCTGGACCTAAAGATATTTCAATTTAACTAATGCCATTAGAGGAAAATTGAATTTCGATGAAAAAAGGCTTACGAATCTTTTATCGTTCTACCTTCCTGAGTTGAAAGTAAAGCTATATGAGTTCTGGCCCAAAATCAATCAATTTTACATGTAATTTCCCATAAGGAATTCTAAGGTCAAAAATAGCGAAATTGGCTGTATCTGACATGCGCAATAGCATTCTCGCTGCTCTCGGGTCAGCCACGCCCCCTCGGCGGGAAATTTAAATTTGACAGCTGCGCCATCTGGGAAGCGTGGAATCGGCAGCTGACGCCATCTTGGAAGCGGGGGAAATTGACTGCTGGCATGGGATACAAAGAATTTGTCATCAGGCATCCAAGGAACATAGTCATCCAGAAGTCGCAGGTAGCGTCAACATCGCCCAGCAGTTGGATTGAGGATGACGTCATGCTGGCAGGAATAAAATGTTGTCACCAATCTCACTGAATAATCAACCCAAATATAGCGACATGCTTCGGTGATATCAGTCAGCTGTTGTGAAAAGAGGTTGAATGCTAGACCGCATCCAGCGCGAATTGTTGTCAAATATTACGACATGCTTCGGTGATATCAGTCAGCGGTTGTGATAAGAGGTCGAATGAATGCTAGACCGCATCCAGCTCGAATTATTATCAAAGTTACTCAGCTGATTCAACGTAAAGACCATCTTCCATGATTGTAGCCAATGGTATAAGAAGCTGTTCTGTCTTTTAAAATCATAAAATTTATACAGCACAATAATTATTTCTACAAAATCAACATTATACTTTATTTATATGGTACATAAGGTTCATAGAATTCTTATCATTTGTTTATCACACATGTAATAATGAATTAATTATATAATATCACTATACAAGATGTGTCGGCATTGATTTAAATTAATATGTATATTTCTCATAACTGTGAAAAAGGTAGAAATATCAAGAAAAATGATGCAAGTATCTCCACAAATGAGTGAAAATGAGAGAAAATTGTAAATATCAAGAAAAATGATCCAAGTAACTACAAAATAGCTATGTGAGATGTGAAAAAAAAAAATATACAGCACAATAATTATTTCTACAAAATCAACATTATACTTTATTTATATGGTACATAAGGTTCATATATTTCTTATCATTTGTTTATCACACATGTAATAATGAATTAATTTTATAATATCATTCAAAACGTGAAAAGAAAATATTTTATTCAGTGGCCGCGCGTCGTAGACAGGAACAGAAGATACGAGGACAGAGAGAACGCACTACAAGCGGGGAGATCCGTTTCAAAGATAAGAGCGAGAATTAAACATGGCTGCAAATGCGTGATGAATGGAAGAGCAGGAAGAGTCTCAAAATATTTTCAATGATTCCCTCAGACTTTACATAAAAATGAAGGTGGAAATGCAGGTTTTTCAAGAAACAAAGTAAGCCACATTAAAAAAAATGATAGAGCTCGTAAAGAAGCACATATATCAAAAATCCAAGTTACCATAATTACAAATGCGTTGGGAAGAAACAAATGAAAAGATAATGATTGGTTTCAACGAAAAAAACGTTACACAAATCAAGGAAAACCGGTGAAAGAAGAGCGAAATACTTTCAAACTCCATAGAAAAACTGTGAAATTTTTGTTATATAGACAAGACTGAACAATGAAATTTAATATTTCAAAAAACAAATAAATGTAGAATATAATGTACGTTACATATCAGTTGAAGTGCAAAATCTTTCAACCACAAGTCTGGGAGAGACATCCAATAGAATTTATTAAGAAGTAAGTCATTTAATGACAATAAAACAAAAGCTGTCTGGAAGTATGAAAATGAAAAGCAATATGAAAACATGTAAATTGTGTAGCTCATTATACACATTGTTTAACTTTCAACGTTTTTCATCTATGCGAGGACAATTGAAAATTTTGTCAGAACAAAGAAAAAATCAGAAAATGATGACAAGAAACGTTGAAAAAGAAGACCACCACCCAATATAATTTATTAATAACCTTGTAAAATAATGCTGGCACATGCATCGTGGTTGTGATTTGTTCCTTCTTATCAACGTTTTTGATCCATCTGTTGAGTAGTATTTTTAATATCTTTTTAAAATTCCAATTGATTTTCGTAATAAAGATTGAATGTTATTTGTTGTTTCGAAAAATATTTCTGATGGATACATCTTTGTATCCATGCAAAAAAAAATAACTCGTGTTTCATTCAATTTTCTTTATTATTTAAATCAAATAACATATTGCATAAAAAAATAACATAAAGCATTAGAATCAGTTCTAATTACCTCTTCACCATCTCAAATAATTTGATATTTTCTTGGTGGTGAAATGATGCATCTCTTTTTCACACCAAAAATTCAACCAAATGGCATCGTTTTCACAAAAGTACTTGTTTTGTTCAATGAAATTTTGAGTTTTGTATAGAAATATCGGAAATTCTTCAAATCCATCTGGAGAAAAGATGATTTTCTTGTAAAACATCATCATAGACGTCAGAAGCATGCACATTATTCAAACAAAAATATTATTGTCACCTCAACTCAGCTGTTGTGTTTACTATTCAATGTCAGTCATTTGACATACATTTTTCTTCTTGTTTCCTCAATACTTTTTGAACCAGACAGATCTAATGTAATTTAGATACAATTCTTAGAAAGCTCTTCCAATTGATGAACCCAACATATATTGAGGAGACATACATGAAAATTCAATGAAAGTTTGTAAATAATTTTCTTCAATACATTAACGACTTGAAAAGCTTTTGTTCAATCGTTGGAGAAAAAAAACAAGATCATAATGATGGAATTATTTTATTGTCCAAAGGCGAACACAATGAAAAACCATTTGGGTCATCTCTCTGTATCACATATAAAATTACGTATAAGTATCGAAACAAATGAAGAAAATATAGTTCAAAATATAATTTCAGAGTCAATCCAACGCAAATTGTTAAGGTGGATGTTGTTGCAGTTGCACAGAGAAAATGGTAAACTTAAGGAGTGGTAGATGAAATACAAACAAAAAAGAAGAAATTCCTCACAAGCTGAAAAATGTGAACGATATATTTGTTTGTTTTAATACTGACGGAGACAAAAATTAAACTTTTCGAGCAAAATAAACAAAATGGTACGAATAGCATACAGAAAACACACGAGAACCACATTAATATCAAATTTGGACATTGCTCACATGCCGAAAAGTGTGGATGTTATATTTGTTTGCTCTAATACTGATTTAGATAGAAATGAAACTTGTCCAAAAAAATAGACTAAATGTCGTCTATAGGATGCAGAAAACACGAGAGAATCACATTAATATGAAATTTGTCTTAGATTCTATCATTATAAATATCTAATCATCAGCTGTTCTCCTCAACTGTTGTAATAACAGTATGTCAAGAAGCTCTTGCACTCGTATTCACAGTAAAGATGTTTCATCTTACGATATATGAACGCCCTGTGACTTCTCAGAGCGATCACCAACCACTGCTTGCAATATTTGGATTGAAAAAAAAAGGTTGGTACATCTATACATATTGCGAACCATCTTCAAAGTTTCATTCTGAAAACCCACGATTTGAAAAAATGTTGTATATCAAAACAAAAGATTTTGGACACACTAATATACCATCAAACTAATTAACTCTGATGCAGTTCATGATGAAGAGTATGTAATATCTTCAATGCGAATTAAAACAGGATTACCACAATTTATGAACACTGTTATCGATCCTCTTCCAGTTACAAACAAAATGATTTAGAGATCATTCAATGCATTCTAAAAGGTATATGACCAAGAAAGCTAAAACAGAACGAAAAACTCAAATCATTCTACAACAGACAAGACAACCTTTCCGTAGTTCCAGAGTTTTTTTAAGGAAAATACGCGAAATTCAGTAGAAGATACGCAAAAACGGTAGAAAAGCCTAAGAAAATATCGAAAACGAGAGAAATTCAACGAAATTACCAACAAAAAAGCGTTTAAATCAAGCTGGGTGATACTAAAAACGATATAAAACACAAGAAAATATCAGAAAGAATCGCGAAAATTTAAGAAATTCACTAGGAGATACACGGTAACTAGAAAAAACACAAAGTACCTAAATTTTAGGAATAAACGCGAAAATAACAATAAAAATCGATGAAAATAGCCAAGCGAGATTTGAATTTGACATAAAACACAAGAAATGTCAGAAAGAAACGATCAAAATTATTATTATTTCACTAAACTCAACCTTTATTTACCTATATGTTACATAAGATTCAAGTATTTCTTATCAATTGTTATTCTGTTCTGTTATTCCAAGTCTGGAAGAGACATTAAATAGAATTTATTATAAAGTAAATCATTTAATGTTAATATATTATTAACTTAAAAAACCAGTCCAGAAGTATGAAATTGATAAGCGTTATGAAAATTAAATATGAAAACATGTAAATGTAAATGTCGCTCATTATACACATTGTTTAAGTTTTAACTTTTTCATCTCTGCAATATCAAAGTTAATACATAACATGCTTTATGAATATAGTACAAAAGGGTTACAAGATATGAGGAACCGCACGTAATAGTATAGTAAATAGAATTCAGAATATTACAGGAAAGCAGATCCTAAATGTTTAAGTCATATACCTTCTATTTAAATTTGGGAAGATCTCTAAAATTTTGCATTAAAGAAAAACTCAAAAGTACTGAAAGAATTATAACAGAATGTGATGGAAATATCAAAAATAGATGACAAGATAAGCTGCAAGAAGAATACCACCTTCCAATATAATTTAATAATAATCTTGTAAAATAATGCTGACACATGCATCTTCACTGTTATTTGTTCCTTCTTATCATCGTTTTTGTTTCATCTGTTGAGTCGTATTGTTATTATCTTTTCAAAATTCCAATTGATTTATACGAGAAGCATTCCCAAAGGGGCCGGCGATGCTGTCACCTCCACTCAGCTCTTGTGTTCGTTATTCAATGTCAGTCGTTTGACATACATTTTTTTTTCTTTTTTCCTCAGTTCTTTTTGAACCAGACAGCAAAAATAAGAAAAAAATCATATAATAACAGAAGAGAATATCAGGAAGAAGGACGAAAATACGAAAAATTCAGTAAAAGACCCGCAAAAATGGTAGAAGAAAGTAAGAAAATATCAAAAACGAGAGAAATTCAACGAATAGATTCACCATAAGAATATATGTAAATTTGTCACATAAACTTGTTGAGACATGAAAAATAATCATGTGATTATCATGTGACATCATCATTGTCATACTAAATTGGTGTTTTCATTCCAGCAATTTGTGCTTGCTTCACCATAAGAATACATGTAAAAATGTGATATTTATCACATAAATTTGTTGAGACTTATAAAATAATCATGTGATTATTATATAACATCATCAATGTCATACTAAATTTTTGTTTTCAATCGATCTGTTGTGTTTCATATTCAATCTCAACCATTTAACTTACCTTTTCTTCTAAGTACTTCTTCCACAAGATAGATTCTCGATTATCTACAATTCCTCCACATAGAAGGCACCGCTGATTCCATCTGTTTGTCTTTCAATATATATAAGGTTAGACTCGAGCAACATATAACCACAACTTCTGATAAATCAAAATTCCTTGTAATGTTTTGAATAAAATGTTGTACCTATGATTTAAATAATAAAAAGAATTTAAAGATTTGCTTCTTATTAGAACAACTGTCAAATGCTTGTGTTCCATGGTTCCGTGTCATTCACCATTTTGTTAGTTGTCACACATCAGCTGCCAACTGTCAAGCAGTGACAGATGACAAGATCGCGGCGTGACATCTAACAGTCAATATGGCGGCGATGACAGCTTGACAGATGACATCTGACATGTGACAGTTGACAGACAGCTTTGCCGGTTAGGTTAATTCTTCCAATTTTGTATTAAGTACTACATTCTAGTCAATTTCATACCAGCTTAACAAAATTGGAAGAATAAACCTAACCGGCAAAGCTGTCTGTCAACTGTCACATGTCATATGTCACCTGTCAAGCTGTCATCGCCGCCATATTGACTGTTAGATGTCACTACGCTATCTTGTCATCTGTCACTGCTTGACAGTTTACATGTTTTCATATTTAATTTTCATAACGCTTATCAATCTCATACTTCTGGACTGGCTTTTTAAGTTAATAATATATTAACATTAAATGATTTACTTTATAATAAATTCTATTTAACGTCTCTTCCAGACTTGGAATAACAGAACAGAATAATAATTGATAAGAAATACTTGAATCTTATATAACATATAGGTAAATAAAGGTTGAGTTTAGTGAAATAATAATAATTTTGATCGTTTCTTTCTGACACTTCTTGTATTTTATGTCAAATTCACATCTCGCTTGGCTATTTTCATCGATTTTTATTGTTATTTTCGCGTTTATTCCTAAAATTTAGGTACTTTGTGTTTTTTCTAGTTACCGTGTATCTCCTAGTGAATTTCTTAAATTTTCGCGATTCTTTCTGATATTTTCGTGTGTTTTATATCGTTTTTCGTATCACCCAGCTTGATTTAAACGCTTTTTTGTTGGTAATTTCGTTGAATTTCTCTCTTTTTCGATATCTTAGGCAAATTTCATGTTAATGTGATTCTCTCGTGTTTTCTGCATCCTATAGACGACATTTTGTCTATTTCGTTGGACAAGTTTCATTTCTATCTAAATCAGTATTAAAGCAAACAAATATAACATCCACACTTTTCGGCATGTGAGCAATGTCCAAATTTGATATTAATGTGGTTCTCTTGTGTTTTCTGTATGCTATTCGTACCATTTTGTCTATTTTTCTCGACAAGTTTCATTTTTGTCTCCGTCAGTATTAAAACAAACAAATATATCGTTCACATTTTTCGGCTTGTGAAACTCCTTGAGTTTACCATTATCTCTGTGCAACTGCTACAACATCCACCTTAACAATTTGCGTTGGATTGACTCTGAAATTATATTTTGAACTATATTTTCTTCATTTGTTTCGATACTTATACGTAATTTTATATGTGATACAGAGAGATGACCCAAATCGTTCTTCATTGTATTCGGCTTTGGACAATAAAATAATTCCATCATTATGATCTTGTTTTTTTTTCTCCAACGATTGAACAAAAGCTTTTCAAGTCGTTAATGTATGGAAGAAAATTATTTACAAACTTTCATTGAATTTTCATGTATGTCTCCTCAATATATGTTGGGTTCATCAATTGGAAGAGCTTTCTAAGAATTGTATCTAAATTACATTAGATCTGTCTGGTTCAAAAAGTACTGAGGAAACAAGAAGAAAAATGTATGTCAAATGACTGACATTGAAAAGTAAACACAACAGCTGAGTTGAGGTGACAATAATATTTTTGTTTGAATAATGCGCATGCTTCTGACGTCTATGATGTTGTTTTACAAGAAAATCATCTTTTCTCCAGACGGATTTGAAGAATTTCCGATATTTCTATACAAAACTCAAAATTTTGAATTGAATTGAACAAAGCAAGTACTTTTGTGAAAACGATGCCATTTGGTTGAATTTTTGGTGTGAAAATGAGATGCATCATTTCATCACCAAGTTTGGAAAATATCAAATTATTTGAGATGGTGAAGAGGTAATTAAAACTGATTCTAATGCTTTATACAATATGTTATTGATTTAAACAATAAAGAAAATTGAATAAAACACGAGTTCCATCAGAAATATTTTTCGAAACTACAAATAACATTCAATCTCATATTACGAAAATCAATTGGAATTTTAAAAAGATATTAAAAATACTACTCAACAGATGGATCAAAAACGTTGATAAGAAGGAACAAATCACAACCACGATGCATGTGCCAGCATTATTTTACAAGGTTATTAATAAATTATATTGGGTGGTGGTCTTCTTTTTCAACGTTTCTTGTCATCATTTTCTGATTTTTTCTTTGTTCTGACAAAATTTTCAATTGTCCTCGCATAGATGGAAAACGTTGAAAGTTAAACAATGTGTATAATGAGCTACACAATTTACATGTTTTCATATTGCTTTTCATTTTCATACTTCCAGACAGCTTTTGTTTTATTGTCATTAAATGACTTACTTCTTAATAAATTCTATTGGATGTCTCTCCCAGACTTGTGGTTGAAAGATTTTGCACGTCAACTGATATGTAACGTACATTATATTCTACATTTATTTGTTTTTTTAAATATAAAATTTCATTGTTCAGTCTTGTGTATATACCAAAAATTTCAGAGTTTTTCTATGGAGTTTGAAAGTATTTCGTTCTTCTTTCACCGGTTTTCCTTGATTTGTGTAACGTTTTTTTCGTTGAAACCAATCAATATCTTTTCATTTGTTTCTTCCCAACGCATTTGTAATTATGGTAACTTGGATTTTTGATATATGTGCTTCTTTACGAGCTCTCTATTTTTTTTTTTAATGTGACATATTTTGTTTCTTGAGAAACCTGCATTTCCACCTTCATTTTCATGTAAAGTCTGATGGAATCGTTGAAAATATTTTGAGACTCTTCCTGCTCTTCCATTCATCACGCATTTGCAGTCATGTTTAATTCTCGCTCTTATCTTTGACACGGATTTCCCCGCTTGTAGTGCGTTCTCACTTTCCTCGTATCTTCTGTTCCTGTCTACGACGCTCGGCCACTGAATAAAATATTTTCTTTTCACGTTTTGAATGGTATTATAAAATTAATTCATTATTACATGTGTGATAAACAAATGATAAGAAATATATGAACCTTATGTACCATATAAATAAAGTATAATGTTGATTTTGTAAAAATAATTATTGTGCTGTATAAATTTTTTTTTCACATCTCACATAGCTATTTTGTAGTTACTTGGATCATTTTTCTTGATATTTGTACCATTTTCTCTCATTTTCACTCATTTGTAGAGATACTTGCTTAATTTTTCTTGATATTTGTAGCTTTTTCACAGTTATGAGAAATATTCATATTAATTTAAATCAATGCCGACACATCTTGTATAGTGATATTATATAATTATATCATTATTACATGTGTGATAAACAAATGATAAGTAATATATGAACCTTATGTACCATATAAATAAAGTATAATGTTGATTTTGTAGAAATAATTATTGTGCTGTATAATTTTTTTTTTCACATCTCACATAACTATTTTGTAGTTACTTGGATCATTTTTCTTGATATTTGTACATTTTTCACAGTTATGAGATATATAAATATTAATTTAAATCAATGCCGACACATCTTATATCTGATATTATATAATTAATTCATTATTACATGTGTGATAAACAAATGATAAGAAATATATTAACCTTATGTATCATATAAATAAAGTATAATGTTGATTTTGTAGAAATAATTATTGTGCTGTATAAATTTTATTATTTTAAAAGACAGAACAGCTTCTTATACCATTGGCTACAATCATGAAAGATGGTCTTTACGTTGAATCAGCTGAGTAACTTTGACAATAATTCGTGCTGGATGCGGTCTAGCATTCATTCAACCTCTTATCACAACAGCTGACTGATATCACCGAAGCATGTCGTAATATTTGACAATTCGCGCTGGATGCGGTCTAGCATTCAACCTCTTCTCACAACAGCTGACTGATATCACCGAAGCATGTCGCTATATTTGGGTTGATTATTCAGTGAGATCTCATTCCTGCCAGCATGACGTCATCCTCAATCCAACTGCTCGGCGATGTTGACGATACCTGCGACTTCTGGATGAGTATGTTCCTTGGATGCCTGATGACAAATTCTTTGTATCTCATGCCAGCAGTCAATTTCCCCCGCTTCCAAGATGGCGTCAGCTGCCTGTCAAATTTAAATTTCCTGCCGAGGGGGCGTGGCTGATGCTACTGCGCATGTCAGATAGAGCCAATTTCGCTATTTTTGACCTTAGAATTCCTTATGGGAAATTACATGTAAAATTGATCGATTTTGGGCCAGAACTCTTATAGCTCATTTACTGTTGAATATATCAAAAAGTGTATCTGTTTTTTTCTATAAAATATGCCGTATTTGCTGCGTTGCCTGGCAGAATGTTGAATGCCACATTACACAAACTTCCAATTTGCACTGAATGGCTAAATACTCTTATCGGACAAAAGGGTGCTAAAGTAATATATTTTTTGGTTACTTTTGGTGCCATACAAGGATTTTGTTTCAAATCAACATCATAAAATTGTTTAATATATGGCCATATATATATACCTGCTCATTACACTTTTGAAGAATTTCTTAAACATTTAAGTAGATGGAGAGTGTCATAGAAAAATAAATCTGTAGTGTTATTGAATATAATAAAAGTCTGATCAATCATAGCTGAAAGTAATTTTCTCAATTTTACATTATGAGTTCCTATATTGTAAACTACTGACTTAGTTAGTTAGTAAGACCTGTCGCAAATATTAAGAAATATATCTTCAAGAATGTCGCCTAAAAGTGATTTCTTGCTTAAAAAAGTACCCTATAACGTGTATAAGCCCTTAATCATAAAGACCATAGCATGGTTGCACAACTTCATTGAATTAGGTCGGTCATCATCGTTCTCGAATCCTTCATAAACGTTACTTTTGTCTTCGTAATTATTGTTCCTGTAGCGAGATTTCAACGAATATTAGAGATACCTACTACTTTTTCTTCATTTTCAATTTTTATTTAGTTTTCAGCTATTCCAAAATCGTTAAATTTACCCCATCCAAGATGCAAGTCATTGAGCCATAAACGTGATGAGCTCACACTCGCTAAACAAAAATAATTCTGTATATGATTTTGATGAGCAATAATACAATGCTAATGCAAATTCCTTATCTTGATGTTCATACCTTCGCCCTTTTTTATCTAGTTATTAGCTTAATTTGACTATTTATAAACCGATGACAAACTTCAATTTATTTTTAATCAACATTTGAAGCACAATTTTTGACGAATCTTTTGCTTGAAGTAGTATTTTGGCGGAAAAATTTTATATATTTTTTTTCAATTTCCAAATTTGAGTATTTCTATTTTTGACTTGTTTGGTTAATCTGAGTTTTTTTTGTTGTAAATTATCAAATAATTTGTTGCTGACGATCAATTTCTTTTTTTTCAGCTTTCAATTCATTTGTTAAAATTTCGACATCATTTGATATAAGACCAGTAGGTACTCGAGTTGATCGATTCTTCTTCTTCTGAGAACAGTGTTCGAGTAGGTCAAATCTTCTTCTTTAATCGGTTCAGAGGACAATTCTTCAATTTTAATAATGTTTGTTGCTCTGGAATAAACGTTAGTTATTATACAGAGTGAGTTTTATGTATAGAATGCCTCAATTATCTCGGAAAGGTTTTGTACTACCGCCGATATTATGATTGTATTTACATTGCTGTCAGATCTTCATCAATATTTGGCTGCAACAAGATGGTGCTCCACTTCACTATGCGCGTGAGGTGGAACAATACCTAAATAATGTATTTCCAAGATGATCGATTGGAAGGCGAGGTTTTATCGAATGGCCCCCGCGATCAATCGACATCTGGATAGACAGCCATCAATCAGAAATGTCATTAATTATTTATAAATAATTAATGACATTTCTGATGTGTTGATTTTTTTGTAGAAGAAGATCTACTTTATAAGTATTTTTATGATATTTTGGAACTATAAAATCTAAAGTACATAGAAATAAACCAATTGTTAAAAATGCAAATATTGAAGTCGTCGTTTTTAAAATAATTGGCAAACTATCATTTTCTATGAAAATTTTAAAATTTATTCTTGTAAATGTTCAAAATGACGCCCTTGAACTTCCAGACCGTTCCGGCGTTTCTCGTAAGAATAGTGATGAAAACAAAAAATTACATCAAAATAAAATAACAACATCCCAAATTAATCTGAGATGAAATAAATATTTTTGACAAAAAATCGGATCGATGTTATTTATTAGAGCACTGAAAAATACAAAATAATATTAATTCTATTGCTCTAACTCGGAAACCGTATCTCTATGAAAATATTGTACAATTTAAATGTTGCTACAAATAACGTTTCCGGATATTGTCCTATCATTAGTTCTGCCATCTCAGATTTTTTGAAGTGATTTTTGGAGGGAAGAAAATTTCATATTAGAGTTTTTGTGAATACGAAACGCTTTCTCAAGTATCCTCTTTCAAATGAATCAAAATCGGAGTATATTTAATATATACAGTGCGTGCACAAACCAATAAAAGAAACAGACAGTCGATTTGTTGGTAATACAAATAACTCTGATACTTCATCAAGGCGGCCGCGAGTACGTGGAGGATTACCTCACGCAATATAAGGAAATTTATTGACTCTAATCATCGAAATAGTGTATAGCCAATCTATGAATTTTATTCAAATTATATTTATGTATATTTAACGGAAGCAGCATCATAATTGAAATCATAAATCAATAGGTGTAAGTTTTAGACATTATGTTGAATTTTTATGTCAATTAAATTGTGATTATTTTGAGATTATTAAATTCTGACCTGGGTAGTTCTTGAACTGCGCAGAACTGCTTGCGTAATCGTTCCACATCTGAAACTATTATCAGATAGTTCAAGAACTATCAGCGAATTAAAAAAACATTTCAAGAAGAAGAAGAATACATTAACCTTAATGAATAAGATGTTCTTTGCTTTGTTATTTTGAATGATTTCATGATTTGTCTCAGGTTCTGTGGTTTGTTGCGGCTTGTAATTGTTTTGTTTATGGGTTTTGTATTGTCTGTCATTGATTTCAACTTAGAAATTTCCATACACCTACCTGGATCAAAATAAAATGTATAGTGAATTTACATGATGATTTTACTCAATTATCGCAGGCACATATCGCAGGTTATTAACATATATAGAACATAGAACGAACATGCCATAGAACACTACCTCGAACATGCCCATGTACTGCGCATGTGTGTTCAATAAGTGAAAAAGAGTTTTTGCTGGCTCACAGAAGATAGCCCCGCAAAAATATTTTTTTTTCTAATTTTCGACTATTTTACTAATAAGTCGTTTGTTCATCGTTTGTTCTTGATTGTTCATCGTTAGTTATTGTTTGTTCTTTATTTATTAATTTAAAAAAAATTAATTGAAAATCTACCGTCAAGTTAGCCCCGCTATTGCAGTTTTTAATATTATGCTATCAAAAATTACTTATATCTATTGGTTTTTGATTGTTCGTCCATAAATAATATTTGTTCTATTGCGAAATTGCTGATTTCTGGGTAATTAAACGTCAGTTCAAGAATTTGAGGTTAATTATACTTGAATTATCGTCATCATTATATCTATAATTAAATGTGTAGATATACTAACAGTAATAATTAAATCTTGGGTTCAATGATTCTAGATTGAAAATCTCGTATCTAAAAATCATTGATAAAAATAATTGTATCGATTTCTATATTACTTTAATTTTTTTTCTAGTCAAAAACTTTGCTTATAAAATTCCGCAATACTTAGAGGAAATAATGACGTTTTATTTGGAAACTGGTATGCTGATCATAAATCCAGTAGACTTGTAAGTGCAATAAAATTTTAATAAATCAGCATTAATAATTATTGAATTATATTTTTTGTAATTACAGGTGTTTTACGTTTGAGTGTAGCTCATTTATATATAACATGATAAGGAGTACAAATATATTTTGGCACCCATTGACACACAAAAAAACAATTGTAATATTTTTCATCAATATTATCCACCACTATGTAAATATTGATATGAATGGTAAGATTTTTTAAAATTTATTTTGTAATTTCTACCAAAGCAACATTATTTCGAACTCGGACTAAATCTGAAGTAATACTTATAGAGTAAAATGACGTAAACTTATCATAAGTCGATAAATTTTCATTCTTACAATCGTATTGCTCGGTAATTATTGATGTCAACTTTAATATTTAAGTATAAATTTTTTATTAATTTATAAATCAAAAAATTGGATATTATTGCATTTATGTTCAGTTTTACTTATATATTTACTTATATAATTATAAATAATTGAACGTGCATGTTTAAAAAAAATATTCATGAAGGTGTGCTCATGAATATTTTTGCTTTATGTCATTGCTTATATTGATAGACAAATGACAAACGACTATTGTCTTATTTCACACGTCTTTCTGGAAATTTTGGTCGTTCAGGTTCAGTTTATAGCTATACTGCATAATAACGAAATAATTTTATTTTTTTTTGTCTATAAAGTTATTGGTTAAAACTAAAATTAATTACTTCTTCTCAACATTTAGTTTTAAAAAAATTGTGATTATCTTAATTTAATGCATGTAGTTTGTTAAGTAAGTTGTTAATTACTTTGAAAATGTTAATTATTGAGATGCTAATTGATTTCTTTTGTTTCCAGAGTATTGCGTGAAATACATTAATATAATGCCAGCAATATCAGTTGTACCTGTTGATTTAGCAGTTAATACATTAATAAAGTATATAACATATTTCAATACTGACAAATTACCAGAACATAGTTCTAGAGTATGGCAAGATATATCTGATGACTTAAAAGGATTGTGGAAAGTTCCAGCTGTAAGAATTAATGTACGACAAGATAGAAGGAAAATTTTAACACTTGCTCGAGAAAAATGTGGAATTATTATTCAGAATAAAGAAAATATACCTTCTAATTTGAATGTTTCAACTACCAGTTCTAATAACTCTAATATTACAAATGACTTAAATGACAGTGATAATAAGGAAGAAAATAGTGAACTTGGATCTCCAGTGAATGACAACGACGATGACTGTGAAGATTTCCACGTTACAATTACACGAGAGCAATGGAATCTAATGAAACACGACAAGCCATTTATTTACAAAGGTCGCAAGTACTATGGTTTTGAACCTGGTGTGTGGACAAATACTGTTTCGTTTGCTTTTTGGGAACAATACCGTCTCAAATGTGCTTTTGTATTTAAACGTGGTAAAATTCGTGGAAGTAATAACTATGCAGTTATGAGTGGGCAATGTAAAGATCGCTCTTGTCGTAATTCTGTTCGTGGAATTATTAAAGATCCTCCTTTAGATGACGGGCCGGTTGTTATCACCATGAAGTGCAGGGACACTCGTTATTCCAAGCATGCCGATGTGAAACGTCCTCTAAATGGTAAAAAACGTATCGAAGTTCAGCAAAAATTACTACGTTCTGGTGTTCTAGGTTGGAGGAAAGATGAAGCTAAAAAGATTTTAAAACCTGGAGATACTGGATCGCCTTTTTTATACAACTTAAGCACACTTCACCAAGCTAAAAAAGAAGCGACCGATAAAGAACTTGGAATTAAATCAGATGATCGAAGAGACACGATATTAGCTATACGTCAAATGAATAAGGATCCACTGTATGTTAATTCTATTTCATGGATTAGTGATACACCGTTCTTTGTCTTTTATGCAACTCCAACACAATTTCATACTTACGCAGAATATTTGCGAATTCACAAACAGCACTCATCAATATGTATTGACGCAACAGGTGGATTAGTTAAAAGACTATCAGATTCTGGGGATAAAAAAACTGGTCATATATTTCTGTATCAAATTGTTATTAATTTTGATCATACTACCATTCCAGTTTATCAAATGCTATCAGAAAAACATAGTGCACGGTTTATCGCTTTTTGGCTTTCTGAATGGGCAGAAAAAGTTAAATTACCACAACAAGCAGTCTCTGATGGATCCTGAGCTCTTTTAAATGCAATGTCTATTGCATTTAATGGTAAATCTTTAAAGGATTATATTAACTTTATGTTTTAAAGTATAACCACCAATGCTAATGTACAACCACGTACTTTCATTAGATTAGATACAGCGCACTTCCTTCATGCAGTCAGCAGCTGGAAATGTTTTCAATCTGCCCTGCATAAAATCGTGAAATCTTTTTTTCTATACTGTGTAGTACTAATGATTGATTGTGAAGAATTATCTAAATTGGAAGAAATTTTTATGATGATATTAATGGTGTGTAACACAGAATTTGAAGATACAATCATTGCTATAGGTGACCAGATGATTTCTCCCCGTGAAGCTAGAACATTTTTAGAAAAATTAGTGTCAAAACGCAACCTTGATCTCACTATTATGGATTCTGTCGAAGTTGACTCTGATAAAACTGTAATTTTTGAAGAATTATCATCACAAGCTACTGATGACAAAGGGTGGTCAGTAGCTCTTGTTACATGGATTGAAAATCTTTGTAAAAAAGTCAACACTACAATTTTTATTGGTCAAAAGCTTAACACCCATTATGTCCCGGGCTTGTATACTGATCTCGTTAATAAGATGAAAGATTTTCCACTTTGGACAAATGTATGCACACCTAAGACTATGTCACGGCCAACTTCTTGTTACGTTGAAGCAGACTTCAAAGACCTGAAAATGAATCTAAATAAAAAAGTAAAATTACCTACGACAGTAAACAAGTTTTTAAAATTACATATTGCTGACATTTTGGGTGGAGTGAATATATTCCGATCAAAACTAACCAAATTTGTAGTCGACAATTCGTCTGATAAGTATCAAAAAAAACCAAAGGAAGAGAATGAATATGAAAATTGGAAAGGATTAGGTAAGAATGAAACTGCGACAGATTATGATTGGACATCGGGTTATGGAAATGTGTCGAATAAAGCTGAACATGATGCAAATGATTCAACTACCGAGTCGGAGAATCTTCTTGACTTGGTGATAAATACCAATTTAGCAAAGAAGAATATAGATCAGAATGATTCTGTAACTACATTTGACATTACTCATGATCATAACTATAGCTCTATAAGTATTCAAGAAATATCTGAAGACTCAAATATTAATATTAGCATTGTTAATGATAAAGAAATTGATCGCAGCTCTAATGAAGAACTATTATCCAAACACAGAAACAACCAAAATGATTCTGCAGTTTCATTTGAAGAGCATCTAAATAATCTTAGTGAAAACCAAAATTTTGATAAAAAAAAAATGATTGCCTTGATATTAGTATCACTAGTGTAGAAAATCACGAAAGGTTAGATGCGGACTTAATAAATACTAACATTCAAATTGTGACTATTATTTCTACTGATTCTCTGGATGATAATATTACTAATTTATCATCATTTACGAAACATCTTGATAATGAAAAAAAAATATTCATAAATTTTTAACAGTAAAACAAGATAGTGAACCTTTATCTTTGGCAATGGAAAACATAATGAACCAAAAAATGTTGGAGAAAAAAAACGGTCATTACTTCCAAGATTGTCCAGAAACAGCTTTATTAAACAATTTAGTTGAAGAAAAGTCCAAATGTACCAAAAAAATAAAAGATTTTTTACTTCTTAATGGTACTAAAACCGGTCCAGTGAAATTTAAAGGTAATCAATGGACAGTATTGAATACTTGCCCTTTTGACTCAATAGTTCAAGTCATGTTCACAGCAGCAATCGATAATACTCATTATCGTGACTTTATAAATAATTCTGACCTGTCAATATTTAAATTTGTAAAAAGTTTCATAAAGACTGGAGTTACGGTAAATATTTATGAGCAACGCATTGCGATTTTACATCCTATTTATCACCCGAAAAATTTGGATGAAGATAGTTCAAAATTAAAGGTTGCTCCTTTTATAAATTGCATCAGTAATGTCATCCAGCTTTGGCGAAATTTACATGAAGATGCACCAAGTGTTATTGAAACTACTTTATGCTCAAATAGTTCTTGTCAAATTTCTACGCGAACTTTCCCAGCTATAAGTGCTAATCACAGAATAATAACAAGACATGGATTTATAGCTCTTCAAAAAGCTTTAGAATTTCATCACAAACTTCACAATGTTCGTTGTCCAGGTTGCTTTAAGGCAATTGCAACTCGTGTCACTGTTCCACAAAAATATTTATTTATTGAATTAGATATACGAGACGAAAAACGAGGAACGAACGGAAAAAAATGTAAATTGAGTGAGCTTCCAATTTATTTAAATTTGCAACTCAAAAACAATGAGAAATCTAATACTAATTTACGATATAGGTATATTTATTACATTTGTTAATTTTCTTATTTTAAGCACATTTTTGTAAATAATATTATAAATTGGCTTATTTTCAGAATATCTGGCGTTGTAGCGTTTAATTCGGGTCATTACTTTGCTTATTGTCGAAGGCTGGGAGGTAATTGGCAGTTATACAATGACTTGTCAGTAAAACCTGAATCTGTATCCGTTCATCAACAAGCTGAATTACACGCAGCATTCTACATATTAGAATAATAATTTTTTTGGAGAAGCTAACTATCAATGAATATTGATTTAAATCATTATCAATATTTAAATTAATATTAATATCATTACTAAAATAGTGATATGAGGATCATCGATCTCGCTGAGTTATTCGAAATTATTCAACATCTGATGGACATTAATATACGGAAGTATCTCCGATGGATATATTAAAGGTTAATTGATTATTATATTTAATAATTTCATTATAAAATTATAACTGTTTTTTTCAATTTGTAAATTTTATCTATTTTAGGTCTTGATAAGATCGTGAAACCATTGGAGTTTATATTTGTGTTGAATAAGTAAAAGGAATAAACTACAAATCTGGTGAGTCATTATACGCGTATTGAAATTATTTTTATGAGATGAATATTAATCATAATAAAATTTAACATTTTACAGAATAAGCATGTCCCAAGAATGCTTTCGTCAAAGTGCTACTAAGACCACAAGATGCTATAAGGCTGATACTCTTGTACTCATTACTACGTGATACGAATTAAAATTTAAGGAAAAAAAAACTAAAATTCTCGCAATAAAGATATTATGATTTGATTGTACGAAAAATACAATTTTTATTTAATAAATTTTTATTTAAATTCTATTTTATTATTTAACTTGTATAAAATTCGTATTCAAGCTAATTTTCGAGCTATTTATTCAATCATAATTAATCGTGATTAATTATCATGCGAACTTTATGGTTTAAACATTTGTAGATTTTCTAATTATAGATTCATTCTCCAAACAAGTTTTAATTTAATCGTTGAATAACTGGCTCTTAATAAATGTAATTTTAACAAATATTTAATTTATGGGCATCGTTACCCTCTAATACACTCTACCAGATGTAATCCATATATGTTGATCATTACTCATTAAGCGGGCAAAATACTTAATGTGTTATAATTCCTATAGTTGTTTTATTGAAAATGGTTTTTAATAATATAATTTTAAATCTGTAAAAAAATTTATAAAAAAATAATCACATGATAGTAATCACATAACCTAAAAGGCATTTTATCAATTTAATTTTATTAAGAATTACTTTTTTACATTGATTATTTTTATTAAAAAAAGTATTCTTCATTGATAATGCTTGTGAATGATTATTTTTTTATATGCTTCTCAAACACTATTTATGAGTGAGCACATTATTTTATTTATTTAATTATTTGAATTTTACTGTATACAAATTAGTTGTTTTTGTAGGGTTTATACCTAATTGCACCTAATTGTTTTTTTTATAACCATTAAAACCGCGTTTAAAATTTAAGCTTGTAGTTGACGCATGCGCTGTGAACACATTTTGCTTAAATGTATTTTACTAATTAAAATGATTAATTACCCAGAAATCAGCAATTTCGCAATAGAACAAATATTATTTATGGACGAACAATCAAAAACCAATAGATATAAGTAATTTTTGATAGCATAATATTAAAAACTGCAATAGCGGGGCTAACTTGACGGTAGATTTTCAATAATTTTTTTTTAAATTAATAAATAAAGAACAAACAATAACTAACGATGAACAATCAAGAACAAACGATGAACAAACGACTTATTAGTAAAATAGTTGAAAATTAGAAAAAAAATTATTTTTGCGGGGCTATCTTCTGTGAGCCGTTTTTGCTCTAATCCTGGGATCTTTTCTAATAGTTCTGGAACCGTCACAGAATAGTTCCAATTTCAACCCAAACGTGAAGCGTTGGTTCCAGAACCGTACTTGAGTTAGTTCGGTAAAACTCGAACATGTATATTTGAAGTGCGCACACTACTGACGGTTCTAGAACAGTTTTTATACGAACCCGAAAAAAGCTCATGAATTTTCCAAGAAACTCACAGCAAATTATGATACAACTGTTTTTTATTTTCTTTGAAATAGTCGTGGTAAGTTAACACACTTGTTTGGGTTCGTGGGTCAAAAATGGGGTAACTACCTACTATCTGCTAGCAATCAAATACATATATAAAAATCCCGATGGCCTGTAGTCAGCGGAAAGGTAAAAAACAACCTTTTCATTGGTATACATACATGTTATTACATAAAATTGTCGTATGTGTCATAGCCTTGCGGTTAGAGGTTTTTGTTTTGGCTGTTGAATATAAAGCAGACAGGGTTCGAGTTCCACTCGAGAATTTTTTTTTTTTTGCCTATTTCTTTTGAATAAATATACTATATATATCAGGGTCTATGTTAAGATCTCCAAAATGTACAATTACATCAAATTTATATTGAGTGTTCATGTTTTATCAATATTTGTTATTTTTCTTTATTAATTTTTATTTTTTTACCTGTGTATTTTACAAAAAACTGCTTTGAACAAAAGATGTAGGTACTGATTATATATATAACCTTAAATTATTTTCGATAATATTTACAGTACGGCTCTTATTTTATATTATATTTTTTTAAATGTTTGAACGGTCGCCATTTTGAAACTACTTACGCGATATTGCCCAATAACGAACTTGACCGACATATTTGAGAGATTGATTTTTGTAGCAAATTTGAACTTGATGCCTTCAAAACTGCGACCTCTATCGTTTTAACAAATTTCGTTATATCCCATATATATATATATATATATATATATATATATATATATAAGAATCAACACATGCCATACTAACAAACGTGATAGAACAAGAAAAATGAATGATTTCCACAAAGAATAAAAAAATCTCAATTATGCAGTAATATGTTTTTTAACTGATGAAGCTTGGAGCCCCAAGCGAAATGTCTTAATTTTAAAATATACGCTACGATGAATATCTGACCCCTTTCGTGCAAACCGAACCTAAATTCCAAGATACATCCAAAATAAAATTATATATAATGGTTCAAGAATTTCACAGAAAATAGTATATATATATATATATATATATATATATATATATATATATATATATATATATAAACTTTTGAACCAAATGTTTTTTTGGACTAACTTATAGACATAACAACATGCCGTTGAAATTTTTTCGGAATTCAAAAGTGTGAACGATCGCACGAAAAACACGAAAATGAGAAAAAACGCTTACAGCAAAGTTATTTTATAATAATATTGAAATCATTTGCGAGTATGATATCTATTTTTTATGAATACTTTAATTTTAATCCAGTTTTTGTAACGCAATAATTTTCCATTTTGTTCGATTTATACCTCACATTCATGTCGTCTGGGGATTGCCGTTTCTGAATATGATTTTTGAAAAACTTTTGAACAACTATTTTCTGTTCTTCTGTCCATTTCACGAGGACTCTGCTTTCTACATTTTGAGATGAGTTTTGGTTTGGTATTTCAAGTTCTAGACTTGTAATGGAGGTACTTTTGAAATATTCTTTTTTGTCATATTCGTCAAGTAATACAGCCAATTTTCGAGCGACTTCAAAAAAAGGAGAAGGTATACAATTCGGTTGTATGTTTGCTTTTTGAGGGCTGTTCCCGCATTTTGCATAGTAAACATACTCCGATTTAGACGATTTTCATTTCATTTTAAAGAGGAGAGTTGAGAAATGGTCCCTTTTTTATAAAAACTCAAACTCCAAATCTCCTTCCCTCCAAAAACCGCACAAGAAGGTGGAAATGCAATTTTTCTCAAAAATCAAAATCTGAGAAGGCAGAATTAATGATGGGACCATATCCGGAAACGTTTAAAATCTTCAAAAGAGCTACGGCTTTCGAGTTTCAGCAATGGTAAATTCTGAAATATGTGATATGCGTGGAAGGGCCTTTTTTTTCGAAAATTAATAAAATGGGAGGGAAGAGATTATATGTAGCAACATTTAAATTGGACATTTTTTTCAAAAGTGTTGAAGATCTCGAGTTACAGCAGTAAAGTCTAATATGTATTCCTGGGCCGCGATGTCTTGTGATCTTATAATAATATAATAATAAATAGCAAGCTAAGCCTATACATGGGAATTAGATAAGTACTATCTTCTTCGGTATAAGTGAATGCTCAACAATTTTCATGACTAATGTTATAGTAAAAAATGTGAAATAAATAGGTCATGCAACCTACTGCAGGCGAAGAAGGTGTGCTCTGTGGTATAGGCGACATCCGGGCAAATTTTTAGTCACAAATAACTTTCAAAGAAAATATGTAGAAACTTTTCGAAAACTCCTCCCTCCACGGGCATTGACTCAGAAGGAATTGAATATTTTGAATGTCCAATTTAAAGGTTTCCATAAATTATCTCTTCTTCAATGTATCTAATTTTCGATTCTCGGTCAGTCAGAAAGTACCATTTGCATCAGATATTTTCATTTAAAATACTTTTTTTTATTTATAACCTATTCTATAGGTGCCCGATAAAATCAAACGGTTGATAAAATTTTTAACCTAGCCCGATTCTAAAATCAACTCTACAGTCTGCTATGTTAGTTTAGGACTATTAAAAACATAAAATTTAAAGTGCGTTTCGTAATTTATAAATCTCTAAATTCAAAAAAGTCTTATTCGGTGACCCCAGGACACTCTTATGTTGCTTCTTAAAACAAAATATGTATTCACATAGAAACCACATAATATAAAAAATATAAAACTTTGAAGTTGGTTCCAGCAGTCTTCCATCAAACTATACGTGATTTTTTTTCTTGCAAGAAAATCAATATGACCAGATTACCTACCTGTAGGTACATCAGTCGAAGGTAGTATATACCTATGTTATATTTCCTAGTTTTAGTAAAGTTAGTTTAATTTTTATATTTCAAGGAATTTCTTCTTCACGTACTTTTCTACAGTCTTTGACTTACCAAGCAGTTATCGATATAAAATGTGAATGGTAAATATAACTATTAATGCGTATTTCTTCCGCAAATAATTCCAATTTGTACTATAAGCATGTTTTTGAAATATAGATAAAATCAATAAAAGAGCAGTGAATACTAATAGCCGTTCCATAAACTTTTATTAAGAATACGTGGAGTTCTCCAGCCTATAGTCTCAATTTACTTTAAGACTTAATTGAAATTCCATTGTACATTGTATTTCGAGAATATCTTATTTTACAGACTATCGCATACATTTTACTTCCCGTCCCACTAACCGGAATTTCTATTATACCTTGAATTATAACCGAGCCGAAGCAAAATGTTAATATTACAAGACTACGAGTCATTAATCCAATGAGTCCGGGGGATAGTTCGGGATTCAATGAGAGTCGCGAACTTTTCCTTCGAATTTAATATTCAGATGCGAACAACAGCTAAAGGTACGAGTGCAAATTTAATATTCAACTTCCTTCATTCCAGGAAATGTGGCGATCATTTTTTCATTAAATAAGTTCCCATTTGGGAATCTTGTCGGAGCTAAATGTCGACCTCTTTTATTTGACTTTCTGAAATTCAATAAATCTGCCTCAAATGGGGTGCTTGGACAGCATAGTTTGAGAAACTTTGAAAAGCGAATAGCTGTAAATAAATCTCAAGCGAATATTGGAATTCATATATTTTCTATAATCTAGATAAATGCAAAACTTCCCAAGTACAGCACTAAAATCAAATATGCAGAAAAAATAAATCAAAACAGAGTTCCGAAGGAAACTTATTTTTCTTCGTATACTTATTATAAATGCTGCTCATCAAGAAAAGTTTTATATAGGGCATAAAATGAATTCGTTGAGAACATGACTCTATAGATAATACAAGTCTGAGAGTTGTTATTCCGAAAATTGCCGATAAAGAATCAATAACATTCCGCTGATGACCGCAATCGACATACGAAAGCGTTTATTGACAATCTCGACATGGGTTAACACACGATTGGAGTGCCGAGATTAGGCAATTAGGGCACAGTTTGCGGAATTCACACAATAGAGATTAGTTCAAATCGAAATCTGTGGTCAACGCAAACGTTACCTCGTTATATCACAGGAGAAATGTCAATATCCCGAATGCATTACCTATGAGAAATTTGAATAGTGAGCTGATGATTCGAGATTTACGCGTTTGTTGACGTATACGATTAGAGCTGACATTAAAGGGCGGAACTTACAATAAGAGACCTGAACTAATGCAATCAATCAATCAAATCTAAGATCAATAATGATATATCTTGAAAGGTTTCCCGAAAAGATAAAATAACTAATCTATGTCTATGTTATACAAATAATTCATACGTTTTATAAATATAGTCGTCACAAGGAAATGTGTAGGTATTCTAAAAGTAATTCGAATTCATTCAAAGTATTCAACTCGAATGACTGCAGACTAGAGATCAAACGACTAGTTGTTTAGCCAGATACCGTTTAACGGATATCCGGTGAGCTACGAGGTCGAGTATCATAATTATTCAGAATAAGAATTACTTTTTGTTTCGAAAATGTCTTTTTATTATAATGATGATTAGAATAAATATTCGTCGCTAATTAAAGTTTTTAATATTCTGAAGTATTTAAATTAACTATTTACTATTTATCATCAACTATTATGTCTGTATTCGCAAATTATGGAATTTCATCCAAGTGATGGAAATCCATCACTGAAGTGATAAATAAATAGAATATACAGTAGCAACTCTATGATGTAAAAATTGTCTTAAATTCAAGTACTTGACTGCCATCTCTGCATTGCACGAAGAACTAAATGAGAAATTTTTGGCTGGTGGCAAATTTGTAATGTAGTAGCTCGTAATTTGAAATCATCTTAAGTTATTTGATCATATTCTCAATTAATTTCGAAGGTTTCTCATAAAGTAAAATTGTAGAAATCTATGAGATTAATTAATAATATGATATAAGAACTAACAATATTGATGAATAACGGAAAAAAAATATTAATACATATCTATTTATTGAATTCTATTTAAAACAAATTACATGTGCAATAATTGCTAATAGAGAATTCATGAACAAAAATTCATTGGATACAGAGATAAGTTTACAGTTAAATACCTTTCTTTGGTTAAATCTTAGAAATAACTTTATTAAATTATGCAATTTCTACATGATCATAATCATAAATGTTCGTATTGAATAGATAATTTCTTTGAAATAAGTTTTAAGAATTGAGATGAAATCATGAGGTAAGTTTATTTTTATACAGATCTTTAACTCTTAATCTGAAATTTGTAAGATTGAGCAATACATTTTGCTTAAAAACTATAATTTTTTCTTATTTAGTAAACCTTTTACTAACCTTCGAGGATTATCACTTGCACATGCAGGCACCTTAAATAAAATAAGAGGAGAAGCACACAGCACTCATTTCAAAGAGTTTAATGTCACTGTTGTAAAACCATACAAACTAAGAATAAAATAATAAATAAGAGCATTTTTATTATACTGACACTGACAACCGTGAATGATCAAGACATGTTCAAATGCAGATTCCTGTAATAGATACATTTGCTTTCCTCTAGTTCATAACGTAGTTGAGGGAGGGCGCCAGCTCTATCAATAACAGACTAGGCAATGTGAGATCGCACACCCTGTGTTTATTCACAAGGATGTGTATGTCAAAATTAAAGTAACCTTGGCAACGCTACAAATGATATTGACAAATAATAAATGGAAGTGTCACTGCAATGACATTTTGACGTTCATGTGAATATAGGTACACTTAAGTGATGGATTTCCATCACTTTGATGAAATGTATGAGTTGCGAAAACAGCCGTCATAATAAAGACCTACACTCAGGCACAAAAACGCAGCAAGTTAAAATTTGGTAAACTTTTACGTCTCAATATTTTTTATTACAATTTTCATTATTTATTTTTTGTAGCAGACTCTAAATAAAATGAAAGATTTCATCTTGCATACCTATACAATATTTGGTTAAATGCTATGGTTTTAGTTATTATATAGGGTTAGAGATGATGTAAGTAGAAGGACATACAATGCATATAAGACAAGGTACAGGGAGAAACTTACAGAGATCGACCGAAGTTTGAACCTAGAGAGGATAGGCAGAGCGGAAAATATAATGAAGATGATATGGATGGTGATAAAAGAAGGAACAGGGTCCAATTCGAAGAAGATCAAACCGATGAATACATTCGATGAAATCAGTAACTGTTTCATCAATATCTGGAACCAAACTGAGAAGACCTGTAACAGTTCCAGCCCAACACCAGAAGATCTCCTACGAGCATGTAATAAACAACCAACTGATTTCATTTACATGAAAGAAATTACACCGGAGGAAATTGAAAGACTTACAAGAACAATGAAAAATAAGAATACAAGAAATATATATGGACTATCAACGAAAGTTTTGACGTGTCTTCGAGATGTATGTCAGAAGGGCACTTTCTCGACCAACTTAAGAGGAGCCAATTAATTCCTATAAACAAAAGAGGAGACCCAGGAGAGATGAGTAACTTCCGACCGATTACAATACAACCCACCCTATCAAAAATTTTGAAAAGTGCAATAAAAATTAGGTTCACCAGCTTCTTCAAAAAGAAAAATATCTGGAGCGACTATCAGCATGGCTACCTGGAGGGCAAATCTACAACAACAGCGTTGGCAGAAATCCACTGAAAGATCGTTCAAGCCATCGATGAAGGAAATAAATGTAGGATATCCTCGTGCGATCTTAGTAAAGTATTTGACACCATTGATCACTCGCCGCTGTTGAAAAATCTGAAATAGTATGGGATAAGAGGCGTTACTCTGAAGATAAGCACCAGCTACCTTGAAAATAGATACCAGATAGTACAAATCGGTGAAAAATACTCGAAATGGGAGCTAGTTACAAGTCCCACAAGGATCCATATTGGGGCCAATACTTTTCCTGGTGGATGTGAATGATCTTCACGCAAATAGGGAGCAGGTCGACACAGTCATGTTTGTGGATGACAACAACTTCCTTAAGGTAGCCCGAAACCAACAAGAACTAGAGAGCAATTCTAGAACAACGTTAAGAAACGCTCAACAATGGTTCCATGCAAACATGATGAAAATGAACCATGGAAAAACCCACTCATTATGTTTTTCGCCGGGAGATTCTGAAACTAACCACCTAAAATTCTTGGGTATAAAACACCAGTCAGATCTGAAATTTACAGAGCATATTATCCAACTGGGGAAGAGTATCTCGAAAGGAATCTTCGCAGTAAGTAGAATGAAATAGTTTGTTGGCCAACAAGCTGCAAATGTGGTATATTTTGGTTTTGTTCACTCACAGCAATTTCATTTGGTATATTAGTATGGAGAAATATGCCTGGAAAAGAGAACATATTCATAAAACAGATAATGGCTGTTCGGATAAAGTGCGATGCAGATCGTACAACTAGCTGTGAGCAATAGTTCAGGCAGAAGAGAATCCTCACTTTTACTTCCTTGTTTATACTTGCTTGTGTCACCACAAAGACCGATTACAGATGAATAATAACCATAGCTATGGCTCCAGAAATGCAACCAAGTTCTTCGAGTTCATCGTTCCCTTTCACAGACTGACATCATTACAACTAAGAGAAAATCATACAATATGTTGTCAGGAAAGTACAAAATGCAAAGTATGAAGAAAATTCTGACAATACTTAAAGAAAAATTGGTTCGAAAAGCCTTCTACAAATTGGAAGAATACTTCAGAGACCCTATAGAATGATTTTATACATATGTGTATTGTTTGTTAACATTGTTAAAAAGTTTTCCGTTACAATCCAATATGGTGACAAATGAAGACGACCTTGAATTACGTCCCGATAAAATTTAAAAAAGAGTGAGCAAAAATGTCTGAACTGTTCGAGAAAAATGGTTGATTATATCCAGTACAAAAAATGTCTTTTTTTTTCACCCACCGCAAGCAGAAAGGATGCAGTCTCTCAACATGTTCCATATGAGAAAATGTCAATGAAACATACGAGTTCCTATGATGAAATAAAAGTACGAAATACTATACTCAAATTAGAGAACGACTATCTGAGAAAACTACTAGAAGAATGTCAAGAAAGATAATTTAGAATAATAATAAATTACTGTCGAAAAAGGTTAGTTTAAGAGATCAGGAAATAATTAAGAAACCATACAATCAAATACTGCAACAAAAACATGAAAACATACATAGAAACATAATATCCGAAAGAAGTGAGAAACAAAACTATGCCTCTGAACTACCAAAGTCATCTATTAATGCGAATGCACAGAAATATGACATCAATGATTCGAATAAACATAACATTTCATCAGCGGGGAAAAAGAAAATCAACAAATAAAAGACATTCAAAACGCAAAAAGTACGAACGTTCATAAGGAAAGACTCATTCTAACAACTGGTTCAGATGTAATTACCTTTCGATGAATTAATCAAAAACACAACAACTTCGTATTAAAAGCAAGGAAGTAAATACCATCAATTTACTGGGAATAACACTAGATGGAGCACTGTCATGGGACCCACACATAGAGGACTCGAAGAAAAAATAGCAGTGGTCATATATTGCATAAGAACATTGGAAATGGTAGCTACAAGAAAAGCAGTATTAACATCCTACTTTGCCAACTTTCACTCTGTAACTACCTATGGAATCCTCCTTTGAGATACGTCAGCACATGTCTAAGATCGGCTGATCTACCAGAAGAAAATTATTAGGATTATGGAAAACCTTGACAGCTGCAGGGAAAATTTAAAAAAATTGAAAATACTCACCATCCCAGCCGTCTATGTATTGGAGTGTAACGCATACGTAAACAACAATTTAACATCATTTCCAATTAATAGTACCTACATTCCTTCATATCGTTCCTTCTGCACCAGAAACAGAGAAAATCTTGCTATAGCACATTACAGTTGCATTTAATATTACTTGTTTTCTATTGTATTTGTTAATTTCAATTTCTAATTTCAATTTAATAATAATATTTATAGAGCTAAGAGTGGATTAATTATGGGAAACCCATTAAGTCCAATTTTTGCCGAAATATTTATGAATAACCTAGAATTAATAATACATAAACATACATTAAGCAAAAAGTTCCTTTATTGGTATAGATACATGGATGACATAATTTGCTGTTTCAATGGTACTAATAGACAACCGGACCAATTTCTTAAATTTTTTAATAATATACATCCATCAATTTCATTTACAGTTGAAACCGAAGTGAATAATGAAATACATTTTTTAGACTTGAGAATTAGTAAAATAAAAATAAACATGAATTTGCTATATACCACAAAACAACACACACAGACACTACTATACACAAGACATCCAACCATCCAATATCTCATAAAATATTATAATATATAATATTATGATTCATAGATTAACTAATATCCCTTTAAATAATGAAAATTTTGAAAAAGAACTAAATATTATAAAACAGATTGCTATAAACAATGGCTATAAGCCTAACATAATTGATAACATACTTAAAAATAAAAACTATAAAAAAGCACTAGAATTAGTTTATCCAAGAATTAGAGATAAATATAACAAAACTTATGTGTCACTTACATATATTAATAAATATTCTGATAGAATAGCTAAGTAATTACCTAAGAAAGAAATATGATTTAAAAATATCTTTTAAGACATACTCCACGTTAGGAAAATTGATAAAAAATAACCAAGATAAAACAATTAAAAATAAAAAATCTGGAGTTTATAAGTTGCCTTGTATGGATTGCCAAAAAGTATATATAGGCCAAACAGGATGTAACTTTCAACAGAGAATATTAGAACATTGGAAAAGTTATGTACATAAAAAACAGAATTCTACTTATGCCAACCATTTATTAGAAGAAAATCATAATTTCAATGAAGATTTCAAAGTTTTACATGTTGAGAATAAAAGCTTCAAACTCAATTTATCAAAGCATTAGAAATTAACAAATACAATAGAAAACAAGTAATATTAAATGATCAAACTAATTTAAATAAATCACCACTGCTTAAGGGTGTGTAAAGCAGAAGGGGAATTCCAAATCATTTATGTCCTAATTAGATTATAATACTTTTCTCTAATATATATATATAGGTACCATTGAAAGATATTTTAGACTATGAAATACTTTATATAACTTGAAAAAGCTACTGTGTTAGCGAAACAATTGTCGTTATTAATAAATATTGTGGAAAACTGTACTAGTATTTATCATTATGGATAACAACGACAAAATAATCAATTTCCATCAAGTACAGACCAACTCAATCCATAAATGAATTTTGTATGTTGAATATTCTTGTGCACCTGAAGTTTGATTCACCCGTCCACAAAATTGAATTTAAAAAATCTGGTGTGTCCACTCACACGACTTTCCTACCGCACGCAAACAAATTGCAGTGAATGAAAAATTTTACACTATTACATAATATTTTTCTTACATAGCGACGATAATAGCGGTAGTAAAGTAAAAATCCTCCGGTCAAATCGTGCTACCACTCATTTTTTCAGCATGTCAAGACAAACAACAATGGTCATGTAACATTTTTTCGTTGATGAAACGTTTAGCCAGAATCTGAAGAAATAAATGCTGTCACCGACAGACAGACAGGTTATATGTTTATTAGACTGAGAAAACATTTGTAAAAAATCTCAATACCGAAAATTTCACACGATTACAATATTTTCCTTATACAGCTACTATAGTAGTGTAGGAAAGTAAAATATGGATAAGCCGTGATTCTTCCAAGCATTTCCCTACAAAATATTTCCCAGATAGTCAGAGTCTGGTAAAGGTGGAATAATTGTATTAAGTGACGTATAGGTACTGCGTGTGGGATATTCCCATTTTGTTCGCGACTAAACAAACAGTCGATGGTCAGGATGATAGGCTCTATTAGGGCACCACTCATGATATACCTTCACTGCTTCTCGGGCATTTCCATTGCATAAGCCATTAATAGAATCCATTTCGCACTTGAAAATAGATAAAAACATTCTGAATTTTTTGAAAAACTTTTGCACTTGATCTGGAGTCTGATAGTATAAGAAGCAACAAAAGGATTGAGAGAACCATAAGTAACAAAAATAGCTACATTAAGGCAATAAAGGTAAATATTTAATTTTCCTCCAATAAAAATAGATCATCTCCAGTAAAAATATAAAAAGTCTAAATATCAAAAATATGAATGTATTACAAGCAAAAAGTGTGCTAAGTGTTTTTTTTGTATTTTCAACACATAATTAAGAGTGAGATTTATTTTAGTCAGATGTATAATTTTGTTTTTTTTGTATATTATCTAAGTTATTTAAGTTTTTCATGGAATGGAAATTTACATATGAAATTGTAATATAAAAAGAGTAAGCTATTATCTGGGAAATAAATAAAATAAGATAAAATAAATATTCCTGTGGTATGTACGGCATATTTTTGTAAGGATAACATTGTACTGTCAAAACCAATAAAACTATGTTTTGCTGGAAGAAGAGAACCACTAAACTGATTTTATAGCAGTCTTTATAATGCTAGACTAAATCATTGATAATAGCTTTATTTTTTTTAATATTAGGGATGAGAGTAGATTAAATTAAAAAAAAATAAGTAGGTACTTAAAATGTTACACAAATGAGATCGTAGTTTGGTCAGTACAAAATATAGGTTTTTTTACAAAAAAAGGATATCTCTTTTTACTCGAGAGAGAGAGAGAGAGAGAGAAATGCTTTATTGTCGAAAAAATATAAATTTTGTAGACAAAGCAAAATAAAAATATCAAAATCAAACAATACAAAAACAAAACAAAGTCAAAACTAAAAATTAAATTAAAATTAAATAAATTTATATAATATAAAACAAAAATATAAAAATGTAAAGATGTAAAAATATAAGATAATAAGTATCAGAATGTACCTACAGCTGTATATTCGGTTAGAAAGTAAGTTAATATACAGCTGTAAATTCAGTCAGAAGGTAAACACTAACTAAATCACAAGACAAAAACAAATTTTGTACAAACAATAAACCAGTGCGTGAGCTGAGCAGAAATGTGCCTTATTGAAAAAAGTCGTTAACTGCATAAAAGGCATTATCCTAGGTAGTAGGTATTTAATTGAATCTGGGATAAGCCGTTATAGATTTAATTTCGTGTGACAGATGATTTTACATTACAAAAGACCCTTAGGATATCAAACATCAAATAATATTCACTAACCAGTGGGTGTAAGAAGCTTAATATTAAGTATTAACAATTTTTAACAAAAAAGTCGCTTACTGCATAAAAGGCTCTCTCCAGTAAGTATGATTTCAAAACCTTTCGAAATTCAGGAAAAGATCTTATGGATTTGATTTCAAATGGTAGATAATTGTGCATTTTTTTGCATTGTACAGTATAGAGCTTTTAACCAACTCTGAGCGAGGGGTTGGCAGATAAAGATCATGCTCAGTGTTTCTAAGCGGATAGTTGTGAGATGGCCTCTCTGGAATAGAAGATACGTGCTTGCGGATTAAGGATACAGATTCAAATATGAATAGGGACGGAAGAGTTAATATTTTAAATTTTTTAAAGTAATCCTGGCAGTGAGTCCTACTGCTAAGTCTCAGTGAATACCGAACAGCTCTCTTCTGCAGTTTAAAAATACGTTAAAATTGAGTTGCACAACACGTACCCCAGAATGGAAGGGCGTATCGGAGATGCGACTCAAAAATGGCATAATAGACTGTTATAGAAGTAGACAAGTTGAGCTCCTTGGAAACTGATCTCAGCGCAAAGCAGGCAGAACTTAACCTTTTTGATAAAGCATCGATGTGCGAGTCCCATTTTAAGCGGTTGTCTACAATAAGCCCCAAGAATTTCACAGATTCAACGGCCTCAATAGTGGTGTTATTAAGTACAAAAGATTGCAATGTACTTTTATATGATAAAACTTTTGTTTTAGAAACATTGAGGCATAGAAGATTTGAATCGCACCAAGATTTAATGGTGACTAAGTCTCTGGATACAGTCCTATGAAGTGTCGTAATATCCGGGTTGCTCCACGTGAAACTAGTATCATCCGCAAAGAGGCAGATTTCACCGCTAATGTTAAGACTAGCAATGTCGTTGATAAAAAGCAGAAACAAAATAGGGCCCAGTACTGAACTTTGAGGCACTCCATATTCAATTGGTTTGCAAGAAGACATCGACGTATCAACCCTCACAATCTGAGTCCTGCTGTTGAGATACGACTTAAACCATTCGAGGGACACTCCTCTGAAACCGTAGTACTCCAATTTATTAGTTAATATATTATGATCTACGCAATCAAAAGCCTTAGAGAAATCACAGAAAATTGTTGCTATAGAGTGATGGTTGATCAGGTTTGAGTATACATTATTAAAGAGGGAAAACATGGCATCATTTGTGCATTTGTTACTTAAAAATCCAAATTGATGGGTAGAGAGTATATTATATTTAAAGAGAAAAGATAGAAGCCTTTTTTTAACCAATCTTTCGATGATCTTTGATAATGTGGGAAGGAGTGCAATTGGGCGATAGTTCGAAGCTTGATCTTTATCTCCTCCATTATGCAGAGGAACAATTATTGCCGTCTTAAGACAGTTAGGAAAAAGTCCATTTTGGAATGATTTGTTAATTAAAGTAATAAAATGATTCAATGTGCATTCCGGCAGGTTCGAGCACATTTTCAGAGTATTTGTTTTTAATTTGTTTTTAATGTCATTAATTGTACTGTTAAGCTCTGCTAATACTACGGGTGTAAAGAAGAAACTGTGTAAATTGATATTAGCCTTAGGGAGAAATGAGAGGGGATCATCGGAAGGAGTTATGGTGTTCCTTAAATTTTTTGCTACATCTACAAAGTAATTATTTAGGTTCTCGGGTGAAATAGAGATTGTGTTAGATGGTGAGGTCTTATTTCTTAAGTCATTCACAATAGACCACATTTCTTTAGCAACATTACCGGAATTGGCCAGCCTCCTATTATAATAAATGTCCTTGGCAGCTTTTATAGTCTTATGATAGATTTTTCTGTAACGTTTTACGTAATCATGGTAGAAGACGCTGTCCGATGATTTTTCTATGTAGGATAGTGAGCGCATGTTCTTTGCAGATGTACGTAAGCCTTTAGTAGACAAGGGTTTATGTTGTTTGATATTTAGAGGCCTAAGAGGAAAGGATTTGAATGCCAAGTTAGATAAAGTTTTTATAAATCTCGGAAATTCGATATTGTCATCGTCAGATAGGACAAACCAGTCTGTTGTTAGACATAGGTGCTTGAAATTACGAAAATTTTTATCAGAAAAAATACGGCATAATTTGCGCGAAGCATTTTTGCACTTAGATTTAGCCGAAAATTTTGTTAGTATTGCTTCATGATCCGAGAAACCTGAATTAAGGACAGTACAGTCAACGAATTTTGGATCGAAAGATGATACGACATAGTCTATAGTACTAGAACTAGTTTTAGTTATTCTGGTTGGTGAGTCAACATGCATGATTATGCCAAAAGAGTCGAAAATGGACTGAAGAGATTCTTGAGCAGTACACACATTGGAAAAGTCAATATTAAGGTCTCCACATAAAATTTACTTGCTTTTTAAAGGCAGGGATTCAAGCAAGCTCAGTAATTTTTGACTGAATATATGCAAGTCAGCGTCAGGTGTTCTGTAAATACAAACTATATAAAGATCATAAGCATTATGATAGACAATGGAAAATACTTTTTCAGACAATAGTTTATCGAATTTAGTTACAGCCGAAAAGTCGCTATTTGTAGACATTATCATAGTACCTCCATGAGATAAATTACTTCTATTAAATCTAGTTACTGTAGCGTAATTTTTGATAAACACAGGCTCATCAACATTTAACCAATGCTCAGTTATGGCAATAATTTCTGGAAAATTAAGTTCTTCTAATAAGAGGAATAATTCATCTGTTTTGTGTCTTAAGGACTGAATATTAATAAGAAAAACACTAAGCTTGCCATCGTCCAATTTTACAGAGGGTGCTTGATCCTCTGTTCGCGTCAATTTAGTTAAAAATTTTGATTCCTTTTTGGAGAGCCAGTAGAAAAATATTTGCCATGACTCTCCCTAATTTTCTGAAGCTGTTGAAGTTTCTCGGATGAAAAGAAAGACCTGAAGGCAGCAAGATCAGCTTCCACTTCGGTTGAGCCAATACCATATGCGTTGTGGTAGCGATAATACAACTTACGCAAGGTGTCCACGTCACTAGGTAGTCCCTCTGAAGCTAGAGTTAATTTGATGCTGGTGGTGGTGTGCCCTTCAAAACATACACTGGATGGTCGGTCATGGAGATAGGCTAGAAATAGCGGAAGAGCTTTTAATAAGGAAGAGTCCCTCAGTCTAGCCAACAAATAACGACCATCAGCCGTATCCGAATTACGGGACAGCCGCACTATAGGTGGAGTCATAGGGTCAATATTTAGCAAATTATCTTTCCTTGTACTTTTTTCCATGACAACGTCTACATTTTCCTGCGCAAGAGACTTACAGGCAGCTAAAGCTTCCCTGTCAGATCCAATCTTAACAGATTTGATCTCCCTAGCTTTTACAGGTGTTAAGTCAGGGCGTGGTGTTGGGCTACGGCTGTGTACAGAGGTTGGAATAAAATGACAGCCTGTGGTCGAAAAACTTGACGCTGGTGGTGAAATCTTTAAGGGTGTTAAAGATGATTTAGCGATTTCAGTGCCTAGCGGCCACATCCTTGGGTCTTTTAGCTGCTTTAGGTGACTTTTATTCTGCACACCAACTTTGAAATCGGAGTGCGAACTGTCCTTATTCTTCAGCATTGGAAAGCATCGGATAAAGTCAGTAGTTCCAAGTTTTTCCTTCGCATAGTGTGCAAGAAGGGTAGCACTATATGTCGATGGGATTTTGGACACTCTAGTGGTTTGATTTTAATGCATTTAAAGTATCACAGCTTTTTAGAGAATAGAAAGAAGAAATAAAGTTTTTGCAAAAACCATGAAATTCTACTGCAAACAAAATACCATTTACTGATATTTACTTAAAAAAAACAGTGAGTATGTGATTGGGCTTTTTACAATATTTCTATGTCTATTTAAGATGTCTATGGTATACTATTATGGCATAACTATCGTTCGATTTATCTAAGCTTCGTCGATAGCTATTTTCGGCAAAATACAACCTTTCCAGCATTCTCTTTCTAGTTAACATCGAATACGCATCGTGACCCTATTTTGTCAAACTAAGATATCAGTTTCACGATTGAAAAAAATTATTCTTTTTTCTGTGACGGGAGAAGAGTATCACTTTTTTCCCACGGGAAAAAAGTGAGTACTTATATATATATATATATATATATATATAGATTTTTATGTAGATTCTTGAGCTTGGATATATTTTTTTTCTTAGGTTTTCTTGGGATACAGGCTCAGTGGTTTGATTAACTTATTTTTATTTATTCTATACCATTATAATTAATTTTTATAAGAACAAAACGTTTCGACCATATGTGGTCTTTTTCAATTGTTAAAAATTAAGATTAGCTGTAATATAAAACAAAAATTTTTAATGTAATTTTTCTATGAATTGAACTAAAACTTACCTAAAATGCATAGTTCGTAGAAAACCAGATATATAATAAAAATTAAAATATAATTCTGTTTGGGTCGACCATTTAAAATTGAAAATTAAAACTGTATTCTATATAATTGTTGAGAGTTATATCATTTTAGCATCTTCTTCCAGTTTCTTTTTTCTTTTTTTTTTTATTCTTCTTGTTCATTTTTTTGGAAAAAAACTTTTTATATTTACTTTTATAACTGTTGTCTTTCAGCGTGTGAATAGATGTTTAATTTGGAGCACGTTGCGAAAATAAAATGGTGTTGCCGGAAATATGTGGCAGGAAATTAAAGTTAATATTTATTTTTGACTTTTGACATTTGAGTAGACGAGAAAATTTTTGTGGATTCATCTCGTTTTAGGTTTTGTGCTTTATTATTAAATTTTTAATATCGGTTTTTGAATTTATTGTGTTTGAATTATTTTTTATATATATCATTTCTAGAATTTTTCGTTTAAATGTGTGTTTTTCAGTGGTTAATATTTTTTTTTTTTTTTTTTTTTTTTTTTTTTTTTTTTTTTTTGTTCTTATAAAAATTAATTATAATGGTATAGAATAAATAAAAATAAGTTAATCAAACCACTGAGCCTGTATCCCAAGAAAACCTAAGAAAAAAAAAAAAAAATATATATATATATATATATATATATATATATATATAAATCAAATTACAGAATGAAATTGACAGATATTTGATTACTTTAAAGGTTTTCTTAGCAACGCATGTCTAATTGTTGCCTACCACTTTAAAACTTAAAATTTCACTTCGATAATTTTCTGACTTTAATATATTGTAATATTTTTTTAATACTAATTTAATAAAGTTCGACACTTTATCTCTGTTGACAGTTGACAATGTATCCGTGGGAAAAAAGTGAGTATATACTTTTTTTCACGGGTATATACAGGGTGATTTGTTTAATTTGCCCACAAGAAGATTTTCGCTTAAAAATCGAGATACAAATATGAAAATTTGAACCTGGCTATAATCAACGTTGCCCAATTTAGTGAAAATACTTACAAAATGGTGGCACTTCCGGTTAAACCGGAAATTGTACTAACTTTGTTTTGTCAAATGGAAACCCCTGTTTCTTATTAGATATTTGAATTCCGCACATTTAATTAAAAATTAAAAGCCAGCCCTAGTTGTTATAACTTATCTGTCATTTGTCTGTCTGTTTTTGAGGTATGTCATTTCTACTGTAAAAAAATCTCATGACAGATGTCTATTTAAAAATTCGTAGCTCTCTTATTGTAACCCGGAAAATCAAAAAGTTGTTTTTGGATTGGCAGCCCGAAGTTGTAATTTCCTTCAGTATGCCCATCATTCTCAAAATTGTCTTGTGTTTAACACTAGAAAAATATGATATTAATGACGTCAATAACAAAAGTTTAAAAGTTAAAAGTTTAAAAAACTTAACATTGCTTAATATCACATACATATTATCTATCGTAATCAGGTAGAAAATTGAATTTTTTGGGAATTTTTATTGCACTCTCTTATGTTTTTCAAATAATAAAAAAGATATTCGAGATTTTTGAATATTTTCTATCGCGAATGTCTTTTTTATGAATGACTAAAAGACCTTGGACGTAAAACAATCGCTGTTACTGATACCACGTTTTAGCTGTCAAATTGATACTTTTGAAAGTCGAAGTACAAAACGTCTGTTACAAAAATCCAAATAAGTCAGTATCGAGTTCTTACAGTAAGTTTGTTTCATGAATAAACGATTTGTAGGTATTTATCAATCTTTGCTCATTTTTCAATAATTTCAAAATTGATCAAATTGAACATCTACATAAAAAAAAGTCGGTCGCAGAGAGTAATATTTCAAATGAAAGTGGCCGTAGGTAAATTCCCGCCGCGAATGCGGAGAACAATATTCGCTTAATGCAATCGGTCTAATAAGGTTTTCATATTATTAAGGAGATAACATTCTTAAAAATCTAAACACCTCCTTAAGAAACTTGAACAAAACTAAGAAAGATTAATAAATGTGTCCTTGATGCTAAATATCAATACATTCACTTCATTATTTTGTTCAACTTCGGTTATTATTTTAATCCTACTGTTGAGTGGATTTTTGTTCCATTAAGAATAAACCTTGGCGTAAGCATGAAAATTGTGTCCGATTTATTGGAGGTAACTCAGGATATTTGGCATTAAATTTTCGACAGGTTCTTTCCACTATTCTATCACAAATTCCGTAAATAGAAAACAGTTCGATTGAATTGGATTTTTGTAACAGAGGTTTTGTACTTCGACTTTCAAAACTATCAGTTTGACAGCTAGAACGTGGTATCAGTAACAGCGATTGTTTTGCGCCCAAGGTCACTTAGTCATTCATAAAAAATACATTCGCTATAGAAAATTTTCAAAAATTACGAACATATTTTTTTGTCATTGACGTCTTTAATATTTTTTTGGAGTTTTAAACAAGACAATTTTTAGAATGATGGGCATACTGAAGGAAATTCCAACTTCGGGCTACCGATCAAAAACAACTTTTTGCTTTTCCGGTTTACAATAAGAGAGAAATGAATTTTTAAATAGACATCTGTCATGATAATTTTTGCAGTAAAAATGACATATTTCAAAAATTCTGATAGATAAGTTATAACAACTAGCCATTCATACTTATTTAAATGTGCGAAAATCAAATATTTAATAAAAAACAGGGGTTTCCATGTAAAAGAACAAATTAAGTACAATTTCCGGTGTATCCGGAAGTGCCAACATTTTGTAAATATTTAAACTAAATTGAGCAACATTCTTAACTGAAAATTTTCTAATGGTCACGGTAAAAAAAATCAGCCTGCATATACATACACATAAATATAGCGATTTTTCTGGCAATAATTTTCGCTACGGTGAAGTCAGGGAAAACTCTAAATCGGACATTCGCAATTTTTAAATCAAATCAAAGAATTAAATTGACACATATTTGATTACTTTCAAAGTTTCCTTAGCAATGCAGGTCTAATTGTCACTATAAGTACAACAGCCTACCAGTTCAAAACTTCAAATTTCTCTTCGATAATTTTTGACTTAATATATTGTAATATTTTTTTATTATTAAATCATCGTTTTTCCCGCCACAGAAAAAAGAGATTATACACGGGATGAATATTAGATTTTACCTCTCGGACTAGGGTAGGATAGATAGGGACAGTTATAAACAATATATCTGTCAATCGTCAGTGACGTGGAAACCTACATTTATTTTTCATATATTCTTTTTTTAACTAGAATCTAAAAACTTTTCTTTGAGAAAATCCATCACACAAGCAGCAACAAAAATATAATCTGTGACAAAAAATCCGTGAATCAGATTCAATCCTATCTCGACGAGCGACAAAAGAACGTTGAATTCACAGAATGAGATAGCTCTTTATAGAAAAAATTATCTTCACGCAGCAGGAAATAATATTAGTTCAAGGGCCAAGAACTAGCTAGACCCAATTGATCACAGGAAATTTATATTCGCTGGTATGTTTCAAACCCATGTCCTTTTAAAAATCTGTTCATTGCAAAGCATTTATTTTTTTTATATATTCGGAGTTTTAACAAAATCTAATAGAGTATTCACTAATTACTATGTACCGGGTGATTTTCTGTAATGTCCACCCCCTTTAACTTTTCGGTCTTTCACAAAAATAATAAATATGAAAGTTGTAGGATGTATTCTGGGCTATATACTTGTTTATACAGGGTGTCACATAAGCAAACGCCAAAGCAAAGTTACCTTTTTTAAAATGGAACAACCTGTATATTATTGAATTATTGATCTCTATACCTATACCTATCTTCAACTATTTGAGTAATATTAATAATTGAATATCGAAATATCGGCAAACCAAAACTGACACAAAGTAACAGTGGCAGTTAATTTATCAAAGAATTCAAAAATTATCGCTATAACTTGTTATTAGAAATGCTTTAAGAGAAAGACAAATATTTTTAAGTTCATTCATTCTGTTCCCGCTCCGAATTATATTCAAATGGAGTTCGCACCTCCTGATATTACTGGTCAGCCACATCGATCAGTTATTGATGCCGAGGATCTACGAAGAAGCGACGATTGACGGCTTCCAGCCCAACCACGGAAGGCAGCAGTTCAGTTCCTTATCATCACGAGGCAGAGGAACATCGGAATTCTATTCAGCTTACGAGAAATCAATCCGAGGCTATATTTCACATCAGTTAATTATAATTTATAATAACTACGGAGAATAAAATCCAGTTTAATTTACAGTCCACTTCTTATTATTCGGAGGAGCTCATAAATACACGTACATATTTTGGTCCATTCAAGCGGATACCACGAGGCGAAGAAATATCTACCATTTCCGGATCAAACCAGATTGCGAGACGGCGACTGCAGTGGAGCAGTGCAAGACAGAAAAAGCAGCACGAGGCGATAACGGCCCATGAACGTATTGGACGACTACAAGACGAGGCGAAAAGCTTTATTTTTGGAACGAATGATTCTGGCGTTCTGGGGTGAGTGTGAGAACTGAATCCTTTGCATTCCACAAATAAATACATTATATCCTTTATTACCCATTGTTTTTCGATTCTGTGTAAGCATTTGTTTGTTATTTCGTAATGGATATTTCAAAAGACAATCTAGAGCAATTAACGAGGCGTCGAGGCTCTTGTAAAGCGCGTTTAACAAACTTCAACAACTTTTCACAAAAATTTGATGATTTGAATGTGTCAGAGCAGGATACCCTTGAGATCGAAGAGAGGTTAAGTAGACTTGACAAGGTATTTAGCGAATTCGAGGAAATTCAAATTCATATTGAGCTTCTAACTACTACAGATGTGGAAGCACAATACGCGGAAAGAGAGGCATTCGAGGCGAGCTATTTCAAGGCCGTTGGGGAGGCTAAAAGAATAGTTTCACGCGAACGCTCACAATCAGATGATAGCGGTCCATCACATCAATCAAATGTTAATATAGCACCAGAGTCCACGGAATTACGGTCAAACGAGGCAGACATTAAATATCCTACGATTCATATGGAATCTTTTGACGGGCGCATTACCGAATGGTTGGAGTTTCGGGATACCTTCAACTCTATGGTACATACCAATACTAAACTTAGCAAAATAAATAAATTTCATTATTTACGTGGTCAGTTGCAAGGCCTAGCTCGAGAAGTGATTAGGTCAATTGAATTTTCGGCAGATAATTATGATTTAGCGTGGCAAGTTCTATGCGATAACTATAATAATAATCGCCAGCTCTTAAAAACACATACAAAGGCATTGTTTGATATTAAACATGTCTCTAAGAATTCAGGGTCAGATTTACGTGAATTATTAATCACAGTTAACAAACATTTGCGCGCTCTAAAGCAATTAAATCAACCAACAGACTATTGGGATCAGCTATTAATTTATTTAATCACGGAAAAGCTTGATGATCCTTCCATTTGTGAATGGGAGCGGTACAAGTCAGTATTAACTGTAGATGCTCCTACTTTAGATCAAATGAAAGAATTTCTAAAATCACGAGCTGATTTATTGGACAATATTGCGTCACGACATGCTGAAAAATCCAAGCCTGTTCAAAACTTTGCACGTAAATCCTTCAGGCAAGATAAACAGCATAATACCCGGGCTTACTTAACTCACAATAGGCCAGTTCAGTGGAAGTTATGCAATGGTAGTCACTACATAAGATTATGCGATGATTTCTTAGCTATGTCAGTTGCAGATAGAATAAAAACGGTACAGAAACTTTGTGTTAATTGTTTAAATGATGGTCATTTTGTTGACACTTGTAGATACGGTCCGTGTAAAAAATGTAAATCAAAGCACAACACTGTACTTCATGACTCACAGGAAGTCAGAGTTGTTAATTTGGCGTCAGAAAGCACGTTAAGCTTTAATGTAAGGAGCAATCAAATATTGCTATCTACAGCGTTAGTTCAGATTCGTACAGAAAACGGGCAGCATTACAATGCTCGTGTATTACTCGATTGCGGAGCTCAATCTAGCTTTATTACTGAAAATTTGAGCGATCAATTGCGTTTAAGTTTAAATCCAGTTAGCATTTCTGTTGTTGGTATAAGTCAAAACTCTCTTAGTATTACATCGAGTTGCTTTGTCACAGTATCTAGTTTAAATAATTCATATTCAGCAAAACTGAAATGTTTGGTGGTGAAAAACATTGCAGAATACTTACCTAATACAGTTGTTGATCTCTCAAAATTTGCTATACCTAGTAATATTAAGCTAGCAGATCCGGAGTTTCACAATCCAGGTAAAATTGAAATGTTAATAGGCGCAGACTTGTTCTGGAATCTACTTTGCGTTGGGCAAATCAAATTGTTCAAAAATGGTCCCATATTACAGAAAACGAGGCTGGGATGGATCATTTCAGGTCCTATTAATACTAATAATACAACTTCAGATAAAATTTCGTGTAATTTCGTTGAATTAGAGCGACGAGTAGCTCGGTTTTGGGAAATCGAGGATTGCTATTCTGAAAGCAAAGACTTGAGCGTAGAAGAAAAATATTGCGAAGAAAATTATATTCAAACTACTAGGAGACAGGATGACGGTAGATTTATAGTAACTATGCCACTAAAGAAATCTCCTAACGTTTTAGGTGAATCAAAATCAAAGGCGCGAAAACGATTTATGCAGTTAGAACGTAAACTCAGTACAGATCCTAATTTTAAAAAATTGTATACAGATTTCATGGCAGAATACGAAAACTTAGGTCATATGACTAAGGTGAATGAGGACTTGTTTGCTGACAATGAATTTTCATATTTCATGCCACATCACGGTGTAATGAAAGAGGACAGTACGACTACTAAACTCAGAGTCGTATTTGATGCTTCGGCTCCAACATCAAGCGGCGTTTCATTAAACGATATACAAAGAATCGGTCCCACCTTGCAGCAGGATATCATTTCCATTATTTTGCGTTTCAGAAAGCATCAGTATGCTTTTACGGCCGACATCGCGAAGATGTATAGGCAAGTGTTGATAGATCCCTCGCAGAGATCTCTTCAAAAAATTTTGTGGCGTCCAGAACCAGAATTGGACCTGCAAGAGTACAAGCTAAATACGGTAACATACGGGCAAGCGGCGGCTTCATATTTATCTATTCGCAGCATTATACAATTGGCTAATGATTATCAAGATATTAACCCTGAGTTGGCAGAAATTATTAGAAGGGAATTTTATGTTGACGATTTGATTTCGGGAACATCTAGTTTGCAACAGGCACACTATGTTATTCAAAATTTATCGGATATTCTGAGATCCGGATGTTTTGAGTTACGAAAGTGGCGATCAAACGATCCTAGAGTTTTCGAAAATATACGTGGCGAGTCAACAATATCAAATATTCACGATTTCGGTTCAAATGAAAATACAAAAACTTTAGGCATTAAATGGATATGCGATGAGGACGTTTTTGTCTTTAATATACCCGAGTATCATAAAATAAGGGTTACTAAACGGTCAGTATTATCAAACGTGGCTCAAATCTTTGACCCGCTAGGGCTTCTAGCACCTTGCATTATTATAGCAAAAATACTGCTTCAGAAATTATGGCAGTTGAAACTTACATGGGACGAATCCTTACCCTCGGAGTTGCATCTTTCTTGGTTAAACTTTATGGAGGAACTCTCGGCTCTTAACGACTTAAAAATTTCGCGACTTGTTACGTGTACGACTATAAATACCTTGAGTTGCATGCATTTTCAGACGCGTCCATGGGGGCATACGGAGCCTGTCTATACCTACGTTCAATCGGTTTAGATAATCGGTTTAGATAATAATAATAACAGTAGTTCTTGGGTGGCTAAATGCCAATCCTAATCAAGTCACGAAAGTTTTTGTGCGAAATAGAGTCACAGAGATTCAAGAATTGACTTCATGCGGTACTTGGCGACATGTGCCGTCAACAGATAATCCAGCTGATTTATTATCGCGAGGCTTAAAACCTAACGAGCTCTTAAAATCAGAGTTATGGTTTAAGGGTCCAGGGTGGTTGGCTAAGGATTCGGCCTCCTGGCCTTCGATTATTTGCATTGAAACTAATTTACCCGAGCTAAGGGAAGTAATGGTAGCACACTTAGTGTCAAGAACAATTATTGATTATCCGTTTAAGAATTTTTCGAAATTAAAGAAGCTCATACGTGTGCATGCTTACGTTTTGCGGTTTATTTCAAAATGTAAGAACAAATTAAAGGTTGAAGATCACAATATATCAACTACCGAATACCAGAACTCATTGAATTCTTTAATTAAAATTGCTCAAATGCAAACATTTTCTGATGAAATACGTCAGTTAAAATTAAACTTGAGTGTAAGTAATTCCAGATTACAAAGTCTAAATCCGTTTTTAGATGATTTGGGTGTGTTACAAGTGGGTGGACGCCTTAAAAATTCAAGTTTTCCGTATGATAAGAGGCACCCGCAGATTCTACCTTCTAAACACATTCTAACACGACTTACATTTCTAAACGAACACGAACGACTTCTCCACGCAGGCCCGCAACAAGTGTTATTCTCATTGCGTGAGCGCTTTTGGCCAATATCCGGGCGCAACGATGCCAAAATTGTCACTCGAATTTGTCAAATTTGCAGAAGGTACAAGGCTAAACCAATTTCTCCAATTATGGGAAATTTACCCGAAGCACGATTACAAGGCGATTTTCCCTTTAATAACTGCGGCGTGGATTACGCAGGACCCTTTCACATAAAGGATAAAAGGGGTCGCGGCGCAAAACTATCCAAGGCTTGGATATGTTTATTTATATGTTTTTCGACCCGTGCAATACATCTTGAACTCGTATCAGACTTATCCACACAATGTTTTCTACTTGCACTAAAGCGGTTTATCAGTCGCAGAGGTAAACCTGCTCGGATACATTCTGATAATGGTTTGAATTTCGTGGGGGCTAATTCAGAATTAAGAGAACTTGGGAAATTTCTTCTTCAAAACTCAAGGAAATTGAGTGATGCGTTTTTCGACCAATATATCGAATGGCGCTTTATTCCCGCTTATTCTCCACATATGGGGGGTTTTTGGGAAGCTGGGGTACGTAGTACCAAACACCATTTAAAAAGAGTATTAAAGGACGTCTCGTTAACCTTTGAACATTTTTATAGCTTGCTTACACAGATAGAAGCAGTGGTTAATTCCCGCCCTTTAAGCCCACTCTCTTCTGATCCCGAAGACTTTACTCCTCTTACTCCCTCACACTTTCTCTTGGGGCGATCAGCTACATTCGTTTCCGATCCAGATGTAACGAATTTACCAGACAACCGCCTCTCACATTACCAGAGATTATGTAGCTTACGTCAGCATTTTTGGTCTCGCTGGCATAAGGAAGTTATATCCGAAATGCAGCAACGTTCAAAATGGAAGAAATCTTCAGGCGAATTGCACATAGACGATCTTGTGTTATTGAAAGAAGACCATTCCGACCCAATGCATTGGAAACTGGGTCGTATTGTAAAACTTCATCCCGGTAGTGACAACATTTCAAGAGTTGCCACGATTCGGACCTCAAAGGGTTTGGTGAAGCGATGTTTCTCCAAAATCTGTCTTCTTCCTAATGTTGATGGCTTTGAAGGCAAGCTCCTTCAACCTGGGGGGCATGTTCCCGCTCCGAATTATATTCAAATGGAGTTCGCGCCTCCTGATATTACTGGTCAGCCACATCGATCAGTTATTGATGCCGAGGATCTACGAAGAAGCGACGATTGACGGCTTCCAGCCCAACCACGGAAGGCAGCAGTTCAGTTCCTTATCATCACGAGGTAGAGGAACATCGGAATTCTATTCAGCTTACGAGAAATCAATCCGAGGCTATATTTCACATCAGTTAATTATAATTTATAATAACTACGGAGAATAAAATCCAGTTTAATTTACAGTCCACTTCTTATTATTCGGAGGAGCTCATAAATACACGTACACATTCGAAATGCAAACTCCTTGCAAAAAAAAACAATTAAAAGAATATTCGAAGAATTTCAACAAATATCATGTTTGAATAGGAAGAAGAGAGTGGTGAATGGTAACGAAGATGCACAACTCAATAAATATATTACTCTATGTGCAAGAGGATCAAAATTTATCCATAAGGCATATTTCAATAAGTTTACAAGAATGGAATGTCCGTGGTACCACCTACTCAAAAGTCTCAAGAAAACTGGATACAAGCCTTTCAAGATCAGACCAACCCCAAAATTGACACTCAGAGAAAATAGATTAGAATTTTGCCGCCATATGCTGGAAAGCAGTAATAATGATCCTAACTTTTTAGGAAACATCCGGATGAGTCCTCCTTTGCGACAAATGGCATTATAAATAAAAAAAATACTAGGTATTGGGCTACAGCAAATCCATTCTGTTACAGAGGATTTAGATTTAAAGGGCGCCTGTCCGTTAATGTTTGGTGCGGACTAATAGATAAAAAAATTATTGGATCTTATCTTTTTATTCAAAAATTAAATGGGGACTAATATTTGAGCTAACTCGAAAACGAGCTCGAAGATTTTCTGGATGAATTGCCCTTGCAGATCTTAGGAAAAATTGTGTTCCAGCAGGACGGAGACCCACCCCATAGCACCTTAAGAATGATAAGCTGATAATTTTCGGCTAGTACACGAATCTAAAATTTAGCGCTAGCTCAGTAGCGAACGAGAAACGTAAATGTTGAACAAGCTTTCAACGCAATCGTGTGTAGGTACAAGCTAAAATGCGCTAGATTGTTTTCTTTCCTAGTGGCTATCTAGCGCCGGCAAAAGCTATTTTCCCCAAACACCCCCAATCAAAGAAAGAAAATAAAAGCAAGTACATGAAGGACAATGCAAAAAAAAAAGATCAGTTATTCGAAGCCAGAGTCAGGCAGTCAGAACCAGAATATCAACTAATTAAAAAAGGAGATCCATTTCAATACGAGGGGCGAGAACATACTCTTTTCCAAAAAAGAAAACAAAGAGATATTATTAACCCTTCACCACCAAGAACCGGGAAAACACCTCAAAATATGTTACTACATTCTAGGGTTGTTACCCCCACATTATCAATTTTCCAATAATATTTAAATTAGAAGAGATCAATGAATAGGTTTATATAAAGGTTTCGTACGTATTAAGACAGCTGAAAATTCAATTTTTATAAATTCACCTATGCACCTGTCATGCTTTATTTATGACCTCAATTTTTCAAGACAGTTGACATAAATTATTTATTATACAAGGGAAATAAGTTTTAGAAGCGGAGGGAAAGCGTAAATCTAATATTCTTCCCGTGTATAATACACTATTTTTTCTGTGACGGGAAAAATGATGATTTAATAATCTCCCTAGAGCTTGAATAATTTCCGAAAATTTTGTCGAGGTGCAATTTTCTTGAAAAAAAAATCGCAATTGAGAAAAAGTTACGGAGAATAATTAAAGCCCGCGGGAGATTCGGTACGATAATTTTAGGTATACCAAAAAAGAAAATACAACTTTTGACAGTTACCTATTATATAAATATTTGTCAAAAATAATCTACGCTTGTTATTCTGGCATCTTCACTTGACAGCTGTCAAGCCTGGGAAATCACTTATTAAATTTGCTACCGAAAAAAAATCAGAAAATTTTGGTTGTCATAGCAACCTTCAAAATCAAAGCACCTGATTATCTTAAAACGACAGGTTTAAAATTTTTGAAGTGAAATATTAAGTTTGGAACTGGTAATCTGTTGTACCTATAGCTCATTTATTTAAAGTAATAAAATATATGTCAATTTAATTCTCAAGTGTAACAATCCTAGAATTTGATAAATTTTGAAAATCCAGGATTCTCAATGAAGTTGATGAATACTTTCAATGTACGAGTTCTAAATCATTCTAAAACTCTATTTAACCATTATGGTGGGTGATAAGAAAATCTATTAGTTATTCACTCAAAAAGAGATAAATAGCCTCTCTGTTCATATTGAGAACCCTCACCACCATTATTTATACTGTTTCCTAACACCAGCAGCTTCTCTAATTGTTTCACATTAATTACTTCTACTAATGCTTTTCTTTTCCTGTGTTCTACTTGAAAAAAATTTGCATTGTAGATGTTACAAAATTAGCATTCTTCTAACGTAGTCTGAGTTTTGAATTAACAATTAAACTAAAATGCCGTGTCAGTATTGCATAAGAGCTATTCAAATATAATATAAAATAGAATTGTATTTATAGAAATTATTGAGTCAGCAAAAACTCAGCATTTCTTCCCAATTGTATAATATTCAATTATACTATAAATTGATAGCAGATATCAATATCAACCTCATTTGGGTGTAGTTTTTGAAGGGAAGGGCATATTTAATGTTGTTTTTTTTAATGGGAACAATTCTCAATAGTCCTCTATCAAATAAAAAAAATCATCAAAATCGGAGCACGTTTACAATGCAGAACGCGCGAACACACAGACACGATAGACAGACAGACGGACAGACAGACAGGCAGACCAACGGCTGAAAAATGTTTATTAGACTTAGAAAACTCTGAAACGTCAATATTTGTAAAAATCCCGATACCGAACATTTCCTTATACAGCTACTATAATAGTAGCGTAGCAAAGTAAAAACATAGGTATAGTCGAATTCTATAGCTACCTCCTTCTTTTGGGAAATCGGTCAAAAACATCAACTCAAATAAATATAATGTTTCAAATCTCATTTTTCTGTACGCTGTAGCTTAAAAATCTCTTCTGAGTGTAGTGAGTGTGTCACATCTCTTAAGAATTTGGTCAGAATTCTCATATGCTTAAGGCCATTGCATGCGTCAATTTTGAATGTATTTTATTCATTGTTGATTGCAAAAAAGCACTGAAAAAAATTACATATACACTTGACATTATTAGCAGATTTAAATCCAAATACATGAGGAATGCCATGTCATATTGTCAAAAACAACTAGCATAACCTGGCAATAGGAAATTTTCACGAATTATCGTTACAAATAATATTGAAGATCAGAAATGATATCGTGGTCAGACTGATTCCATACGATAAGTAATTATTATTATTTGAACTGTACAATGCTACAAATTGATGTTCATTTCAAATAAATCTTTTGGTATAACATCGTACACAATCTAATAAATAAATCACTACAATCACTATTTGCTACCTGAAGATAATATAATCCCATCTAAATTATCTCATAAAATAACTACCAATATGACGACATACACATAACAACTGTAGGAATCAAATCATCAAATTTGGCGGAGCAATTATTTGTTGATTGAAAAAATCGACGAACTTTCAAGTTCATGTTACATCCAATCATGAAAAAATTTTCCATTCCATTCCTTTAGATATTACACGGTATTTTTTAATAAGCGTCATCGAAATCGCGGACAAATATTTGAATGGCTTTGAAAACATTTTTCGAAAAACTTTTTTGCGAAAATTCTCGATAAAATAAAAATATCTGGATTAAATATATTTTAGTTACATTGGCTATGTTACTGTCATATTATACCTTTATAATTATTTATTTATTTAATGTGATTTTTTCTGTGTAAATATATTTTTAACTACTGGTCTGTTTGTCGTTCTGTGACATGATTGCCTATCTCGAGATCGGAAGGACGAATTTTGGTTGCTTTTCTTTAAGGTATCGAAATCGCTCGCCTGTGACACAGCAAACATCCTGCTCACACTAATAGCTAAAAAGCGTGTATTTCTGAAGGCTGTAGTGGCAGAGATTGCTTGAACGATTCTGATTAAACTTGCCTGAAATATTCTTCTAGAAGCCCTTCACCATCTTCTCAAGGTGCAAAATCATAAAAAAAAGATGGTCAAAGGAACTGTAAAATATATATGTTGATGTTGATCCTGACTATTCTAATTCAGAAAGTTCTTCAAACAATGAATCCTCTGAATCCGATCTACCAGAAGAAAATTCAAGTGATAGCGAAGAAAATTTTGTTCCCGATTCCTTGGAGAGGTAGGCTTAATTTCCGCCAATACATACCCTCAAAAAGTCACAAATACGGAGTCAAATTGTTTAAAATCTGTAGTGTTGACGGTTACACATGGAAATGTGAGATTTATATAGGTAGAAATACGGAAAAAAGAGCTGATGGCTTGGGAGTAGGGGAAGAAGTAGTACTAAGACTATGTGAAGGGTTGTTACATGAGGGAAGAATATTATATACTGATAATTTTTATACCAGTTGTATAGCTAGGATTCTCCTTAAAAAGGAAACTTATTTAGTGGGTACAATTAGACGTACGAGAAAATATCTACCCACAGAAGTTGTTTCAAAAAAACAAAAAAAATACTACGAGTACGTTTCTCAGGAAACTGATGACGGCATAGTAGTATCAAAATGGAAGGATGCTAGGGATGTACTAATGCTTTCGACATTACATGGTATTGACATGAAGGTTCCTCCTCTTTTTAAAAAGAGGCAAATGGGACAAGCACGATTGAATCAGAACCAAATTAAAAATAAGACAGATGAACATGTAAAATTGAAGCCTGAGGTAATTATAGCATATAATAATGGCAAATGTGGAATAGATAAGTCGGACCAATTATCATCATACAGTACATGCAATCGCCGAGGTGTGAAATGGTATCGGAAAGTCATATTTGAACTACTAACAGGCACGGCAATGGTAAATGCTTTCATAATATGTAACCCTGTTACTCAAACAAAAAAATCTATAAATTTATTCAGAGAGGAAGTAGTGAAAGGATTATAATTTGATTCTAAGGAATTACCAAAATGTCCCGTAAAATTTGTACACGTACTGAAAAAAGAGAAGAAAAATCACGCAATCAATGTTCTATTTGTTATAAGAAACTAACAAAGATAATGTCCAGAGAGGAAGCAAGGAAAAAGGTAAGAAGAGTGAGAACATATTGCGATGGATGTGAGGAAAAGCCTATAATGTGTATGGAGTGTCACATAGATTTTCACAAGTAGATTTTTGTATTTTGAGTAATTTATATATTTTCGGATATTTTTGCATACATGTTTTCTGAAATATATTTTATTTTATTGTTTAAGACATTCCATTCATCATTTTTGAATAAATATTTTAATTTGATTTAATTTTCGTACCTTTCATCATACGCCGCTCAAAATTTGTCTGCTTATAAAACTGAGCGCCGTGATGTAAATCTATATAAGAAATCCAATACATAGTCAGCCATAAACGTCTGACACGGCATAAACTGGAACTATTACTGTCAGTCGAAAACGACTGATGGCGCATTCCCGTGCAACAAGACCGTCAGTCCAATATGACTGACAACGCCAATTTAATCAGGTCAGAATTTGATTGCCGGCAGTGAGAGTGTTAATAAAACTGTATTGCTCTTATGTTGGAAGATTGTTAAATTTCATAAGAATGTATAAAAAAAGATAACTGCACTATATAAATGTGTGTATGTAGACAATAATTGTGATTATTTAAAAATCTGTATATTCGTTTCATATGTCAGTCAGTGATGCTGCATACCATATTGCTCTGCAGTTGTCGAAAGATGTTTTTGATTAAAGTCCAAAATAAAACCATTAATTTTTAAAACGATTCCTTAAATATTTCAATGAACATTCGCATTAATTGAAACTGTTAGCCAATAGAAAAATATTCAAATACACTAATTCAATTAAAATTCACGTTATCCAAATTTTAGAATATTGAGACAAGCTTGGCTTATATCTGCAGCAATTTATCTATTTTTAGGTACCTTTATAGCAAGAACTAAGTACATATTGATTCAAACGATCTGAACAGACGAATTGATGAACAGTCCGGAAATTATCAATTCACTTCAGTTGTTATGTCCAAATATTTTAAGGTTTCCAAAGAGAAGTTCGAAAATATTTGTATGACCATACAAAAATTTTTATTTTCTTATAATCATTACACTTATGCAGGTTTGTGTATTTCTTTCATTGTTGATCAATAAAATATTTCTGTTTCCAAAAGTGACAAGTGATGTTTTAATATAATGCAATTAAAATTCAATAAATAAGTCCAAAACAAATTAATATCAAAACTATTAATAATTTAACAAAATTGAAAAAAATGCGGGTCGAAATCTCACACGAAGGTTTCCATACCAATGTAAAAGCCAAATTTCACTGTCTACCTACTACTTTTTTGACCGACGAACCCCGAACGGAGGAAGTATACACATCGCCTTTTATATAGTAATCGTACTCCGATTTGATTGATTTTGGATTCATTTGAAAGAGGAGGCTTGAGAAATGGTCCCATATTCATGAAAAAGGGAATCCGATATCTCGTTCCCTCCGAAAACCGCCCCCGAAGGGGGTGGAGGGGCAAATTTTCTCGAAAATTTGCGGTGATATAATTAAAAATAGGACAATATCCGGAAACGTTTAAATTGAACATTTTTTCAAAAGAGTAACGGTTTTCGAGATGGAGGCATGTTAAATTCTCAAATATACCTATTTTTGCAACGTGGAGAGGGCGATTTCTGTCGAAAATAGGAAAATCTGTTTGCAGTACATGAAAGACATAATTATTTGTAGCAACATTTATAATGAACATTTTATCCTTAGAGTTACGGTTTTCGAGTTAAATCGGTGTTAAAATGGTAACTTCTAAAATGCTTAAGCGTATTTCCGCAGCGATGTTTTGAGATCTCAATAATAACAACTACAAGCAAAGAATATACGTGGGTAATAGGATAAGTACTATCTTCATTGGTATAACGATTTTCGTGACTAATGTTACACTCAAGAGTGTGAAATAAATATTTTTTACAAAAAATTGGACCGACGTTATCAGTTAGTGAACTGAAAAGTGTAAAATAATAATAATTCTATTGGTGCTGTTACTTTTGAAGTTGTGCAGTTGCAGGTAGGTTGATAACTTTTGGCACCAATTTTGTAAAAAATATTTATCATGAGATACAGCCCGCTGGTAAGCAAAAGGATGGACGGACTAAGTATTTGTTGTAGCGGCAACAGAAATATACATTCTCTGAAAATTTCAGCTCTCTGCCTATTACGGTTCTTGAGATAGAACCCGTCGACAGACGGACGGACAGCGGATCCGTTTTTATCAATTTGGTATAAAAATATATTAGAAATTAAAAACTGTGAAATGTACCTATGCGTGGGCTACGCGCCATTGGATTGTTTTTTTAGGTAAATTTCTTGTAGAAATGTACCTATCGCGATTGTTCACACTTTTGAATTTCGAAAAAAATTCAACGGCATGTTGTTATATGTCTATAAGTAAGTCCAAATAAACTTTTGGTTCAAAAGTTTATATATACGAGGTGGCTCACGGTCGATGTTACCTTAGACGTTTACGGAGAACGGGACATAGGATCGTTCTGAAAATCTGTTTATGCAAGTAATTGCTCTAAATCTATCGATCTAAAATATTTTCGGCAATGCAGCGTTGCCGCTTATACCAAAAAGTAGCAACATCTTTGTTATTTCAAATAGAACACCCTATATATTACTGCGTTTTTGCATTTGTCCTCACTTTCTTAATACTTCTGCCCCACTTACATATAAATTATTTCCCATATTTTTTATCCAAAACATAGCTCTAATTAAATGTTTATTTCTGCGTTATTTGAATCCTAGGAAGCTGTAACTTTGTTAGTAGATCATCGAGATTATGTTTATGGATTCTGAATAGAGAAATTTGTTCTGGGTTATACAGGGTCGTTCAAAATGTGTGATTTTACTGCTAGATGATACAAAAAGGTTTAAAAATGTGTTTTTTAAATGGAACACCCTCTATATTATGAAATATCCTGAAAGATGTCTAGATTTCGTTCGATTTGATGTATCATGTTCCTATATCTGAGTAGCCAGAATTAAAGAAATTAAATAAAGGTACGTTAGTGCACTTAATAGTTCATGGAGATGTCCCAAAGGGAGTGTTGTTAAGTGAAGATGCATCTTCATATATAGGACAAAGGTGGAAGGCCCCGGAAGATACAAATTTGGAGGAGTCCTTCCTCACTGTTGTTGATGTTGAAGCAAACACGCAGGTATGTCACAAATTAATCTGTGTAAACACTAAATGAGGAGCGCGTAGCTGCGGTTTAACACTGACCGACTTCGATCATCGAAGTTAAGTAGCACAATACGATGGAAACGGCTTGGACGAGTAACCGTTGATGCGGGCGCGCGTTCGAGGCTCTGTCGCATTGCATTCTCCTCCTCTGGCAAGGCAACGGGAAACCAGTGAGAGTATATATTCCCTAGTACAGCTATCTGGAAGGGTGTGCCCATAAGATATATCTTGGGACACATCGGTGGTTAGGAATCCACGTTAAACTGTAGGGTCTGTGGTAACACTTTCAAGGCAAAGAAGCCGCCAACGCTCAAATACGAGTACGGCACTCAAAGAAGAAACACTAAATGCGAGTTGAAAATCAATACCACAGAGATAAGCTATCTGAATAGACTGATTACACAACAGCAAATGACTATAGATTCAATGAACAAAGTTACAAGCATGTTGCAAGATGACCGTCGATTGGAGTTTAAAAATTCGTGCAAACCAATACAAACAAATACATCAGTGGGGCCCTAGCGTTGGAACTCCGGACATATCTCTATTACAGGACTTTGCTAGTAATATGACACATACACAGACGAGGCAGGGATCGTCCGTAGCAGGAGGGGCAGCCAAGGCCAATTCTAAAGCATATCGCGCGCACTGCAGTACGGGGTACGATGGAGACGGCATTAACGGCATCCCACTCAAATCTAGCGAGCAGACGAGAACAACCAAGAGTTAACAGCGCATATCGTCAACATCCAATAAATTTCCCGTCTACGAAAAGTCTGCCAAGCAGCAGAATGACTCAGCTGTTACTGAGGCAAGAAACAAATGTTCTCAGGACATGAATTCTAGCATTGTTGGCACCGCCATAACAAACAGTGAAGCCTTATCAGCTGCTGAAAAGAAGGCGCATATCTACGTTGGAAATTGTAGGCATGGTACATCAGCTAGCGCTGTTAATATTTATTTAGAAAGTGAATTTCCTGGACGAAACATAGAAGCCACACAAGTATCCAAACCAGACTCGGACAATGTATCGTTCAAGGTGACCTGTAACTACGACATGCTTGAACCCCTTATGTCCTGTCACATATGGCCCTCTGGAATTATAGTCAATCCCTTTCGTTTTCAAAGGCAAAAAGTATGGCCTCCACATAGGCGAAGACAAAGTCAAATCAAACATACTTAAAATAAAAATACTGCACTTGAACATAACAAGCCTCACTCATAAAATATCTGGCCTAGAATTAATTTTAGACGACGAAAAACCTGACTGTTTTGTTTTGACTGAACTATGGCCCAACAACGACGAAGTAAAACTAATTAAATTCGATAATTATGAACTCGCAGCCTGGTATTTCAGAAAAAACCTTGCCAGAGGAGGAGTCTTTATATTTACGAAGAAATCTTCTATTATGAATGTCGAGCCAATTGATATAAGTCGATTTACAGAAGAGTTTTGTTCCTGCAGACTGAAAATGCCCAATTCAAACTTTTTAGTGTTTGGTCCATATAGATCGCCAAAAGCAAACAACTTTAAGCAATTAATTTCAAATCTCAGCGATATGCTCGAAAGTATAGATGCGTGCAATGAACAAATTGCCATAGCTGGTGACTTCAATGTAGATTTACTAAAAAATTCGCCCGAGAGGCAATATTTCCTAGGATTATTGAATTCTTTCGACCTAAATTTTACAATTGATGAGCCAACACGCATAACGAGTCGTTCAGCTACTCTGATCAACAACGTAATTACTAATTGTACTGACAAAAATGTTATTACTACGCCCCTTTCTGATCATACAGACCAGACTGTGAACTGCTATTTACATGCACTAAACATCCCAATGAAGAGGAATTATCATCATACAAGGAAATATTCTGATGAAAACATTACAAATTTTAATTACATCCTAAGTAACGAATCTTGGTCGTACGAGGTATGTACGAGGAAGTAGATTTTAACAAGTGTTTTAATATTTTCTATAACACATTCTTGTATCATTTTAACTTTTGTTTTCCAACGATATGTAAACAAAAGCCAATTAGAGTGGAAAATGGGAAATCCTGGGTAAATACGGATATTAAATATTTATCAAATTACATGAGAGAGTTTTATCGTGAGGACAAGCTAAGGGATTGTCCAAGATTCCATGATCAGTATATCAAGGCCAAAAATGAATAAAAAAATATTGAAAATAATAAGCGAACCTATTATGATAAGATTATCATGAATTCAGAAAATAAATCTAAGGCCTGCTGGGATATTTTGAACATGCATACAAAAGGATCCAACTGCAGAAATAATCAAGAAATCAGCTTAAAAACCAATAACGGAAGCTTGATCCGTGATCCTCGAGATGTATCAAAAGTTTTTTCATAGGAGATGGCCCGGAGGACTCTAATATAAAGGCAGATTTTTTAGGGACTTGCGTTCAACACTCTGTTTATCTTGAGCCTGTCACAGAAATCGAATTAAGAAAAACTGTCATGTGTATGAAAGCTGATAACTCGAAAGGAATTGATGAAATCCCCGGTTTTTTGATAAAGAAAACCTTTGAGGTAATAAAGGGGTCCCTATTATTTTTGATTAATTTCCTAGTATTCTAAAAACTTCCAAGATCATCCCGGTATTTGAGAATAAAGGTGATAAAATAGAAAAATCAAATTATCGACCTATCACTATACAAAATCAGTACGGAAAAATATGTGAAAAACTTTTCCTTGACAGGTTATTAAAATTTGTCAATCGGTTCAATATAGTCCCTAAACAGCAACATGGGTTTTCGAAAAATAAATGCACAGAGTCAGCAATACTCGAAGCTGTCAACTGTATTCAGGAGGCACTGGAGCAAAAACGTGAAACAATAGGCATGTTCTTCGATTTCAGTCGAGCCTTTGATTCTGTTAATCATGAAATCCTGTCCTACAAACTGGAACTGCAGGGTATCAGGGGAATTGCATTGGAATGGATAAAATCATATTTGATCAATAGGAGGCAAACTGTCCAGTTACATGATGGAACTCTCTCAGACACGCTTGTCAATAAACTTAGCATTCCACAAGGCACTCTGCTAGCCCCAATTCTATTTATTATTTTCTGCTCTGATTTAATAAGTATTACTCCGAAAAATACTGAAGGCGTATTTTACGCAGATGACTCGAATTTTATAATCAGAGCTGATAGAGAAGATGCTCAGGGAACTGGTCAGATTCTGCCAAAGAGGCTGGATGAATGGTCTAACAAAAATAACCTTAGTATTAACATAAACAAAAGTAAATTTATTAAAATTCAAAATACAAAAACCAACAATAAAAGTCTTCTCATTAGATCAAAACCTTGAACATCTTAAGAACAAACGGAACATATATCATTCTTAGGATTAAACCTTGACAATTCTCTCATCTGGTTAAATCACACCGAGTCACTCTACAAAAATATTAACTCCTATTCTTTCCTTTTCCGTCATCCAAGAGAATTTTTGAGTGAGGCAACCTTAATTCCACTTTACTTACTATGGTCAAGTCTATTCTAGAATTAATTGTGGAATACTCTGTTGGGGAAACTCCTCCTCAGTGAATTAATTCTATTCTAATTGCACTACAGAATATACTAAGGGTCATTGCCCGAGTGCCTAGGAGAACCCCTTGTAGACCAATTTTTAGGAAACTTAAGTTACTTACAGTAACCTCGATTTATATATTCAACTGTGTTAAATATGTTAGGAAAAATATTTCAAATTTTCGAAAAGAGGGATCAGGTACACCACTTCAACACAAGATCAAAAACTGTTATTTGTATACCCTGCTGTAGATTGTCCAAAACACAGAAAAGTCCTGATATAATGATGAGAAAAGTATATAACAAGCTTCCCGAATACATAAAAAAACTATAGTACGGAAAAATCTTTTTGTAGAGAACTAGAGCAGTATCTGATGTATAAAGTGTTCTACTCAATACAAGAATTTTTTAATGATTAATTCATCTATTATATATGACGTATTCCATATTACACATGATATGGACATATCCTGTTACATGTTATGTGTGGTCATACGGAAATAAATGAATATTATTATTATTGAATGTGATCATAGTACATGACATAATGAAAATTTGACAATTAGTGCATTATTAATAATACCTTTGAGTGTTTCTCAACGTAAGTGATTTGAAAAATTGAAATGGAGGGAAATAACTATTCAAACGAAGTACCTACTAATGAAATTGTTTATTCGTCATGGAAAATGTGAAGGAAGTATAACAAGAACGTGCTGAAAATTCAATAAAACGTGCACGCATTTACATCCAATGAACAAGAGAACGTTTGTACGATTACAAAATAATTTCATTAATTAATTTGGCCTATTTCCGTGCTGATCCCCAAGCCTCCACTGGAAGTGTCAAATATGATTTAGGCTTGGATCGTGCTTCTGTTGGAAGGATCCTCCATAATCGTAACATGCACCCGTACAAGTTTACTAAAGTTCAAGCTCTAAAACCAGAAGATCATCAAAGTAAGGTTCACTATTGCGAAACAATCCTAATTCGCATCCAAGAAGATCCTGAATTCTAAAAAAAATATATTTGGACAGACGAATCAAAATATTCCAGAGAAGTAATTTTTAATAGAAGGAACGAGCATTTCTGGGCTGATCAAAATCCAAATGTTGTCAATTAAATGGGATTTCAGGAGAAGTTTAGTTTTAACGTATTTTGCCTTATAAAGGATCACCGAATAAGTTTTCTTCTCTCCTCTAAGGTCAGTTGTGAACGACTTTTTGAACAATCTGTCATTGCATAACCCGACAAAAGTATACATGACACCAGTACACAGTAAACAAGATCTACGTCAACGAGTAATCTACTGCATTGAAGAACTAGATGCCAGTGAAATAAGGAGTGCTACAACTGCTACAACTATATCTACAAATAGATGGATTTTGAAATCTTTGGAAGCCAATGGTCGGCATTTTGAAAACTTATTGTGAACGTTTTCTAAATTTTAACAGATAATGAACGAGATTATTTTGTGATCGTACAAACTTCCTCTTGTTCATTGGATTTAAATCAGGGTACGTTTTATTTAATTTTCTGCACATTTTTCATGAAGAATAAACAATTTTATTAGTACTTCGTTCGAATAGTTATTTCCCTCCATTTCAATTGTTTCAAGTCACTTATGTTGAGAAATACTCAAAGGTATTATTAATAATGCAGTAATTGTCAAGTTTTCATTGTCATGTACTATGATGACATTTAATAGCAACCTAGATGAATATGAGAAATATAATTTGATTTTTCTAGAAAATTGCTCTTATATCGGAATTCTGGCTACTTAGGTATAGGATCATGATACATCAAATCGAAGGAAATTTAGGCATCTTTCAGGATATTTTATAATATAAGGGTGTTCCATTTTAAAAAAACGCATTTTTAAACCTTTTTGTATCTAGCAGTGAAATTACACATTTTGAATAACCCTGTATAACGCAGGACAAATTTCTCTATTCGGAATCCATAAATATTATCTCGATGACCTACTAACAAAGTTACAGGTTCCTAGGAATTGAAATAACGCAGAAATAAACATTTAATTCGAGCTACGTTTTGGATCAAAAATATGGAAAGAGAGGACAAATGCAAAAAAGCAGTAATATATAGGGTGTACTATTTGAAATAACAAAGATGCTGCTACTTTTTGGTATAAGCGGTAACGCTGCATCGCTGAGAATAATTTAGATCGATAGATTAAGAGCAAAAACTTGAGTAATCAAATTTTCAGAACAATCCTATGCCCAGTTCTCTGTAATCAGGTACCATCGACCGTGAGCCACCCTATATATATACTAGCTGACCCGGCAAACGTTGTTTTGCCATGTATATTATTTGAAGGAAACATTTTTTTAGTTCAATAAAAATAATTATCTACTATAAGTGTTCGGGGATGTACTTATAATCGAAAGCGTTATAAACAATAAAAGAATGCTTTATGTAGGGTAATAAATTAATGTTTATTAATGTAGAGAATATATTTTAAATTACAATTCTTGCTAGTTATCTAAATATCAAAAATAATTATTCATATTGTAACTATCAATTATGGCAGTTAAAAAAAATATTAATCTCTTAGCGCATTAGAGTGTACAATATTCTTGGTTAGTCCGTCTTTAGCCAACACAAACAAACTGGATGGTTCTCCAACGCGAGAACATGCCACATATAGTTGTTCATGGGAAAAGCATGGTGTTTCCAAATCTAAGCCACATACAGACAATGTCTGGCCTTGTGACTTATTGATCGTCATAGCGAATGCCAATCTAATTGGAAATTGAGTGCGTTTGAATTCAATTGGCACATCTGTCGGAATCATAGGGATTCGTGACAGCAACACATTTTCGCCTTGAAACTTGCCATTCAAGATGATGGCTTCTATAACGTTTTTCATTAATTTTCATTGAGATTGTGGTAATTGCATTGGCGAGTGCACGTTCGGAGTTTTCGCCACCCATAAAGTAAATTTGTAAAAATTTATGAGATTCATTTGGCATTGGCAGCAATGAGCCCACTTTGTGATAAATTTGGCCTTTGATTTTGAACGTGGAATTAAATTGTTGACCCTTTGCAGCAATATTGTTAACTGTTTCTGTTGCTCCAAACGACGTCATTTGAAAACATGAATTGAATGTGCGAATTGACTTTAGGAAAAGGCTAGAATCTGGATCTGTACCGATAAGTAAATCGTGTAATGGTTTAGGTGGTGTTTCAATTTCGGTAAGTTGTACTTTTCCTGATGAGCAACACATCCCAACTGGCTCATTTTTAAATTTAAGTGCATGACAATGCGGGCATTCCTTGTCCAAAGAACCAATAACCACTTTGGAATGAGCGTAATATTCAACATCAGGCTCATATTGAAATGCTAGTCGAAGAAATGAATCTGATGTAAATGTTCGAAGAACTTGTTGGCGTTGTTGGTCAATGCCTCTACGTCTATTTACTATGAATCTGCGCGTTTCTCTTCGTTCTAATTGTCTTTGTTGATTTCCTTCATCTCGCGCCTCTTGCGATAGTGATTCACGTAACTGCGCCATGCTTGCACGCACATCTGTATTATTTTGTTGGATTTGTTCGCCAGACCTTCGTGCTCGTATATCTCGCATGACTGTTGAATTGGTTGTTCTACGACTCAAATTGGCCCCTTTACGTCTTCTTGGCATTGCTGACTGTACATAGAACATATAAATAAATGAAGTTAAAATAATTACACCGAATAATTATTCTACATCATAGGATCTAATGAATATTCAATAATAGTTAATAAATTATTTATTAAATACGATTTATTTAATGTTACATTAACTATTAATAAATGTACTTTATTTCCAAATAAATATTTATTGAGTGTAAAAAAATATTTATTAAAGTTGTCTTCGAAGAAATTAAAATATTAATAGTTAATAAATTCTTCCATCAGTGTATTGGTAAAAAACAGTGACTTAATATAATATGTATGATAAGATATTTATTTTCAAAATATCAGTATTCTGGTAATAAATTATTATTATTATTATTATTATTATATTGTATTCATTTGTTTATTATTTGACTTACCTTTAATTTTAAATGTGTTATTGTCTCGTCAACTGTTACAGTCTGTATATGGAAAACAAAACTCAATAACGTAAGTTCCTACATTATTATTATAATTAAAATCAAATTTCCTAATTACTTGTACTTAATTTTAGTTTCCCAGAAGGTGGAATAAAATCATTCCACAAGCTTGGACATAGCTGTAATCCCCAATTACCCGATATATATATATATACATATATATATATATATATATATATATATATATATATATATATATATATATATATATATATATATATATATATATATATATATTGATTCACGGATGGCAAAATGTGTTGAACTCTGTTTTTGGGAGTACATCCGTTGGTTACATGATGTAAGCTGACCTTACGTCCAAATCTCATTAGGCATCTTCGGAGTGTCTTTCAATCTTGACGATCAGTGACTATTTGTTGGTGGCTTGATGGGTCTGCATTTATATTCTTGCGCCGTGATCTTAAAAGGTACCTGTGAGGCGTGGCCGGTTGTTGAGATTGTTTTCTAATGATGTCTTGGTGGTGGTTTCATTTCTGGGAACAGGAATTGGTTGCCGTTTTTGTATTAGGGATTGCCAAACAAGGGGGAAGTTCGAGGAATCATCCCTTTTGTTTAGGTCTCCTTATTTTTCTATTTCGATAGCCACTCGAATGATTCTTTTTCTGAAATGTGTTGTATTGGCTATTTATTCGGAACTGTTGAAATCGATTTTATGTCCCGCTTCTTTTTTATGTTGGTAAAGGGCTGAAATTTGTAGTTTATTTCTGATGTTTAATTTATATTCTTCGATTCTGATTGAAATTCTTCTGTTGTTTTGTCCTATATAGTTTTTCTTACAGTTGCCGCAAGAGATGCTATAAACTCCTTGATTTTCTAGGGATATTTTATCTTTAGGATTGTCCAGTATTCTTCTTATTGTCTTGTGGGGTTTGAATAATGGTTGTATGTTGTTTTTGCGTAGTATTCTTCCGATCCTGTCTGTAGTCCCTTTCACATATGGAAGAATTACTTTTTGTTCAAACTGATTCTCCTGTTTTTGGATAGGTGGTGTTTCCGTTGTCTGTTGTTTCCGTATAGCTTTCTGAATGGTTTTTTGGTTTATATCCATTTTTCTTCCATGTTTCTTTCATGTGGTCTATTTCTTCTTCGATTCTTTCATTGTCTGTTAATCGAAAAGATCTGGATATAAGCGTGTCTGCTACTGCTTGGATTTGTGGCGGATGGTAGTGGGAATTAGCATTTAAGTAAATGTTTGTTTGGGTCGGTTTGCGGTAGACAGAGTGTTTTATATTTCCATCTGGCGATCTTGTTATTAGTACGTCTAAGAACAAATACTCAAAAGGGCGAGCAGAGCATTATGAAAGAACAAATCCACAAAACTAGAAGACAACTAGCAATAACCGAAAAAAACCTTCTCCGTCTACATTTTTCTCTGGCTAACCAAATACACCCAATCATATGGAACAGAATAGAAACTTTGGCAGCCTGGAGAAATGAATCCACGTCTGAACTCAAAAGACGAAGCCACATAAAGAAATATACAAAACTTTAAGGGAAAAACCCGAAATACAACACTCCTTCATCAGAAGAAAACAACATAGTCTACAACATCTCCAAATATGAACTAACAGAAACAGAGAAGAAAATACTGGAAAAAGATTTCAATTTTGCCATAACCCCAAAAAAGACACCAACTGAAGAAATTATTACCGAAGTAGAAGCCTCTCTACAATCTATGGACAAACAAAGAACTGAAGAAATCCGACAGCAAGTTGCACGCATCATTAGAATAGCTAAATCTCCTTACCCAAACTTAAACGAGAATGAGAGAATAGCACTCCCTAACCTACGGAATAACAAAAACATCAGAATCCTACCAGCCGACAAAGAAAATGCCACTGTAGTTATGAACACAACCGAATACATAAAGAAAATGAACGTCCTTCTACACGACAAATCCTACAAAGCTACAGCACGAGACCCAACAACCTACTTGGAAAAAAACAACCAAGATGATAATCGAAAAGTCGTCTTTCCCTCCAGAAATCCAATCAGCAATTGTACCAAGGGAAAAATCCAGCAGAATCCTTAAACTCTACGGCCTACCTAAGATTCACAAGGTGAACGTCGCAATAAGACCGATAGTTAGCGCCATAAATTCACCACTGCAAAAGTTCAAAAAATATATTGCCCAGATAATAAAACCAACAGTAGAAAAAGCCAGCTCTTACATAAAAAACTCAGATCACTTCATCCAAATCATCAAGGACCTCAAATTCGAACAGATATTTTAGCAAGTCTAGATGTAAAATCTCTATATCCAAGTGTACCTACCCATCGACGAGGCGTTGGAGAAAATAACAAAAAACGAGAACTTTCCACCATTCATCAACGATATGACTAGACACTGCCTCAAAAACACGTATTTCTCCTTTGAAGGCCAAATAAACAGGCAATTAGAAGACACACCCATGGGATCATCATTGTCGACAGCAATATCCTATATGTACATGGTATATTTCGAGGAAGAGGCTCTAAACAAATCTCTTCTCAAACCAAAAATATGGCGCAGATACGTAGATGATATTTTCATCATTTGGCAACATGGCAAAGAACAACTAATAAAATTTGGTCCATTAAGCTAGCACAACAAAAGTGGCACACATCAATAAAATTAGTGTTCTAAATTCAAGTATATTTAGTGCTAATTTAATACTAGTAAGGGAGCACACTTGGGCTGAATATGTTCGACTTTGAGAAAATCTGTTTTTAATAATTTAGTGCTTATTTAATACACTTAAGAAAAAGTTATAGCTCTTTATTTTTTACATTTATAGGCAAGTGTGCTAGCTTAATATAAAAATATGATTTTTTGCGGTTCATGGTTATTTACTGTTTTATAGATTCATATGGAGAGGCCCAGAGCTTCTAGCTTTATTTAGTTAGACATATATCTATGTACTAATTGTTTACATTTCACAAGTGACATTCTTAAATTATTTACACTCAGACACTGAAAATGGTACTATTTAAGTACCTATTGGATTTCTATTTAAATATCTACAACTATTTAGAAAAAACTTTAATATAACTCTATTACTACACACAAGTGTTCTTATTATGACTTGTAGTGACCCCCTATATTATTAATTTAGCAATTAAGAAAATAAACCTCATAAATAAGATTAGAAAATTTTAAAGCCAATTGTTTCTATTATTGCAGCGAAAGGAAAATTTAAATTTCTGAGCTATCAACCGCTATTTGTAAATTTCGATTTAGGATAACCTATTAGAAGTTTAGCTATACCAAAGTCTATCTAAATAGACTTTGGCTATACCTTCCACACTCACTTTCATTAGAAGGTTAGAGAAATTTTCAAATGTGACAATAACGAAAATTTAAATAAATTGTACTTAGGTGTTTAATAGACTATATAATATTTCGATTGATATGACTGAATTTTATGTCTTATGTCCTTCTTGAACTATCTCTATCATGCTACTTATACATTTATTTTAAATTTTAGATATTTTTCTATATAATATCAAAGGGACTACAGACAGGATCGGAAGAATACTACGCAAAAACAACACACAACCAACATTCAAACCCCACAAGACAATAAGAAGCATACTGGACAATCCTAAAGATAAAATACCCCTAGAAAATAAAGGAGTTTATAGCATCTCTTGCGGCAACTCTAAGAAAAACTATATAAGAAAAACTATATAGGACGAATTTCAATCAGAATAGAAGAACACAAATTAAACATCAAAAATGAACTACAAACTTCAGCCCTTTACCAACAGGAAAAAGAAACAGGACATAAAATCGATTTCAACACTTGCAAACAAATAGCCAACACAACACATTTCAGAATAAGAATCATTCGGCTTCCCCCTTGTTTGGAAATGGCTAATACAAAAACGGCAACCAATTGCTGTTCCCAGAAATGAAACCACCACCAGGACATCATTAGAAAACAATCAATTGCTACCTCAACCGGCCACGCCCCACAGATACCCTTTAAGATCACGGCGCAAGAATAAATGCAGACCCATCAAGCCATCAACAAATAGTCACTGATCGTCAAGATTGAAAGACACTCCGAAGATTCCTAATGAGATTTGGGCGAAAGTCAGCTTACATCATGTAACCAACGGATGTACTCCCAGAAACAGAGTTCAACACATTTTGCCATCCGTGAATATATATATATATATATATATATATATATATATATATATATATATAGGATGAAGCTCTACACCTTTATGCTTTTATTTAGTCGGATACAACCACCCACTAGAAGCGGATCACGTGATTTCAAGCTTGTTAGCTTTCATCAGCGCCACATAAGTGGAAGCTGTATCCAACTATACAAAAGCAACTGGAAGTAGTCAAAAACTTTGAGACATTATCTACCAGTTTAACGTAAGTATGTATAATAACTAATAATAACTAAAGAAATTTATTAGTTCATTAATGAATGAGATATAAAATATATAAATAGGATGAAGCTCTACACCTTTATGCTTTTATTTAGTCGGCGCTGATGAAAGCTAACAAGCTTGAAATCACGTTATCCGCTTCTAGTGGGTGGTTGTATCCGACTAAATAAAAGCATTAAGGTGTAGAGCTTCATCCTATTTATATATTTTATATCTCATTCATTAATGAACTAATAAATTTCTTTAATTATTATACATACTTACGTTAAACGTAATTTTGCTCTCAATACCTAGGTGGCGCGAATTGTGTCCCACTGGTAGATAATGTCTCAAAGTTTTTGACTACTTCCAGTTGCTTTTGTATAGTTGGATACAGCTTCCACTTATGTGGCGCTGATGAAAGCTAACAAGCTTGAAATCACGTGATCCGCTTCTAGTGGGTGGTTGTATCCGACTAAATAAAAGCATAAAGGTGTAGAGCTTCATCCTATTTATATATTTTATATCTCATTCATTAATGAACTAATAAATTTCTTTAATTATATATATATATATATATATATATATATATATATATATATATATATATATATCCATATCAAGAATAATCTAAACTGCCTCCATAAGAAAAGTGACGTTCAGGGACTCAGCAACATATATACATATTTAATGAAAATCCATAACAACATTAACCTCAATTAGGAAGAAACAACAACAAATCAAAATAGACAGAATTCGACAACTGTCAACTGAAGTAATAATTATATTAACACAAAAACTAATAAGTGACATACAATTTTTCGTTTTCGTATTTTATGCATAGTAGTTACATGTCTATTATCAAATTAGTTCGGATCGTATATTGTCGTTGAAAAGTTTGTGTTTATCCCACTGCCTCCGCTTTAGTAAGGTTTGCCAAATATGTGGATCACATTGACAATGATTTTCACAATTAATTTAATTTTAATTAAAAAACAAGATAAAAATGTAGTGTAGTGTTTGATATATAAGTATGAAGATTATTATGTTTTTTGTTGTAGCAGTTTTTTTTGTTCAAAACTTCATAGCTGAGTAAGATTTTTGTAAGGTTTTTTCTTTGTCTAATTCAATAATCAATAAATTATCTATTTATAGATGTCTTGAGAAAGGAAGAAAATGCTTCCGAAAGCTTGACTAATTAACAAAGAATCTACGTGTTTTATTTGCCCATTCCGAAGAGTTGACTGCAATCCCACTAATCTAATACATTGATCATTTCAATCAGTCAAAAAAAAATCAATCTCTTAAATATATCGGCCGAGTTCGTTATTGGGCATTATCGGGTAAGTTATTTCAGAACGGCGACCATTCAAACATTTAAAAATATTATCAAAAAGGAGTCGTAGAGTAAATATCATCAAAAAAAACTTTGAGTTATAGATACAATCAGTACCTACAACTTTTGTTCTGCTTTATATTCAACAGCCAAAACAAAAACCTCTAACATTCTAACCGCAAGGCTACGACACATGCAGTTCAAAATGGGCAATTGGCATGTAGGTATACCAATGAAAAGATTGTTCAAATTTCAATTCAATGAATTTTGAGAAATTTACCTTTCCGGTGGCTACAGGCCGTCGTGATTTTTTATGCTTAGAATTGATGAAGGAAAGAGATAGAAAAGGGGGTTGACATTTGACAATATATTTACCCAAATTTTAGAATTTTAAGACTACGGATGGCAAATAAAGTGTAAGTTTTTAATTTAGATTTTTTTAAATTTGCAGGTTTGTGATGAAAAATAGAAAGTTTATTTTTCAGCGTTACTTTCCTAGCGTAACTTCAAGTAGCTTTGTAGGAAAAGTGTTAACAATTTCGTATCTCTGACAAAAAGCAGCAATATTGACATTCGAGTTAAACGGTTCGTGTTCTAAAATAATTGATATAACTAAAGGGCGGAATATATGCAAAGTGCATATATTTGCATATTTTTACAAATTTCATAAAAAATTGCATATTTCGGCAAAAATAAAATTTGTGTGCATATTTTTATGTTTTTCGTTTTATCAAAAGATTAATTGCGACCCTTGCAGATAATTGAAATAATTTAAAAGATGGGTAGGTTTTGTCGGCTCTCCCGTTTTATTATTATATTATTATTAGATGGTTTATTGCCGGCATTTATTGGGTGTCTAGGAATTTCCAAGTAATCAGTAATCAGCTTGCCTAATGGAGAGGAAATGTGGTCTATTATATTGTATTTATATTGTGAAAAGAGTGATTTCGAAAATATTTCATTTCAAACGCCTAAAATGCCGAAAGCAGCTTCGTGGATTAAAAATTTTCCTGAGTTGGAGTTTAGAGGGGATAAAGTGTTTTGCAAAGTTTGTGCCAAAATCATTGTTTGTGAAAAGAAGTTCCAAATTCATCAACATTTGAAAACAGCTATGCATAAAGCTAGGTTGCAGAAAAATAAATCTGTGCCTATTCAGCAGTGTGTGCAAACCGCATTTCAAAATGTCAAACCAAAGAGTGAAAAGGAGGTGTTTCATCAAGACTTATGCAAAGCTTTAGTCGCAACAAATATACCTTTGAAGAAACTGCAAAATACACAATTCAGAGATTTTTTGCAAAAATATTGTAATCAAAACATCCCAGATGAATCCACACTTAGAAAGAAGAATGTGCAAACAGTATACGAAACCGTAATGGGAGAAATTAAAGTTTCACTGGGCGATGAACATTTTTATATTATTGTTGATGGAAGCACAGACTCATATGATCGATATATCGCACATCTTATGACTGGAAGGCTTCAAGAAAATGAGCCGGGGAAGCCATATTTAATATCTTCAAAACAGTTAGACAAAACAAATAATGTGACCGTAACTCGATTTATTCAGCAGTCTCTATCAAATTTTTCCAAATCCAGTTCCAGCAGAGAAGTTTTTAGTGTTTTTGTCTGACGCAGCGCCATATATGGTTAAAGTAGGCCAAAACTTAAAAATATTTTATCCCAATATGGTACATGTCACTTGCCTTTGGTGAACAAATTAATTTCAAATGTAAAGAAAGTGTTTTTGAAAGCACCTCTAAGAGTGCAGATCTATAGAGAGAAATTGCCAGGAGTTAGTTTACCTTCAAAGCCCGTAATTACTCGATGGGGAACATGGATTAAGGCCGCGATATTCTACGCAGACCATTTTGAAGCCATTAAAGACATAGTTTTAGATTTAGAAGACAATTCGCAGTGTGTAGTGCAAAGTCAAGCATTATTAAAAAATGTAGATTTAGCTAAGGAACTTGTTTTTATTAAGGTTAATTTTAGTTATTATATATTAATATAGTTATATCATATAACTATTGTTGTTTGTCTTGGTAAGCTGAAAAAAATTATGATTGAACTATTCTCCTATTCGGTGGAATTTGTTTGAAAGTCTTAGATATTCCCTGACTAACTATACAATCACCATATCTGGGTAACTGTTTTATGACATTGTTTTGGAATGTAACGAGGCAAACACTCCTCTCAATTTTATTATTTGGCGAACCTTCATCTGCGTAGTTCTCAAGTAGTTTTTTTAGAAATAAAATGTACATTTATAGTTAGTCTATACTTAGTAGTCAGTTGAGTTAGACGTGCCTCCACAGTTCCGAGACAATTAAAGAATATATCAATTGATAATAAGGATTTTTATGTACTCGATCCACCGACCTAACTTATAGAAAACAATAGAAAAGAAGTATAAGTGGACACGTCAGATGTTATATATGTTGATGTAATTTTCTTTTCTAAGACTCTAAAGCGAGCTCAACCATTTTACAATTAATAATTTTAATACAATGATTCCTTTCCAAACATAACTATTCAACCAGGTTTACCCAAGAAATCCTCTAAACGTTGATATTACCTTTACCGTTTCTTATGTGTTCTTCTTCTCCGAACAAAATCCATTGGCTTCCGGTGCGTATCATCCTCAACCCGTATAAAAGAAGGCTTTAGGAGACGTGCGAGTAGCAGGTGGATAACACGTCCTACAATATGTCGGTTCTATTAAATTTCGAAGCTTTCCGAAATCTCTGAGGATATTCGGCTGGAGAGGATATTCGGATGGATTTGGTACACGTCAATTATTTCTCTGCATACAAATTCGTAAATATATATATATTGACATTGTATTCTTGACTGATTTTATATTAAATAAAAAGATGTTCTTTGGGATGCAGTCATGTATTGAATAACATTCTTTGATAAAAGCCGATCTTTCGAAAATGTTTATTCTCTTCTTCAGGGCAAAAGTCGTGAATTTAGAATAAATTAGCTTAAAAGATGAAAGATTTTATAGCCATCAATTACAAATGTCATTTATTATTGCCTATAAATAATGACATTTGTAATTGATGGCTATCTTTCTGTACCCATAATTCTTTACGTAGGATGAGGGTAGAATCGCCAGCCTTGCATGTATTCAGAAGAACAAGCCTTTCGCCGCCATCTTGAAAAAAAGTATTTGTTCGCGTAATGGTCCGTACCTTGCTTTATATTGATTGGAAATCGATGGTTTTTGCTCCGTTGTATCTGCTGAGATTTTGTTTAACTGAATGTATGTAATTTTTACTATTTCCCGAATGGTTTTTTGCAAATAGTTTCATGGTCCTCGAAAGTCAGATTGGAGAAGCTTCACACAGCTGAAGAAGGGTATAGTGAGGTAACCCTGTTCAAGTGATTATAATAAGGAGAAGCTTCTAAGACAAAGAAGTATAAAATCATATGCATACAGTTTTTTTTATTGAACAAACAAAATTTCATCTCACCCCCCACCGTGATAGAAGTAATTTGAAAAACAATATTTTTGATGCCCTGCCGTTAGGGCATTATTCATTACCTAATTCTCCTCCTTGCGATTTATATGGACTATTATTCCCAATGAACATGATTCTTTTCTTTTTCATGTATGTTTGTACGATTTTCTTTCAGGGGCTCTAATTAAAATAGTTGCTCACCCCACTTACCATTGTTTTCTAGTGATTATAAGAAAACACATCTTGGAAATATTAATATATGTGCCAATTATTAATGCAGAAAATTGATTAGCGATAATAATTATGTCTAAACAATTTCCATCAGCAGCAGCTCGAGTACATACCTTCTAAAAAGTAAGTATAGTTTTTCAAGTTTTGTGTGTATGTTGTATAACGCTTTTTATTTGTTCCATGATGGATCTATCAAAATTGAATTTATCTTCACACAAACTGTCAATGATTTCCAGAAGATTCAAATTTGTCTTATTTTCAAATAACCATGTTTCAAGAATATCAAAATCGTTTAAATAATAAACATTAAAGTTTAAACCATCCAACATGATACAAAACAACTAGCATAATGTAAAACAATCTGAATGTCTTCAATATACAGGCTCATGTCGATGGTATTCTTGGAGAGAAATACTAGTTTTAAGCTATTGTCTTAGTATTGGCTTAATTCTAGAAAGTCCCTACAGTTTATCATCAGAGAATCATATTCGTACTGAATATCTTCGAGAAAAAAGTTTTCACTAATTCCTTCAAATGTCTATGGGTCAAGTTCAGTTGTAGTTGTTGAATGATATTTGTCGAGGAAAATGCATCAAATCACACATGCAATAAAGTTGGTATTGGTATAGATTCTTTCCCCACAATTTTTCTTGTGGTTCAGATATTGGTTTGAAAAACATTTGTAATGTTTCGTCCTTCTCCGATTTTTCAAATTTCAAAGTCAAGTATTTCTTTATTATTATCATGGAAATTTCATTGATTTTATTCTTGCAAACCAAGTCAACCTTTTTTCTGGGTGGTTTTTAATTCCACATCAACTAGGCCTACATATGAGTGCACGAAATCAAGTGTGATCATAGGGCTGAACTCGCTCCTGCCACAACTATTAAAATAGGTCGTCTATATTTTCGACTGGCTATATCTGTTTCTGTTGAATTACCAGAGCCAGGTCATGAAAAAGTAGTAGTACCATATTTTTCTCAGTTCAAATCGTATAATGACATCTTTGTTTCGGAAATTAACCAGCTGAAAGTTTTGATCGAGTAATTTTAGTGTAAATATTATAGATATGGTTGATATGTAGGATGACAGGTAGATAGATGAGGCGTTTCGTCGATAGCGTAACCAGCATCCGCGTCAATACCGTTATAGAAGTCTGCCGAGGTAATGTTACTGTCTGCATGTATCGAACGTTTTAATATTCACAGGTTGATCTGAAATATGATGAATGGCCTTTTCCAAAATCTTGGGTAAAAACCCCAATATGTCTGCCAAACTATTATTTGGAGTGTAATCAGTTGCATGATTATATAAATTAATAGAAAAAAACACATTTCAAGTCGTGGTTTGAGATATATATATATATATATATATATATATATATATATATATATATATATATATATATATATTTTGTTTATAGGAATTCTTGAGCCTTATGTAATTTATTCTTGTTATGATTCTTGGGATTTGGGCTTCTTGTATTGATAATTTTTAAGAAAATGTGTTTAAATTATAGTACATTTATTTCATGTCATTAGTAATAATTAAAAAAAGAAAAGAAATTAATAAAATTTGACGTTTCGATCCACTTTGTGGTCTTTTTCAATTATAAGTTTAGAAAATAAGATAAAAATATATAATGATGAACTGAAATAGAAGATTATTGGTATAATTTCTTGGGTAATGAGAAATATTTAAGGATACATACCTACGACATGCATTGGAAAACCAGTATTTTTTTTTATTTATTCTATTAGTCAACAATGAAATCAAAAAAATCAAAAAAAAACTCTTCTTTCTCATCCTTTTATGTGTAGTATTAATAGATAATTGTAACTAGAAATGTATTCATGTAGATTTTCAGTTAATTTATATTATAGATTGGGAGAAACATACCTTAAAAACAACTCAGATATTTCGTATAATAAAATAAAATATAATTCAATTAACTCCCCATATTTTCACTTAATTATTCCATGGGTTTTTTTCTTTTTTTCTTGGTTGTCATGTTAACTTGTTGTATTGTTTTTCTTGATTATTTGTATGTGATTATTTTAGTTTTTTGAAAATTTTTATAAACCTCTTTGTGCACGTTTTGATTTGGTAATGGCGTAGCAGGAAATACGAAATAGATTGCTTCAAGGTTATTTTTGAGGACATATGGGCAGTCTTACGAGAGACAGTCGTTTTGTTTTATTTTTGCATTATAGTTACAAAGAAAATTGAAAAATTGATTTGTAGTTGTTATTTGGTTTTATATAATATTATTGTAGATAACACTCAGGTTTTTTGTTTCGGTTTTTTCATTGACTACATTTGGATTTTTTCTTATATAAATCGTTTCTAGAATCTCGCGTTTAAGTTTGTGTTTTTCTGTTGCTAAAATTTTTGTTCCTTCGAAATTGAAATTATGTTTCTCAAGTTTTACGTGTTTTGCAAGAGCTTTTTCGTTTATTTTATCGTATTTATGACCTTTTAATCGGTTTTCAATGTATTGAGTCGTTTGCCCAATATATGATTTATTGTTATTCGAACATGGTATTTCGTAAACAGAATGGGTTGTTTTGTTTTTTATTGTTGTGGCTTTTAGTTTACTGTATGTTTTTTTTAGTAGATTTTGTGGTTTGTAACTAACAGGTATATTATGTTTTTTGAATACATTCTGTAATTTATTAGAAAGGTTGTCTATAAACGGGAGAGTCAGGTAGCTGTTGTTTTTTTCGTTGTTTTTATTTCTGTGCCGGTTTGTGTTATAAATTCTCGAGATTTTGGAATTGAAAATTGAATTGATTAACATTGTGGGATATCCGTTTTGTTCTAGGACTAATTTAGCTTTTTTGATTGGTTTTTCGCGATATTGTGGGTCCGATAGTTTTATTGCTCTATCTGCAAGGCTGTTTATTACTGCTTTTTTTTGTGATAAGGGATGTTCTGATTTGTAATTTAAGTATCTACCTGACCAAGTTTTCTTAGTGTACCATTCTGTGTGTATCTTATCATTGTTATGGTGTAAGGTTAGGTCGAGAAAATTTATTGTGTTATTAGTTTCTTTTTCTATTGTGAATTTAATTTTGTTGTTATATGTTTGGAATAAACTCAAAATGTCATTTTCTTTATCTTTTGGTATGGCAGTTAGGCAATCGTCTACATATCTAAAGAAGAAAGGTATGTGGAAATCTGCTTTCGGTATTATTTCGTTTTCAAGATCTTCTAGTACTAATTGTGCGATACAACTTGATATAGAAGCACCCATAGCACAGCCGGAAATTTGCTCGTAGAATTTATTTTTGTAGATGAAATATGTTGAATTTAATGTAATTTCGACGGCTTTTTTAAACTCTAATTTTGGAATATCCGTGTATTCTTTGAGTAGATTCCATTTTTTATCAATTATTTTAAGCGCTAGTTCTATTGGAATATTTGTATAAAGTGAGATAATATCTAGTGATATTATTATATAGTTATTGGGTATGTTGATATTTTTTATTTTTTCTTTGAAATGCCAAGAATCCTTAATATATGAGTCACATTTATTAATTATGTTATTTATTATGTCTTTTAGATATTTCGAGAGTTTGTTTAAGGGTGATTGTACTGAAGATACTATTGGTCTCATAGGGATGTCATTCTTATGTAGTTTGGGTTGGCCGTATATTTTAGGTGGTAGTGCGTTGTTTATAATTAGATTAATTTTTGTTTCTTTTGATATGTATTTTTGTTTATACCAATTTCGAATTAGATTGTTGTTAATTTCTTGATATTTATTAGTTGGGTCGGATTTGATTTCTTTGTAAACGGTTGTGTCCGCTAAAAGTTCATTCATTTTGTTATTGTATACATCCGTGTTCATAATTACTGTTTTGTTAGATTTATCCGGTTTAAGTACTATAATGTTTGGGTTGTTTTTTAGAAAATCTTTGGTTTTCTTATATTCTGTTATTAAATTTTTCTGAAAATATGTTTGTGTTTGGTTTATCTTTTTATTCTTCTTTGTGTGGTTTGTTAGTATGTTGCAACACGTAGCTCTGATTTCGTTTTTGTCTTGTAATTGAAGGTGTTGAATGGAGCATTCGATATTTGTAATTATGTTGTGTATTGGTATATCCTTTTGATTTTCTATTGGTATGGCAAAATTAGGTCCAAGTCCGAGAATGTTAGTTGCATATTTAGGTAGCACTGTGTCTGATATATTTTCTATCCAAGAGTTTGGTATGTTTATAGCTATGTTTTGTTTTGATTGTTGTTTGAGGTTATTGATCTTTTTAATGTTGTTAGACTTTATTTTGTTGAAATGTGTATCAAATTTTTGATTTTGATGTTCTATATATAAGTTAAGTGTGTTTAAAGGTATTATTACTCTTAGTTTTTCTATTTGGGCAGTGATTTCTTTTGTGAGGAAGTTAATATATTTGATTGTGTCAGATATAAGAGAATTTAATAAGCTTACCTTAAAAGAGTATAATATTTGGTTTTCAAATTTCTGTCTTAGGTTTACAGAGTAAAATTGTATATGATTTAGGTTGATGTTAAGGAACTTAGGAAAAATTTTCTCACTACGGCATCTTAAAAGGAAGTTTCTTCTATTTTTATAGTTGCACATCTTCATGTATAGTTTTGTTGTGTTCTTCATGTGGTAGACTGCTTGGTAACCGTAGTTTCTGTAAATGATGTTGAAATCGAAAGGCATATTTTCACCCATGCTTGTATATGTTTTGTTTATAGGAATTCTTGAGCCTTATGTAATTTATTCTTGTTATGATTCTTGGGATTTGGGCTTCTTGTATTGATAATTTTTAAGAAAATGTGTTTAAATTATAGTACATTTATTTCATGTCATTAGTAATAATTAAAAAAAAGAAAAGACTAATAGAATAAATAAAAAAAAATACTGGTTTTCCAATGCATGTCGTAGGTATGTATCCTTAAATATTTCTCATTACTCAAGAAATTATACCAATAATCTTCTATTTCAGTTCATCATTATATATTTTTATCTTATTTTCTAAACTTATAATTGAAAAAGACCACAAAGTGGATCGAAACGTCAAATTTTATTAATTTCTTTTCTTTTTTTTAATTATTACTAATGACATGAAATAAATGTACTATAATTTAAACACATTTTCTTAAAAATTATCAATACAAGAAGCCCAAATCCCAAGAATCATAGCAAGAATATATATATATATATATATATATATATATATATATATATATATATATATATATATATTTGATTCTGAATTCTTGACTGGTTTATTATTTGATAAAATAGATTTTTGTTGGGGATGCAGTCATTTAATATATAAAATTCTTTGGATTATGCCAAGCTTTCGAGAATGTTTATTCTCTTCGTCGGGGCAAACTAAAAATCGTTACAAATTTTCTTAACCACAAAATAGATTATTAATTAAAGTACTTACATTCGTAAATTTACATAAAATTAACCACAAACAGGAAAGATTTCATAGTCATCAATCAGAAATGTCATTAGTTATTTATAAATGTCATGGTAACGGCATATCTAGAGTTAAAAGTGTCTAGATTCAAGTTTTCTTAGAAAAGATCATATAGGAGTTATCTTTGTGTTTGTAGCTCTTTTTTAACAAGTCACACATTAAAATTGAAAATATTGAGGCAGATATAAGTTTAGTAAAAAGTAAAAGTTATTATTCAATTATTAAAAAAATATTTATAACAGACTTAGAAACACATAATATAAATAAATATATACCCGCACACAGACTAGACTATCTGAATTCGTAGGTATTGCAGTATATATTCAAGTTCATTATGTCAATAATATTATTTACTATTTTGTTAGGCATTTATATTATTTGTTAATTATATATAATCATATTCTCTCACAATACGACATACATAAATTTAAATAAATCATGAGAACTCTTTAAATGATAATAACAATAATGCCTCTACTACAAATATCCCCCCTTTTTATAGCTCTTTACCTTATATAGATGAGCTTATTAATAAGTTAGTTAATGTTTTCAGAGGCTATAATGTTATTATTGCAAGAAAAAATATTAAAACCGTATCTAATTTATTTTCCAAAATAAAGACACCTTTAGAAATGACAGAAATGTCTGGGGTAGTATATAAATATATTGGTCAAACTTCTAGAAGTATTTCAGGAAGAATAACATCCCGTAAAAGTGATATAAGATGTAATAAGAAATCTTGTGCCTTGGCTGAACATGCCATCAATAAAAAACATAGTATTGATTTTGATAATACTATTGTTCTTTGTTCTGAGAAAAATTATTTTAAACGTGGTTTCTTAGAAATGATAAATATTAATAAACATAATAATACTATCAATAAACGTTCAGATATTAATGGACTTAGTTCTATTTATTCTTATATATTAAATCTCTATAATAATAAATTTAATAATTTTTCTCAAAATATTTCTCAAAATTGAAATATATGTGTGAATATATATAATATGTACCTAGCTCTATATGTAGGTATAGGCTAATTATATTCTCATATCATTTAGTTATATTTGTCCATTTTTTTTCTGTTTTAGTATATTATAATAGATGGGTATATAATATGCGTATACAGATTATACTGAAGAAGGATAATTCAAAAAAAAAGGTTTATAACAACTAATATTAAGAGTTTCGAGATCTCTAGATCAACTGATTGGTGAGAGAAATTTAGTTGATTCAAAAGGATTTTCATTTCATGTTTAACCTATAGTGAGATATAATACGATTATTTTTTCCTTCCTTGTGTTTCGCCATTTGCTTTTTTGATATCACTATTTAAAATATATTAAATAACATGGACAATATTTAAAATATTCTTACATGTTGATTTGTGAGAGAAATCAGCTTATCATTATTATTAGCTTCATTGAATGAATGGATGCTTTTCAGGATATTTCATATTGTGTATCTATCGTATTGTGAGAGAATACGATAAAGATGATATATGTTAATATTTCTCTATTTGATATATCTGCTATTTTAATAAATTTCTCAGGTTAATTTGTGAGAGAGATTGACTTGTTTTTGTTTTTTTTTATGTAATTGACGCTTTCCATTATTTCATTTAAAGTTATGTATGTCGTATTGTGAGAGAATATGATTATATATAATTAACAAATAATCTGAATGCCTAACAAAATAGTAAATAATATTATTGACATAATAAACTTGATTTTATACTGCAATACCTACGAATTCAGATAGTCTAGTCTGTGTACGGGTATATATTTATTTATATTATGTGTTTCTAAGTCTGTTATAAATATTTTTTTTAATAATTGAATAATAACTTTTTCTTTTTACTAAACTTATATCTGCCTCAATATTTTCAAGTTTAATGTGTGACTTGTTAAAAAAGAGCTACAAACACAAAGATAACTCCTATATGATCTTTTCTAAGAAAACTTGAATCTAGACACTTTTAACTTTAGATATGCCGTTACCATGACATTTATAAATAACTAATGACATTTCTGATTGATGACTATGAAATATTTCCTGTTTGTGGTTAATTTTATGTAAATCCACGAATGTAAGTACCTACTTTAATTAATAATCTATTATGTGGTTGAGAAAATTTGTAACGATTTTTAGTTTGCCCCGACGAAGAGAATAAACATTCTCGAAAGCTTGGCATAATCCAAAGAATTTTATTTATTAAATGACTGCATCTCCAACAAATATACAGGATGTTCCATGAAAAAGTTACAGGGTGTCGACCTATTATTTCAAATAGAACACCCTGTATTTTATATGATATTTTGATTAAGAATTTCTTTACAAATACATTTTGTCTGAAACTATTTTCTATGTAATGAATAGTTTTAGAAATAAACTAGTTTTTTTACAAAAACATAAATCTGCAGAAGGTCAAATGATGAGCTGTCATGTGATTATCTTTCAGTATTTCAATAAATTTTTGACTGATACAGATTTACCATAGTATGAACTTTGTTCCAGCAGTTTTTGTTACAAAGTATGCTGTAGCACTTCTCAGTAAAAGAATGGTCAAATTGAAGAACTTCGAAGTACGATAACTTCGTTTTTTTAAATGGAATGCTATATTTTTCAATATTTAAAAAGAAACACGATTTATTTTTAAGACGTTTCATATATCATGTTTCTATAGTCAAATTAAGCCATTTTCTTGAAATTTTAGATTTATTCAAGAAACTACCAAATTTAAATAATTTTAGTACTAGCCTGTTCTTAATATTTTAATAAGTGACGTTTCTGTCAGAAATTTACGTACTCCATAAAAGTCTTAAATTTGTTTCCAGTTCCTGTAATTTTCATACGTTTCTAATATAAGATTTTGGTATTTCGTTAAGTTCTCGTTTGAATAGTTTCGTTAATTGTCTTGTTTATTTTTATTGACTTTGCTGTTGTTTAAAATGAATTTTGTCTTGTTTACTTTTATTGACTTTGCTATTGTTTAAAATGAATTATTTCCAAGAAGAACTTATTTCTATGACTTCAGTTCTTATTGAGTGTGACAGAAATAGTTTGCTGGCATCTAGACTCTACCGTCAAAGACATCCGGAACGTCGTCATCCCCAGGTTCAATCTTTTAACTGGCTGAATGAGAGGTTTTATAGAACTGGTTCAGTACATTATGAAAAACGGGGTGAAATAGCTAAGAGAATCTTAGTGGATACTACAGTGGAGCAAGTTCTTCTAACTGTTACAGATAATCCCAGCACAAGTGGAAGGAAAATTGAGGAACAGTTGGAGGTATCAAGAACTAGTGTCAGAAGAGTGTTAAAGGCACATACGTTCCATGACTATAAACTGCACTACTGCCAAAATCTCAGTGATCAAGATTTTGTTAATAGGTCGATGTTCTGTGAGTGGGCTCAAACTAGATTGGATGAAAATGAGGATTTTTTCAACGGTGTTCTTTTCACAGACGAGTCAACGTTTAAAAATGTTTATGTACCGAATAAAAGAAATGCCCATCACTATGCCCAAGAAAATCCTCACCTCTTGAATCAGATAGACCCCAAATAGTATTTCTTGAATCAACAAATACCTATTACGTTTCAAACAAAAAACTGTTAAATTCAAAGTAAAACATATGTTTCTTAGAAATATCAGGAATAAATGCCCGAAATGTCATTTTTCATGTACCTAATAGACACGTTCACAAGTGAACAATTAAAAACACTCGCATAATAATGAATAAGCACTTATTATAGAAAAAAATTTCAGGATTGTGATATCCGATTCATGGATACCCAGATACACTTCTTAATCTTCCCGGGGAACCAATAATTAGACCCAGACCCGGTTTTTGCTACACTTGTCATACCGAAACGCCTGATTTAATTACCAGTAAATTAGGTTTTTCTACCTAATTCTTCCATACATCGTACGTACAAAAACTCAAAATTATACATCACCCTGCTACCCGTACTTACATTACCACCATTTCTAGTATAACAAATTCATATGAAAATGAAGGAACCAGGTAATGCATAATGAGCGATTACTACACATAAGTACTCAAGTTAAAGTTGCAGTCGGAATATGTATTATCTCGAAAAGAAGAAAAAAACAATTATAAAGTTTCTTGAACACTGACAGAAACGCCACTCTTACTATAATAAAATTTAAAAATAATCATAATTTGGTAGTTTCTTGAATAAATCTAAAATTTCAAGAAAATGGCTTAATTTCACCATAGAAACATGATATATGAAACGACTTAAAAATAAATCGTGTTTCTTTTTAAATACTGAAAAACAAAGCATTCCATTTAAAAAACCGAAGTTATCGTACTTCGAAGTTCTTCAATTTGACCATTCTTTTACTGAGAAGTGCTACGGCATACTTTGTAATGAAAACTGCTAGAAGAAAGTCCATACTATGGTAAATCTCTATCATTTAAAAATTTATTGAAATACTGAAAGATAATCACATGACAGCTCATCATTTGACCTTCTGCAGATTTATGTTTTTGTAAAAAAACTAGTTTATTTCTAAAACTATTCATTACATAGAAAATAGTTTCAGACAAAATGTATTTGTAAAGACATTCTTAATCAAAATATCATATAAAATACAGGGTGTTCTATTTAAAATAACAGGTCGACACCCTGTAACTTTTTAATGGAACATCCTGTATTATTTAAAATATTATTAGGTTATGGAACAGACTGCATCAATAAACTTTTGTTGAATAATTTGTATTATATCTCTTATAGTTCGGTCAATATCGAAGAAATACAGGAGTTTGGCCCACCCTATATATATATATATATATATATATATATATATATATATATATATATATATATATATATATATATATATATATATATTCCTTAGGCTTTTTCATCATCATAACTTGTTGGTATCGAATAAGATATTTTCGTATCAACCAATACAGTACAATTTTAGAAACATGAAAATATTGCCAGCACGGCAACCAGCCATAATTTTTGATGACTTTTCCTATGAAAACGTGAGATTCGATGTGGTATATGTCCTACAAGAAAGATCACGGCAGCTGATTGATTCTTTTTCAGTCGCTTGGTCTCGTTTTGACTGTACTTGCCATTCCCATTTCCAAACCTTCGGCACCTACGACATCTCGACAATCGTCTTCCATCGGTTGTAGGTTTCATTGATGGGGATGAGGGATTGAAGGTCAGTCGTCTATCCTCCGGACTGAACTTTCCTAGTTTTCCGAATGTCCGAATGCATCGGAGCAGGCGAAGGCCTGCGTCGCCTAGGGCAACGGGCCATGAGATGTCCCTGTTTACCGCATCTGCAGCATCTTGGCACTGATGGGCCTTTCTCCTCCATGTCGCAAACCTCTCTGCCTCTCACAGTTGGCTTGGCCACCCTCTTAGCAGCTTCCAATTCAAGCACATGGATTAGGGCTTCACTAATCATCTTCGGACGCTGCATCCGTATGCCCTTCTGGATTTCACCATCTTTAATAGCATCGATGAACGCTGACACTCCAAAGCGTGCCCGTACCTCACTGGTGACTCCCTCCGGATAAGCCAGATGCGCCAACCTTTCAACATCTGCTGCCCACCCTTGTAACGATTCATTGGGGCGTTGACTTCGATGTTCGAATTGGGTGTTGAAGATGGCGGCCTGATGTCTCTCTCAAAATCGCAGTTCCATGGCCTCAACCAACTTCTGAAAACTCCATGATTGGCCATAGGTTGACCAAGAGGTGCTGCCGTCATAGGTAGGGGCTTGGATTTTACTCTGAGCTCTTGCAGAATGTCCTGAACAGGTGTGGTTTTATAAGAAGTTGAGCCGCTCCACAACATTTTCGGTAATGTCTTCATATTGTCTCTGCATGCTCTCCACCTTGATTTACAGCTGCTCCGTTTTTGCCATGGCCTCTTCAGCTGTTGTGACAGCGGCGTTCGTCCTACCGTTAACCTCTTCTATTTTGAAGGTCAGGGCGTCCATACTATTGTCCCAAAGGTCCTTGTGCTCTTTCAACTGATCATGAAGGCGATCGACCTGTTCTCGCATCTCTTCCCAATGTTTGGCTTGCTCCTCCTTCAACCGTTCATAAATACCCTGCAGAATACGCTTCTCCAGTCTCAGGGTTCACTCAGCTTGTGTTTTGACCTGTTCAGAAATTTTACTTTCGATGTTGCTGGACTGCTCTTCTAACTTGGCTTCGAGGTTGCTGTACTGCGCGGCTTGTTGTTTTGCTTGCTCTGCTGGTTGTTTCGTCAGTTCAGCGAGGGCTGCCAAAATAGATTCCATGTCGGCCTTCCTTGTTGATACGAACATCTCTTTTCTTTTTATTTTACTAGAATCCCACTTCTGACACCAATTGAACTCAATTGCAGTTCGGGATCCTCTCAGCTTTGCCAAAATAACAAGAAAATACAACTTTCTGGTTTAATAATTTTATTTTACCCAAAATAAAATTGATTTGGTAGGACACTGGCTATTTTTTATTTATTATTATATTTTATTATTTTTTAATCGATGCCACGTGTGGTCTGGTCTGGTTGCAAATGTCGTCTTCTTCTCTCTCGATGACACAGCTGGGAATAATTTGATTTCGACTCTCACTGATGATTGTTCTAGGAGGTCTCTAGGAGAAATGATCTGATCGTCGTATGAGATTTGCAGTTTATATAGGAAACTAGATTGATCCATCCTTTTTCCAGTTATTTGAAGTGCATTTAGCTATTCCTCACACTCCGTAACACATGGGTTTTATCTGGACAGATCCTTGGCATTCCATGCTCATTCCAAGTAAAATTCCTTTTCTTGCTTTTTGTTGTTATAAATAGAGGAATTTTCGTTTTTCCTAATCAATTATTCAATCTTATTGAATAGAACCGTTACTTTTCAGTTTAATATAATAATGTAATTGCAGTTTCCATGGATTTAGTAAAGGCATTCGACACAGTGCTTCATGATAGCCTTATTATTGGGACCAATTTTGTTCATAACATACATAAATTCATTACCTATTGAATATTATTCAATCTTATTGGAGATCTAGATTACTATGTAATGGCCTTTTCGACATTCTATCGTTTTCTTATGTTTTTTTATGTATTCCTGATGATGGGAGCTTACCAGTAAAAAACACACTTTATCTATCCATTTCTAATATTATATATATATACTTTCCACTCATTTTCATAACTCTGACGTCTTGAAGGTAGTAAGAACTCAGACAAAAGATATCGATGGTATCATACTTTAATATTATTTTTTCATACCTCAATGATTTATTTTGGCTGTTTTGTAACTATACGGCAAGTATTTTAAAAATGGTAAAATTTTCACACCAGGCTTTCGCAGATGATACCCAAATTTCTTATAAAAGAACACCATGTAGGGGAATATATATTGAACAGGGTGCTGGAAAATATTCATAGTATTTCAAAGAAATACAATCGTAATTTTATTCCAAAAATATCAAAGGTAATTTTCATTGGCAGGTAGTCAAAAAATTTGTGATATTGAGAGTGCTGTTTAAATTAAAAATATCTGGGCGACCGAGCTTTGCTCGGTTAACATAAGATTTAGAGTGGGTGTATAAGGATGTTTAATCTTAGAGATATGTGCATATCTATTTATAGTTAAAATGTATTGCGATCGGTAGATCGATAAATATTGATTTTATCGTTCACATAGAATTTACAGATTTCCAAATAAATATGAATGTGAAACATACCAGAACTCAGCTGTATCACTAATCGTCTGATCGACCCCCAAACCCCGTACTAAAATTTTTAAAGTAATTTGTGGAGCCTTTCCCTAAATAGCTAATGTGGACTTCGAGGGTCACATCCATTAAACATGCAAGTAACGCCAATCAAATTCTTGGCTCTTAGAATCCCTTTTTGCAATTTGTTATCCAAATCTGCGAATCATTCAAGAAAAAGTTTATGGACCTCGAAGGTGATACCTACGCGTTTTGTTAGGAATACCACTTAATCTTGAAAAGTAGAACCTTATCTATATATCAAATTTGATCAAGAGCCGTTTCCGAGAGAACAAAAAATTTCCGATTAAATTATAAAAAAACTCATATTAACACCTTTTACTTAAAAAATGGCTTTTGTTAGAAAAATAAAAATTGAGTCGATTAGGAAATGAACCGAGGATATCCAGATTATGAGACGTGAACTTAACCATTGAGTTACTTATGTCCTATGATATCAGTGGGTTCACATCCACATATCATTTATAATCTGTATGGGTGGTACAATAAGAATATTAATTGCTGAAAAAAAAAAAATATATATATATATATATATATATATAATAATGGAGATGCTCTACACCTTTCTGCTTTTATTTAGTCGGACACAGCCACCCCCTAGATGCGGATCACGTGATTTCGAGCTTGTTAGCTTTCATCAGCGCCACATAAGTGCAAGCTGTATACAAAACAAAAGCAACTGGAAGATAGTCAAACTTTTCTGACCTGATCTACCAGCGGGACACAATTCGCGCTACCTAGGTATCGAGAGCCTAATTACGTTTAACGTAAGTATATATGTAAATTAAAGAGAACTATATTTCAAAAATGAAAGAGTATATATGATAATATAATAATGGAGATGCTTCCACTTATGTGGCGCTGATGAAAGTTAACAAGCTTGGAATCACGTGATCCGCTTCTAGTGGGTGGCTATATCCGAATAAATAAAAGCACAAAGGTGTAGAGCACCATTATTATATTATCATATATACTCTTTCATTTTCGAAATGTAGTTCTCTTTAATTTATATATATATATATATATATATATATATATATATATATATATATATATATATATATTTGTTGGTGGAATACCCCATGTGAGTCCATATTTCAGAAGATTCAATGGAAGAATAAAAAATAACTAATTCTCACAGATCCTTTATTGTTGCTACCGGTTTCGAAATCTCATAGTTTCATCATCAGGCGGCAGGCTATTTGATGGAAATTATGTTTCCATGATATTAATTCTGAAATGTAATATGTGCAATATAAATATTTTTTTTAAATTGTTATAAAAACCAAATACTTACAATAATCAACACAAAGTTCCATACATACACAAGGATGGACAACAATTTGATACGTTCACAGTTAAAAACATTAGTAGTATAGATAAAATAATTTGTTAAAAAGATAAATAGTATAAATAAAACTTATTGACTAACGACTTGATTAAAAAAAAAATTGTTTGTCACTACTAAGGTGGAATGGAATCAATAGTGGATACTTAAGGATAGATGGTACATTTAAGAATTGGTTGCCTATGTATAACTGTATAGTATAAATGTTTCTTAAATTAAATTGAAAATTGTACATAAAGGACAAAACTTGAGTGTTGATATACATATTATGAATAAATATCAATATAAACATCATTATTAAATTGCTGTGTTTCTCTTTATAATTTAATTATTGAATAATCTTATTATTAGTGGTGCCACCTATTATGTATGAAAGGGTAGCCTGTTGTTTTCAAAAGTATAGAAAATGACAATTTATCTTATTTGTATGTGAATTATTTTGAGTTAGTTATCTGTTTTCCAAATATTAGTGGAGCATGCCCAGTTGTTTGATAGGTCATGCTGGCGGCCGGTACGCTCTAACTATATTCAATTTAAGAACAAATTAATAATATTTCTGAATCAATTCTGATTGTCGGCATCAAAAAATAGTGAATAGATAGGTGGGATATCAAATGCAAGTTGACTGTTTATTATGTTAGTATTTCTACTGTGTCTAATTATTTCTAATTTTTCTAGATGTTTCAAGTTATGGCGCTTATTGACCACATGTAAATGTTGGAAGCCTGTTTCATCATCATATATATGGCCAGTTGTTGATAGATATTTGGAGAATTGGGAGAATCCAGTGCTTTTCTCATGGTTAAATCTGGTATGCTCTCTTATTCTTATTTTGAAATTACGGCTTGTTTCACCTATATAGAAAGCAGGACATGATCCACAAGTGATTTTATACACACCGGATTTATTGATAATTTCTATTTTATCTTTATTGTTGAACAATGTAGTTTTTATTGAGTTAGAGCTGCTGTAAGATATTCTGAAGTGACCCTTGAATAGTTGAGCCACTTTGTAGGAAGTGTTACCAATGAATTTCAATGATATGTAATGTTTATTAATAGTGTTAGGCGTTATTACCAAATTTTCATTATATATTATATTTTGGATTATTCTGTTCTGTTTTTTGTTTTTTAACAAACTTTTGTTTGTCAATAAGTAGGGGGTTATATCCATTTGATATCGCTAATACTTTTATTGTTTTTAGTTCTTTTTGGAATGAAGCTGCATTTAGAGGCACTGATAGGAGTCTATGGATGTAAGAGTTGCAGGCAGGCACTTTGTGGCTAAACGGATGCTGCGATTCGTGGTGTATGAGTGCATCTGTTTGTGAAGGTTTGCGAAACACTTCAAAGTAGAAATTGTCATCTATGATTGTGATCGTAAGATCGAGGAAGTTAATGCTTCTGTTTTCATTTTGTAATCCTATTGTGAATTTAATTTTGTTGTGTAGGTTATTGACATAGGAGACAAATTCTGCTTTGAAGTGTTTCGCAAACCTTCACAAACAGATGCACTCATACACCACGAATCGCAGCATCCCTTTAACCACAAAGTGTCTGCCTTCAACTCTTACATCCATAGACTCGTATCACTGCCTCTAAATGCAGCTTCATTCCAGAAAGAACTAAAAACAATAACAGTATTAGCGATATCAAATGGATATAACACCCTACTTATTGACAAACTTTTAACAAAAAAACAGAACAGAATAATCCAAAATAGAATATATTATATTGAAAATTCGGTCATAACGCCTAACACTATTAATAAACATTACATATCATTGAAATTCATTGGTAACACTACAAAGTGGCTCAACTATTCAAGGATCACTTCAGAATATCTTACAGCAGCTCTAACTCAATAAAAACTACATTGTTCAACAATAAAGATAAAATAGAAATTATCAATAAATCCGGTGTGTATAAAATCACTTGTGGATCATGTCCTGCTTTCTATATAGGTGAAACAAGCCGTAATTTCAAAAGAAGAATAAGAGAGCATACCAGATTTAACCATGAGAAAAGCACTGGATACTCCCAATTCTACAAACATCTATCAACAACTGGCCATATATATGATGATGAAACAGGCTTCCAACATGTACATGTGGTCAATAAGGGCCATATCTTGAAACATCTAGAAAAATTAGAAATAATTAGACATTGTAGAAATACTAACATAATAAACAGTCAACTTGCATTTGATATCCCATCTATCTATTCACTATTTTTTGATGCCGACAATCAGAATTGATTCAGAAATATTATTAATTTGTTCTTAAATTGAATATAGTTAGAGCGTACCGGCCGCCAGCATGACCTATCAAACAACTGAGCATGCTCCACTAATATTTGTAAAACAGATAACTAACTCAAAATAATTCACATACAAATAAGATATATTGTCATTTTCTATACTCCTTTTGAAAACAACCTACCCTTTCAAACATAATAGGTGGCACTACTAATAATAAGATTATTCAATAATTAAATTATAAAGAGCAATTTAATAATGATGTTCATATTGATATTTATTCATAATATGTATATCAACACTCAAGTTTTGTCCTTTATGTACAATTTTCTATTTAATTTAAGAAACATTTATACTATACAGTTATACATAGGCAACCAATTCTTAAATGTACCATCTATCCTTAAGTATCCACTATTGATTCCATTCCAGCTTAGTGACAAACAATTTTTTGTTTTTTAATCAAGTCATTAGTCAATAAGTTTTGTTTATACTATTTATCTTTTTAACATATTATTTTATCTATACTACAAATGGAAACATAATTTCCAGCCTGCCGCCTGATGATGAAACTATGAGATTTCGAAACCGGTAGCAACAATAAAGGAATTGTGAGAATTGGTTATTTTTTATATTTCCATTGAATCTTCTGATATATATATATATATTTATATATACATATATATATATATATATATATATATATATATATATATTTTGATTTTGTATTCTTGACTGGTTTTATAATAAAAAAAAGATGCTCGGCTTCAATCAAAGAATTTTATTTAATATATGACTGCATCCCCAAGAACATCTTTTTATATATATATATATATATATATATATATATATATATATATATATATATATATATATATATATATGAAATGACATTTCTGATTGATGGTTATGAAATCTTTCCTGTTTGTGGTTAATTTTATCTAAATTCACGAATTTTGCCCCGACGAAGAGAACAAACATTCTCGAAAGCTTGGCATAATCCAAAGAATTTTATTTATTAAATGACTGCATCCCCAACAAAAATCTATATATATATATATATATATATATATATATATATATATATATATATATATATATATATATATATATATATAACCATTGCTCGTTTAATATAATTAGATTAACAATGTATTGTTACCCGTGAAGAACATGGAAGAAGGTTTTTATAAATGCGATTCGGGGTGTTTTGTCACGAGAATTCAGATGAATGTTATGTGAGTGTTTGGTATTGTCCTATTTTATTATTGTCTGTTTGTGTTGACACGTTCTCAATCTTGCGGACAACTGCAGGGGGTGCAGAACTCCTGTTGCAGGTTTGTTTGTTCTTGAAAGAGATTTTGTCACATCTCGAGCGCTATGTTGAAGCTGAAGTGGTAAAATATCACAGGCAAAATAGAGCTTTTCAGTTTTTGTGCGCAAAATTATTTGTAAACGTGAGTCAAATTTTCTGTTCGAGAAACTGTTTCCTAGGAAAACGACAATATCACAGGAACCTGTATAGCATATCTAAGCACTCATCTGTCTTGTTCGCGAGTTGCTTCACTTATAGGGCGGGACCATATATACAACAAGCTCGTTAAGTCCAGAAATTTATTTTTAGTTGATATTTATTGTTTATATGTAATTTTTTTTACTATTAGATTCTTATGTAATTTCGTTTATCATCTTGACCTACGTATATCAATTTAAAATTTATTCTATTTATACTATCATTCTAACTGTATACTCAATATATTTATTTAAATTGTGTTGATTATATTTTATTAATCAATATATCATTAGTTTTATATGGTTTTCCGGAATAGAACGCTATTCATCCTCCTTGCCCTGTGTGCATTGAGTATGAAGCTAGCAGCGGTTCATTGTTAGATTCAAGAGTAGCTTTATAAGATAAATCTTGCATGGAATAAGCAGTTTTGTGTTTTTTGAATATCTCAATATTTGTTGTAAGACATCAGGTAAATAGAAGCCGATTTATAGGTACTTGTTTTGTGTTAAAAATTTAACCTTAACTTTAAAAAAAATTGGAGAATGACTTGAAAGATAAGCTATACCTCCGAACCAAATGATCCCAATTAACGTTTTTAGAAAAGTATACTAGAGAATTCAAAGCTAATAGAGAATATAAATGCATTTCTTTATTTAATTTGTAAATAGGAGACAACATTCTGGCACAATTTATTATTTTTATGAAAGTAATTTTCCTTATAAATAGAAAACTTTATATAAAATCTTTATAAAATCATATTTTTTTACTTAAATTCCTTTTTAACCAGGTGCCTGGCTGGGCCCTAGGCTTTAAACTTTGCCATTTGACAGGCGACATGCTACATTCTAGGCGATTAGCAAGGCCTTACTGTTTTTGATTTTGACTGAAATTTCTGATTTCATCTGTTACATAACCTCAAGTAGATAACCATTATTTAGTTAACCGTATAGTAGTTACCCATTGGTTAGTTAACTATGGGGTGTTCAAAAGGTTAGTCTAAGGTGGCTTAGTTAACCGTAGATAGTTAAAAGTTGGTTGTGAAATGTAGCTGCGCGTTGAATTCCGAGTAGGTCGTCGTAGGTCGAATCACTTGAGCGGCATCGAAATCCGAGGGCCGAGGGCACCAAATTCCGAGCTGACCGAAACTTATCTCCACTCAAACCGACTGCGCTGACAGACGACAACCTTGCGTAGAGAGTAGAAATATCAGAGAACAGTAAAATATTACATATGAAGCTGCTAGCTGCTGTTATGTCTGTGGTTTAGTGCACTAGGGCCGATGCATAGAACACTACCTCAGGCCGATGTCAAAAAACTACAATTTAAGGAAAACCAAAAATTTATTGTATGCATTATTGTCAAAAAGCATGAAGATTCTTCTTTTTTCCTCAAATTTATTTAATGTCATTTAATAGTGCTGGTAACCAATACAACATGTTTCTCACAACACATATTTATTGGCGGTTGTCCAAAAGTTCAAGAAATATTGTGCATAATGCTATTATTAAAAAAACAAGAAAACAACGAACATAAAAATTAGCCAGAATTTCTAAAATTGTAGCTGATTATCACACTCTGATGGTATCTTTCATTAAAATATTCATCATTTTCATTATTTTGAATTTGATTGCAATGGGGCAAATTGACAAAAAAACTGGTATCCACTGCAATAGTTCTATCAAGTTAATATATTTCAAAATACTTATAGGCCTGGGATTTCTAGATATGACAAAAAGGTTATCTGGCAGATATATATTTTCTTTTTTATACCTTATCAGATATAGCTCTTTGAATTTCTCAATAAAACTAGTTATATATCTCAATACTCCAATATTCGAAGAGGTACATTGTTTCACGATGTGAATATATTACTTTTGGTTTTTTGGAATTTTGACCCACAAAAACCAATCCAATCAAAAATTGTTGAATATAACCAATGTAAAAAATAAAAAAAATCACGTGATTCCCGTTCGAGATACTCGCAAAATACATGAGTCTGTAGGCAATCAAGCAAACAAACAAACAAGCAAGCAAGAAAGTTGATCCGCACTATCGTGAGTTATCACTCAAGAACGGAACCGAATTTCAAACAAGGGTTTTTTGCTCTGGTGTCGAGTTACGGCCGAAAAAACCGGTTTCTTAGACCATTTTCTAAGAAAAATCGTCGAAAGTCTCAAATTTCATCACTTTTTTTGGGCTAAACTACAGTCAATATTTTATAATTCATCTGAATATATCGAAATAAGACTAAAGATAAGATTTTCGTCAAATAAAATTTAAAATTGTTGGTACAATGAGTATGCTAATCGGTGTGAATATGTCCATGAAGGCTTACTGCTTCCGTTACTAGTTTTCGTCTTATCGCAAATAATAAAATTCAACTTCCATAGTTTCATAAGATAAAAACAATGTGCATTTGTTAGACATGGAGTGTAAAAATTATGATTTTATAATGTATAAATTCTTTTACTGTGACCATATACCGAATAGCCAACACGAGTTTAATAAAATTAAATTTTAAAATTTCTGTTTATACCGATCATTTGTGACGCGTTTGTTTATTTTATGACTCAATATTTATTGAGTTATTAGATTGTTAGATAACTAACACCGATTAGCCAACAAGTCTTGAAAATAGACCTTACATTCTTTATTTTCAAATCAATGTATCAGAAATCGTTTGTGAAACACAAATATAATAATAAATAAAATCGTTTGTGACTTTCTATTGTTTTAGAAAAATCTAAGTTGATTTCAAAATTTGTCGGTTCAGCAACTAACAAAACATCACTGTTAATTGTCAAGGAATATAATTATTGGTGTATGGTACGGCACAATACAAAATAATATTAATTCTACAGCTATTTTTGCAATTATTGTAGTTACTTCGTTATTTCTTATGTTTCACCATTCTACAGACAATCTTTTTCAATATGTCTGTGACCATAACCAGTTTGTATATTTAATACCGAGCATTTTTAAACAGATGTTTATTACGATTTGGGCTTTACCTTATTCATATTTTCAATTGATTTCTCAGTCCGATTTCAGGTACTACTTTTATTTTAAAAAATCTTTTATGTATTTAATTCAATATAATTTCAACGGAATTTATCCTAGCTAATTTCACATGAACTTTTCTATCATTTTATTACACTGCATGCATATTAATTTATTATGCACAATTATTGAAAATGTTGGTTGTAGAATGAAATGTTTAAATATAGTAACAACAAGCTCTTAATTTTTTTATTGCCAATACATTTTTTACAATTGGCATTTGGCAGTTTGCGTTGTGATGTGATGCGCTTTGTAGTGTTCTATGTGCCCTATCCATAGCCTTTTGTGATTGGAAACAACTTCATATTAGTGGATGTGGTTTCCTCTCTAGCCTCTAAGAGGGTATGCATATGTTAAATCGCCCTGTTGGAGTGGGGATAAGTTTCGGTCAGCTCGGAGTTCGGTGTCCTCGGAATTCGATGTGTAAGTCTTTCGAACTTCTCGGAATTTGACCCGCAGCTACGTACTCTCTATTTGATCGAGGATATACACCATTACTACAAATACTAAATAGTACCGTGGTAATAGCAATCCCGAGTAGATGGGGGGCTACTCTGGCAGACCCCCACCACTTCCACTTTTCCTCTTCCTCGCTGCTCTCTGATTGGTCAGCCAAAAATAGACCACGCCCCCTCGGCGGAAAATTCAAATTTGACAGCTGCCTGCGCCATCATGGAAGCGGCGGAAATACTAAGTCGGCAGTTGACAGAGCTATCTTGAAAGCGCGGGAAATTCAAATTTGACAATGGATATCTTACAACTAAGATGGCATGGGATACAAAGAATTTGTCATCTGTGCACAGGCATTCAAAGAACATAGCCATCCAGAAAATACAAACAATTATTGGTGTCGAATGGCACCACATTTGAATTTGAAATAAATAATAACGCGGTCACGGGACATGAAAGGCGACGGTGGTTTGTCTCTGGAGGGGCCTATGCGACGGACCGTACCTAAGTCCAAAGGGGCCCTAACCTATGCGTCGACAGTTGTCTCTGGAGGGGCCCAAGCGGCGGAACGTACCTAAAGCCCAGAAACGTATAAGGGGGGCCCTAACCTATAGGGGCAAGACCTGTCATAAACACTTGCTAGTTTGTCAATTATTGTAAACACAAACAAAAGGCTGATAATAGCCCATCACCGAATGAAAAAATCCCTAGATCTAGGGAAATCTCAACGATGTAACAGTCATGCTATAATCAGCGCCCAAAAACAGATCGAAAGGAAAATTTCTAGCAACTGTAAAAAAATACAGTCATAAAGACAGAAAACATCTAACTTCTTTGATGAACATTTGAGATCGGGCACAAACGTTCAAAGGAAATTATCATAAACTAACAACAAAATAATGAAACACGACTGAAATTCCGTGAAATGCATTCCACAGCTGGGAAAAATACAAGGAATGAAGTAGCGAATAGGTAAAAAAATTTACTTAGATAGTTTCACAAACATAATTTTCACTCTCACGTATTTCCCGAAAACACTACAGCCACGTAAGAAAACATAAGGAGGAAACGTAAAATACACAAGTATAATACTACTTTGAACTACATAGTACTACTCTCTCCTAGTATGCTAGGTGTGACGGTATATGTGTGGAGTCAGCAAAGGTTATGTGCGGTCAAGTACACACTGCGTGATATTTTCCACACATACTCATAATAAAACATCACGTCTTCACCTAGTCTACGTATTTTAGATTATTAACCTAAGCTAGGATTCATTCACACGCATCACTCCTGCAGAGAACAAATAATAATAATTTTCACACACACGCACAAATCAAACCGAAGATCACACAGGAAACTATCACTGAATGACTCTTATCTTTCAGATATACAGAAATAATGATAAAAATAATAATTTATTGCTATAATTTTTGTTTCATAGATAAGTATATATGCAATATTTGTGACAGAGGACAATACATTCATTTAAATACATTAAATTTATATAGGTACATATTGAATACTCATGTAGAAGATTTATATAATCTGTACGTAGGATGGCACAAAAAAGCTTAATTCTAAATACTATAACTTAAATTCTAATTGATATTTTGAATATCTTATTAAGGTAGTTTATAGTAGGTAGTTACCTTACCTATTAAATAATGAAACATATAAAAGAAAAAAACAGCTTTAGAGTAATAATGCAGAAGCAATGATTATTTGTGTATTTTTAAATTAAGTCCTTAAGAATGAGATCAATCTTTCTCTCGATATTAAAATTATCCTGAATCCATTTTTTTATATGAAACTTGGTGGTCTTTGTTGTGAAGGTAATTAATTTAAGAGAGTTTGACATTTCATTGAAAACTTTGCATGCAATATATTTATAATTTTTTCATCCTACTTCTCTTTTTGGTATTGGTACTTCAATTTTGTTCTCTCAAGTAATAGTATTTATATTGTTATAAGCTTGTTTCTTTGACTGGAATGTGGCCATCACTGATTGCAAAAAGAAAGATTGCCTAATGTTGACGGGTTTTGATATTTCATTGATGCCAAAAACTATTTTTAATACTTTATTTTGAAGGTTAATTAATTTTTTAATATGTGTTCCATAGGCCCCTCCCCATGCCAAAAATCCATAATTTGCAATACTGTGAAAGAGACCTTGATATATAGATACCAGTTCTGAAATGAAATGAAATGAATTATGTATTTATCATAGTTTTTCAAAGATTTGCATACAAAATGAATCACAAATACAATGAAAAACCATAATATATTGAACTCTACTGGGTCATTACCAACACATAAATGCAAACTCAGCAAGAAAACAGAAGAAATTTACTCGCTACCGCCTATCAACAGCTGATAGATATAATCGTTCCGTTATGTATGCAGGAACATCTCGTGAAAGTGAAAGTAGGTTACATACACCATACACATTCAATATGATGTAGGTTACCACATTCAGTTGATGTTATGTACCATTGTAAAACCCAAATAATTTGTCATAATAAAATTATGAGGAATTATGTTTTGCTATAACACAAATACAACAATATCAAATCGTGTATTAATCAAATATAATGACTGGAATACAATCATCATTAAGTCTTGTTTAGGCCCAGTCTCATGATTATAGCTGAATACATATCTGATAACTCATAATTACTATAACCAAGTCCTAAATTATATTCGATTTCAAATGTAGGAACCATAGATTTCATTTACGAGAATAACATATTTTTTATCAGAATCTATGTGTATTTCAACACTTTTGTATTCAGTTCGAGGAAGCGACAGTATATGTGTGGAGTTAGCGTAGGTTATGTGCGGTCAATTACACACTGCGTGATATTTTCCACACATAATCATAACAAAACATCTCGTCTTTACCTCGTCTACGTATTGTAGATTATTAACCTAAGTTAGGGCTATGGCCGGGTACATTCGTCCATCACACACCCCTTCCTTAGAAAAAAATCTAATATCGTTGACTGTACTGTACTTAATTCAGGTTTCTCGGATCATGAAGCAATACTAACAAAATTTTCGGCTAAATATAAGTGCAAAAATGCTTCGCGCAAATTATGCCGTATTTTTTCTGATAAAAATTTTCGTAATTTCAAGCACCTATGTCTAACAACAGACTGGTTTGTCCTATCTGACGATGTCAATATCGAATTTCCGAGATTTATAAAAACATTATCTAACTTGGCATTCAAATCCTTTCCTCTTAGGCCTCTAAAAATCAAACAACATGGTCAACTAAAGGCTTACGTACATCTGCAAAGAACATGCGCTCACTATCCTACATAAAAAAATCATCGGACAGCGTCTTCTACCATGATTACGTAAAACGTTACAGAAAAATCTATCATAAGACTATAAAAGCTGCCAAGGACATTTATTATAATAAGAGGCTGGCCAATTCCGGTAATGTTGCTAAAGAAATGTGGTCTATTGTGAATGACTTAAGAAATAAGACCTCACCATCTAACACAATCTCTATTTCACCCGAGAACCTAAATAATTACTTTGTAGATGTAGCAAAACATTTAAAGAACACCATAACTCCTTCCGATGACCCCCTCTCATTTCTCCCTAAGGCTAATATGAATTTACACAGTTTCTTCTTTACACCCGTAGTATTAGCAGAGCTTAACAGTACAATAATTGACATTAAAAACAAATCTTCATCTGGGGCTGATGGGCTTACTCTGAAAATGTGCTCGAACCTGCCGGAATGCACATTGAATCATTTTATTACTTTAATTAACAAATCATTCCAAAATGGAGTTTTTCCAAACTGTCTTAAGACGGCAATAATTGTTCCTCTGCATAAAGGAGGAGATAAAGATCAAGCTTCGAACTATCGCCCAATTGCACTCCTTCCCACATTATCAAAGATCATCGAAAGATTGGTTAAAAAAAGGCTTCTATCTTTTCTCTTTAAATATAATATACTCTCTACCTATCAATTTGGATTTTTAAGTAACAAATGCACAAATGATGCCATGTTTTCCCTCTTTAATAATGTATACTCAAACCTGATCAACCATCACTCTATAGCAACAATTTTCTGTGATTTCTCTAAGGCTTTTGATTGCGTAGATCATAATATATTAACTAATAAATTGGAGTACTACGGTTTCAGAGGAGTGTCCCTCGAATGGTTTAAGTCGTATCTCAACAGCAGGACTCAGATTGTGAGGGTTGATACGTCGATGTCTTCTTGCAAACCAATTGAATATGGAGTGCCTCAAAGTTCAGTACTGGGCCCTATTTTGTTTCTGCTTTTTATCAACGACATTAATAGTCTTAACATTAGCGGTGAAATCTGCCTCTTTGCGGATGATACTAGTTTCACGTGGAGCAACCCGGATATTACGACACTTCATAGGACTGTATCTAGAGACTTAGTCACGATTAAATCTTGGTGCGATTCAAATCTCCTATGCCTCAATGTTTCTAAAACAAAAGTTTTATCATATAAAAGTACATTGCAATCTTTTGTTCTTAATAACACCACTATTGAGGCCGTTGAATCTGTGAAATTCTTGGGGCTTATTGTAGACAACCGCTTAAAATGGGACTTGCAAATCGATGCTTTATCTAAAAGGTTAAGTTCTGCCTGCTTTGCGCTGAGATCAGTTTCCAAGGAGCTCAACTTGTCTACTTCTAGAACAGTCTATTATGCCATTTTTGAGTCGCATCTCCGATACGCCCTTCCATTCTGGGGTACGTGTTGTGCAACTCAATTTTAACGTATTTTTAAACTGCAGAAGAGAGCTGTTCGGTATTCACTGAGACTTAGCAGTAGGACTCACTGCCAGGATTACTTTAAAAAAATTAAAATATTAACTCTTCCGTCCCTATTCATATTTGAATCTGTATCCTTAATCCGCAAGCACGTATCTTCTATTCCCGAGAGGACATCTCACAACTATCCGCTTAGAAACACGGAGCATGATCTTTATCTGCCAACCCCTCGCTCAGAGTTGGTTAAAAGCTCTATACTGTACAATGCAAAGAAAATGCACAATCATCTACCATTTGAAATCAAATCCATAAGATCTTTTCCTGAATTTCGAAAGGTTTTGAAATCATACTTACTGGAGAGAGCCTTTTATGCAGTAAGCGAATTTTTTGTTAAAAATTGTTAATACTTAATATTAAGCTTCTTACACCCACTGGTTTAGTGAATATTATTTGATGTTTGATATCCTAAGGGTCTTTTGTAATGTAAAATCATCTGTCACACAAAATTAAATCTATAACGGCTTATCCCAGATTCAATTAAATACCTACTACCTAGGATAATGCCTTTTATGCAGTTAACGCCTTCTTTCACTAAGGCACGTTTCTGCTCAGCTCACGCACTGGTTTATTGTTTGTACAAAATTTGTTTTTGTTTTGTGATTTAGTTAGTGTTTACCTTCTGACTGAATTTACAGCTGTATGTTAACTTACTTTCTAACTGAATATACAGCTGTAGGTTTCATTCTGATACTTACTATCTTATATTTTTATATTTTTGTTTTATATTATATAAATTTATTTAATTTTAATTTAATTTTTAGTTTTGCCTTTGTTTTGTTTTGTAGTGTTTGATTTTGATATTTTTATTTTGCTTTGTCTACAAAATTTATATTTTTTCGACAATAAAGCATTTCTCTCTCTCTCTCTATCTTTATAATTTTAGATTTTTCGTCAAAGGATTATAATAACTATATTACAATATAACAAAGAATTAAATATGAAGACAATAATAATTACTTATACATAGTATAAAATATCTAACAATAACATGTCCATCTGACTCGATGAATACACGATACGAGGCAACTCAGCTCAAAACTGAGAGATTAAAGGCGCTAGGATAGGAATTTCGCAAGACGCCAGAAATTGTGAAATATACAGTCTCATCCTCTTTTGACTTATCTTCCGCTTAATTATAGAGATGCATTTTATGGTGGTAGAACAGGAAACACAGTGGAGTATTACAGGGCCAAGTATGAAGAAAAGATCAAGTATGCTGACGTCTGCTCCTTGGGTGTGTAAATATGGTAAGTTTCCTGTAGGTCACCCTAAGAAAATTTATGTAGGCGAGGAGTGCAGTTCGGTAGACATTTCTCAAATGTTAGGTGTGATATAATGTAAAATTTTACCACCTACAAATCTTTACCACCCTGTACTTCCAACTAAAATGAACAAAAAATGCATGTTTGTTCTTTGCAGAAAATAGGGCGAAGATTTTAATAAGGATGAATGTAACCATAACAAAGAAGAAAGATCGCTATCAGGCACTTGGGTGATTGAGGAAGTTGCGATAGAAATAAAGAAGGGGTACAGAATGATGGAGATTATTGAGATCTGGGAATATGATACAATTCAGCTAAGTAAAGAACAGTATGGACTTTTCTGAGGGATGATGAATAAATTCATTAAAATAAAAAAGCAAGCATCTGGATGGCCCAAAGTTTGTGTTACAGATGAAGAGAAAAACCACTATATCGAGAAATTTTTGAGAATGCATGATGTTTCATTGGAATTTTCTGGAAAAAACATAATATAAATCACTATAATATGTTTAGCATCAAAAAATCTGCCATTGCTGAACGAGTGATAAGAACGTTGAAAAATAAAATTTACAAACACTTTAGTTTGAATGGTAAATACAAATGGATTGATGTTTTATCGAAAATAACCAAGGAATACAATGACACCAAACATAATACAACTCGATTCAAACCGTCCAATGTGAACAAGTCTAACGAAAAGGAAATTTTGCAACAAAGATATAGTCATTTGAAAATTATGGGTTCCCACAAACTCAATGTTGGTGACGTTGTGCGCATATCCAAGTCGAAACATATTTTTGAAAAAAGGTTTCACCCCAAATTGGACCACAGAGTTATTTAAAATTACAAAATTAAAAATTACAAATCCCATCACATATTTACTCGAAGATATTCATGGTAAACCAATCAGTGGTGCTTTCTATGAGAAGGAATTGCAAGAATCCTGAAATTTATCTTGAAGAAAAGGTGCTTAGAAGAAAAGGAAACAAAATATATGTTGAATGGTTGGGGCTTAATAACAAACACAACAGCTAGATCGAAAATAGCAATCTATTATGATGACGTCATAAGATTATTTTTTACAAGTCTCGACAAGTTTGTGCGACAAATTTACATGTATTCTTATGATGAAGTTGGCACAAATGGGGGGCTTTTTGGAAATGAAACAAAACAGTTCAGTTTATAATCTGACCTAAAATACTAATTGTACCACCATCATCCCTACGAACAATCTAGTCTCTTACAAGTCGTTGTGTCGCAAGTTTAAAATGTTATGTGATAGTGAATTTGAAAATAGTAGCAGCAGCAGCACCGAAAATGATGATTATGTGCAAACTCTCAAAGTAGTCGATGAAATCTTGAACAAAAAGAAACATCTTGATGGGCAACACGAAATTCAAAATATGACTTATGATGTTCAAAAGACTGTATGTCAGTACGAAACGAGCGCACAAACTGAGAATCCTCTGTTCCTGATGACGTTTCCCATGGGGTTCAACAACTATGAAAGTCCAGCAAGAGACTTTAGCTTGTGTGTGATTCTGCAACTAAAGTTCTCATTCATTCATTCATTCAGACACATATCATTTTCTGTCTCTGAATGGACATCTCTCATGGAAATGTTGGCTGAAATAAAACGTTCCTTCTTCGAAGATGAAGAAGACACCGTTGGCTATTTGGATGAGTATGACACTGTGACGAAAAAGTGTGGGGACCATATTGAAGTTCATCAATAAATTGAGAGTATTGTTAAGCAAATTTCTATCGCCAAGTGTTTCATCGATATGGATCTATTTGAAAAGGACGTCAATGAAATTCTACAAACACATATGGGTGTTGTGTCTGATCGAATTGCCATGTTGGATGTCTTGAATTTTAATGAATATTTTCGTTGTATTTTTGATGTTGTTAAAACATGGTTTTGTGAAAGTATAATTAATTTGAAGGTTGCAGATGGTTTTTCCAATCGTCAATGGATAGTTTATATTCTAATGCCTTAAGAGAGTATTTCTATTATTATCGTAGTAAAAGTGAAACAGATTTGTGTAAAAACCAATTTTTGTAATAAATAAAAAAAACTTATATTTTATCAATATGTGCTTTTATTTAAAATAAATGTTTCATACTGATGTTTTACATTCTAAACATAGTTGCGATTAAAATATTTTTACAGGAAATGTGCAACTGATAAGACAAACTACACATTTTTAGTGTAAACCAAAAAGTGAAAGTTTGTGGTCATTAACAAACAAGCAATGGAAGAGATCGTTACATTGCTGCTGCTGCTGCCAGCAGCATTTACTGCAAGCCTAACTGGTTATGCACAACAATTTTTGGAAAAGTATGGTTATGTTGACAATAATACGTTCACCGATTTTGAGGATGCTATTAGACTTTTTCAAGAACGCTACAATTTACCGATAGATGGTTCCCTCAATAATGAAACCCTACAATTGATGGAGAAACCTCGTTGTCAGCATAGTGGTAATGAATATAGAATTTCAGGTAAATGGGACAAAACAAATCTTCGATGGTATTTACCTCCACAGTTTAATAATTATCGAAAAATAGTACAAAGAGCTTTTGATCTATGGCAAAACGCATCTGCGCTCAGATTTGTAGCGCTAGTTAAGTTCTAATGACCGAAAAATAACTTTTTAAAAACGTTTATTCTAACATACAAGATTACATCAATAGGACAAGATTATATCTGAGATTATTATATGCATTACATGGTTTTATATTAAAATAAATGAAAGATCAGCATTAAGTTGTAATATGATCCAGTGAGACGATGTGGAGCCGTGGTCTGGCTACATGACTCCTCCCCTCTAGGTTTGAAGCATGTCCTCGTGGTTCGACTTCAGGATTGATCTAGGCAGATTTCGTTCTTCTAACGGAATTTCGATGACAGTAGCTGGCTTTGTTACTCTTGATTTCAGGATTTTTATTTTTCTTATTATTAGGAAGATGATGGCACCAATGGTGATTAATATGATAAAGCTAAGGGTGATTCCAAAATGTCCTCGGTGGAACTCAATGGGAAGTATGTTGGGCTCTTGATATTGTGGTATCATCTTAGTCGGGTCGTCTAGATGTAGTGGTTTGACATTTAGCTTATGTTTGAATTTTGATGGTTCTTGGTGATTAGGCCATTCATGTGAAAAAGTTCTATTTGAACCTGTCCATGTATGTTTCTGGAATGAATATGTGCAGTCGCTATTTCGCAAGACAGCATTACATTTTGTGATTTTGACGGATTTAAAAGATTTCGAACAATCCTCATTGATGTCTTCGGGTTGTTTTGTGCAGATGATTGTATTTCCGTTAGTTAGTTGGGTGAATAAGGAGAAATTGTTGTTGACAGTGGCAAAGTTGCATTTTGATAAATCGTCTAGGCTACACAGGTCTTCGTTAATTAATTAAGAGTGAATATTTTTGAAAAATCAGGGTATGCAAGAACAGGGGCATTACAACTAATTTGTTTACATTTTTCGAATGAATCAATATATTCTTGATCTTTAAGGTTCATCTTAGTACCTTTCTTAAGATATATATTGATCGGATGGGAAATTTTGGCAAAATCTTTAATAAACTTTCGGTAATATGAAATCATACCAAGGAATGATGATATTTGCTTCTCAGATTTCGGAAGGGGAAACGATTGAATTGCTTCAATTTTATTTGGATTAGGTTTAATTCCATCTGAAGTGATGATATGTCCTAGAAATGCTACCTCCTTTCTCAACAATTCGGATTTATCTAACTGAATTTTTAAATTATAATTTTGAAGCTGTTGGAAAATTTGATTTACATGTAATATATGTTCTTGAAGTGAGCTAGAGAATATAACGATATCGTCCATATATACGAAACAGAACTTATAAAGGAATGGTCGTAGAATTGTATCCATAACCCTCTGGAATGTTACTGGGGCGTTCTTTAGGCCAAATGGCATACGAGTATATTTGTAGTGACCATTGTCGACAGTGAAGGCAGTCTTCTCAGCCGAATCTGGATGAATTTCTATTTGGTGGAATCCTTGGGCAAGATCTAGTGTCGAAAAGTAAACACATCTGCCAAGATTGTCAAGAATTTCGTCGATTCTGGGTAAAGGATATTTATCTTCGATAGTTTTTTCGTTTAATTTTCGATAGTCTATGACCATACGGAATTTCTTTTTTCCACTGGAGTCTAATTTTTTGGGGACAATCCAAACAGGGGAACTATATGGGTTTTATAATTTTATTATCTAGAAGTTTTTGGATCTGATTTTGTATCTATCTGGATATCTATATGACTTTTGATAAATAGGCTCTTCATCAGCAGTTCTAATGTTATGTTTGAGAGCATGAGTGAAAGAAAGATCAGAGTTTTCGTTATAGAAGATGTTTTTGTATGCTTTGCAAGTTGAAATGAAGAGGTTTTTCTCATCGGGGTTCAGATGTTCTGTTCGAATAAGTTTAGTATTGTCTATATCATTTTAAATGTCATAATTTGGACTATATTGTTTGAATGTTGATAGGGGTTGGACTGGAATTGGTTCATGAAAGTTTATGGCAATTTGTGAGAATTGTAGATCTTGTTCAATTGGAATTCGTACGTATCCGTCTGAAGCTGAAGTGATGCACTCAGGGATAGAAATATTGTTTAAAGAAATTTCTGGTAAAACTACAGTGCCGTTGTCAAGTGTTACAGGAATTTTCAATATAGGCTTATCAAGTTGTTCTGTGTATGGTTCAAATAAACCAGGATTTATCTCAAAATTAAATGGTATCTTAATATTTGCAATTTTTAATAAGTATATGATTCTTATAATCTATAAGAGCTTTAATAATATCAAAATCTTGGCTACCAATAAGAGCATCGAATCTTTCGTGCCATGGGACTATAAACATGTCGAAAATGTGTTCTATTCCAAAATAGTTTAATAAAGTATATTGACAACTCAATGGACCATTGTAAGTGGTTTTAATTGATTTCACAGATAATTTTGACTTAAATGTAATTGTAGAATAGTATAAAGGCTGGTTCTGGATTGATTATCGAATTTGTTGCTCCTAGGTAAATTAATATCTTAAGATCTAATCCGGGAAGGTAAATGAAAGGTAGTTTTGGTGATGAGTTAATACTGTTGATATCTATTCCGAGGCTATTAATTAAAAATTTTCAGTTTCCTCATTTTCTTCGATATTTAAATTTTGGAACTGATCATCTGTATTATCTATGTATGTCTGTTCGTTATATGTGTATTCGTCTTGATATGTACCGTAATCTTGATTTTCATCTTCGTTATAGTCTTGTGCGAAGTTGAATAGTTCTTCTACCATTACTCTAGGGGGGCGGTTTGTTTAAAATGATTCTGTGGTATGTTTTGGGGCCTAAAAGTATGAACTGTTGATTGCTCATCGGTGTGGGTTTGTAATTGTCATGTGGTTTCTGTTGTCTTTTGAAAACTTGTGAGTTAGAAGGGAATTGTTTGGGTGGGATGGCTTGATTTTCATTTCGAAATTTCTGAACTATTTGTGGTCTAAATGGCTGATATTGAAAGGACTGATTTGGCATTTGGGGTTGGAATGGTTGGGGTTGAAATGGTTGATTAGGCATATGTGGCCTGAATTGTTGATATTGAACGGGAAAATGTGAATTTCGAGATCTGAATTGTTGGAAGTAGAGGGGTTATTTATTCTGATAATTTGACGATTGAGATTTCTGGGGTGGGCGTATTTTTGTTGACTTCTGAGCTCTAAGGAAGTTTGCAAATTCTATCTGGGACCTTTCGTTATCTAGTTTCTTACACTCAAACAGGGCATGTTCTAGGCTTGGAATTGAAATGTGAAGAAGATGATTTCGGTAGGGTTCTAATAGACCTGCTTTAAATGTTGCGAGGGCTTGTTCAGTGGACATATTTTCTTTAGACTTACGAACAATTTCATCATTTGTATTGATTGCTAAATGTTCCTTAAGAATTTGTAATTTGGAAATAACTTCTTCATAGAATTCTGAAAAGGTTTGTGGATAGATTTCAATCGTGATATTAAGATCATGAGCAAGTAGCTCGTCGGACCTAGGATCTCCGAAACGTTCAGTAAGAACTTTCTTCAGGTTAAGCCAAGTTTCGAAGGATTGGTTAATAATGACATCTCTAGCTGGACCAGAAAGTTTGGCTTTAATTTGTTCTAAGACTAGAGTTTTGAACAGATGATTGTCTTTTTTTTCTAGAAGCATTATATATTTCTCGGACTGCCTAATAAAATATGCGAGGTCTTTCGAACCACCGGAATATTTGGGCAGGAGGTTGTTTGCCATTGTTATCTCAAGTTGGGTAATAGGGATAGGATTAGCCATGTTGTTTATTGTTTCGTCCGATTGAGAGATATCTAAATGTTCGAGTAATTTAAGTAAACTGTCGGTACGAATAGGTGATCTAGATCGACAACGATTATTGCTCATAAATAAATTCAACTAACAACAAAAAAATATATAAAAAAATACGAGAAATTAATCATTTCAATTTCTAAAAATATGATTTATGAAAAAATTAAATTGCAGATAATGTGTTGTACATGCAAAACAAATCGACTACTGGTATTTATATTAAGTACATCAGTATAGTCAATCTTATTTTATAAAGAATATATTCACTGAAGGAACAATATTTCTTTACCAAATTCCACAGATGAGAATTAGCCAATAAATTAAATTGAAGAAAAATGACTTACAGGATAATGCAAAAAAGGATCATTTGTAAGGTTCTTCCTTGTCTCTAGATTCACTGAAGGAACTGAAGCCTGTTTGACGACCTGGATTCTACTGAAGGGATCTGATGTGGGCCGGAGATATTTCTTCTTTGATGCACCTCGTAGTTGAACACAGTCACTAATGTCTTATCAAAAATTTTTCGAGATATCGTCTTAATTTTTTGACAGAAAACAGTAAAACGTCTACCGCACTGAAGGGGTAATTAATCGATTCACCGACGATATCCTGTTCGCAGCGCCAGCTAAGTTTTAATGACCGAAAAATAACTTTTTAAAAACGTTTATTCTAACATACAAGATTGCATCAATAAGACAAGATTATATATGAGATTATTATATACATTGCATGGTTTTTATATAAAAATAAATGAAAGATCAGCATTAAGTTGTAATATAATCCAGTGAGACGTTGTGGAGCCTTGGTCTGGCTACATGACTCGCTAACACGCAAGAATTTTACTGGAGAAAACAAGCCAGAAATTACAATCACATTTGGTGGAAAGCAACATAAATTCAATATTAATTGCATGGGTAAATCTGAATGTTTGTCCAAATTTGATGGTCCTGGTAAGATCTTAGGTCATTCCTTTGATCCTGAAGTAGGCAACAAATGTGTTGAAGTTCACATAGATGCTGATGAAAAATGGAATTCATAGAGGAAACATGGAGGTGGTACAAATCTATTTATGGTTCTAGTGCATGAAATAGGGCATTCTTTAGGACTTGGTCATAGTAATGATAAGGCAGCAATTATGTATCCTTGGTATAATGATGAAACACGTCCCCTACATGACGATGATATATCTGCCCTTAAAGCTCTATATGGTGCTCCCACAACAATGACCAGCACTACCCTTGCTACCCAAACACCCACAACAGTTCATACTACCACAACAGCTACGTCACCAATCATATCTGAAAACATCAGACATAACCTGTGTGAAGTAAAGTACCCCAACTTCATGTTTTTAGCATCAGTTCCTGGATTCCCCAATCATAAATTATATGTAGCTTCCAAAAATTTATTATGGAAAATTGACATCAACGATAGCAGGAAAAAAGTTGAAAGAATCCGTCCTAGTAACTTACGGAATTATCTACCCTGATGGATCACGGAAGTGAATAATGTTTTACAAACTTCGAATGGAAAAATTATTGTAGCAACATATAAACATAACAACAGCTTTGTTTCTAGTGACATTCCAAGCTTACATTATGAGAAACGAATTGTCTTCGATGGTCTCCCTTCTTCTCAAGTAAATGCTATCTTTCAAACATACACGGGAGAAATTTACATTTTAATGGGAAATTCTGAGTGTCTAGAATACACTGAAGATGGTTACAGGTTAATTACCAGAGGCTCTACCAAGAATATGTTTCCAAATATTCCACCAGATGTACCATCAGCTTTTCGCTATTTTGATGGTCACATGTATTTTTCAAAGGAAATACTTACTTCAAGTACAACGAATTCCAAAGAGAACTAATTGAAGTTGGAGAGTTCAATTGGAATATGTTTGGTGTTCAGTGTCCAACCATGGTGCTTTTAGACCAATTGAAATCTGTTTTATCTAAAGTTGTTTCATTCTATGAATAATTATAGTACAGTATCCACGCAGGCGGCAGTATTATATATAATGTACCTACATACAAAGAAAAAAATAATTATTTTAATTTCATGTTATATTTATTACTTATGAAATATAATTTATTATAAAATATTATTTTTCATTTTCATCCTCTGAATCTGGAGGATCGTTTCTCGTACCTATCATACGGCTGGTTTTTAAACGCTTTGTGATGGACCAATGTACCCGGTCATCGCCCTAACTTAGGTTAATAATCTACAATACGTAGGCTAGGTGAAGACGTAATGTTTTGTTATGATTATATGTGAAAGATATCACGCAGTGTGCAGTTGACCTTGACCGCACATAACCTATGTAATGACTCCACACATATACCGTCGCTTCCTCGAACTGAATACAAAATTGTTGAAATACACATAGATTCTGATAAAAAATATGTTATTCTCGTAAAGGAAATCTATGGTTCCTACATTTGAAATTGAATATACTCTAGGACTTGGTTATAGTAATGATGAGTTATCAGATACGTTTTCAGCTAGAATCATGAGACTGGGCCTAAACAGGACTTAATCATGATTGTATTCCAGTCATTATATTTGATTAATACACGATTTGATATTGGTATTTATGTTATAGCAAAACATAATTCCTCATAATTTTATTATGGTTAATTATCTGGGTTTTAGAATGGTACATAACATCAACTAAATGTGGTAACCTACATCATATTGAATGTGTATGGTGTATGTAACCTTCTTTCATTTTCACGAGATGTTCCTACAGACATAACGGAACTATTATGTCTATCAGCTGTCGATAGGCGGTAGCGAGAAAATGTCTTCTGGTTTCTTGCTGAGTTTGCATTTATGTATTGGTAATGACCCAGTAGAGTTCAATATATTATGGTTTTTCATTGTATTTGTGATTCATTCTGCATCCAAGTCTTTGAAAAACTATGATAAATATTCATTTTATTCCATTTCACAACTGGTATCTATATACCTATTACGGTCTGTTTCAAAATATTGCAAATTATGGAATTTTCGCATGGGGAGGAACCTATGAAACACATATTAAAAAATTAATTAACCTTCAAGATAAAGTATTAAAAATAGCATCAATGAAATATCAAAACCCGTAAACATTAGGTAATCTTTCTTTTTGCAATCAATGATGGCCACATTCCAGTCAATGAAACAAGCTTATAACAATATAAATACTATTACTCGAGAGAACAAAATTGAAGTACCAAAACCAAAAAGAGAAGTAGGATGAATTTATTATAAATATATTGAATGAAATGCCAAACTCTCTTAAATTAATTACCTTCACAACAAAGACCACCAAGTTTCATATAAAAAAATGGATTCAGGATAATTTTAATATCGAGAGAAAGATTGATCTCATTCTTAAGGACTTAAGATAAAACTACAAAAATAATCATTGCTTCTGCATTATTACTCCAAAGCTGTTTTTTTTCTTTTATATGGTTAATTATTTAATAGATAAGGTAACTATCTACTATAAACTACCTTAATAAGATATTCAAAATATCAAATTAGAATTTAAGTTATAGTATTTAGAATTAAGCTTTTTTGTGCCATCCTACGTACGGATTATATAAATCTCCTACATGAGTATTCAATATGTACCTATATAAATTTAATGTATTTAAATGAATGTATTGTCCTCTGTCACAAATATTGCATATATACTTATCTATGAAACAAAAATTATAGCAATAAATTGTTATTTTTATTATTATTTCTGCATATCTGAAAGATAAGAGTCATTCAGTGATAGTTTCCTGTGTGATCTTCGATTTGATTTGTGCGTGTGTACTTGACCGCACATAACCTTTGCTGACTCCACACATATACCGTCACACCTAGCATACTAGGAGAGAGTAGTACTATGTAGTTCAAAGTAGTATTATACTTGTGTATTTTACGTTTCCTCCTTATGTTTTCTTACGTGGCTGTAGTGTTCTCGGGAAATACGTGAGAGTGATGTGACAACAAATGAAAATTATGTTTGTGAAACTATGTAAGTACATTTTTTCACCTATTCGCTACTTCATTCCTTGTATTTTTCCCAGCTGTGGAATGTATTTCACGGAATTTCAGTCAAAGAAGTTAGATGTTTTTTGTCTTTATGACTGAATTTTTTTACAGTTGCTAGAAATTGTTCTTCCGATGTGTTTTTTGGCGCTGATTATAGCATGACTGTTACATCGTTGAGATTTCCCTAGATCTAAGGATTTTTTCTTTCGGTGATGGGCTATTATCAGCCTTTTGTTTGTGTTTGCAATAATTGACAAACTAGCAAGTGTTTATGACAGGTCTTGCCCCTATAGGTTAGGGCCCCCCTTATACGTTTCTGGGCTTTAGGTACGTTCCGCCGCTTGGGCCCCTCCAGAGACAACCGTCGACGCATAGGTTAGGGCCCCTTTGGACTTAGGTAATATTAATAATAATGGTGTTGGTACTTGTGAAGTTGGTGCCAAAAGTTTTCAATCTAACTGCAACTGCACAACTTCAAAAGTACCGACACCAATAGAACCAATATTATTTTGTATTTTCCAGTGCTCCAACTGATAACCTTGGTAATTTTTGAACACAATATTTTTAATAACACACTTCCGATGTTACAAACCATTCTAGGCAACATAAAACGTTAGAGGAATCAATACCTACGGTACACATGCTCAGAAATTCCTAGTCGTAATTTTAATTCCTCATTTCTTAATCTCAGGCCAAATCTGAGCAGAAAATAAATTTGCTACAATATCAACGACAGCTGGAAACAATTATCAACTTAATTTTAATACACGTTATAATGAGTATCGTAATAATACACCCAACAAACAATCATCATCTCAAGTAACACCAAACCAAATGGATGCAAGTGCAGCCAAGAAGCTTCATACTATAAATAAAAATAATAAAGTTTCCTCTTTTTTATCCAGAACAATCGGCAAATATGAATATGTATGATCGAAATACCTACCCATAACACAGACGACATCAACGGGTACCAACAGGACGATCATTATTTGCTGAAATCAGAAGAGGTTTATCCAGAATGATGAAAACAATTATAATTCAATTGAAGAAGAAGCCGATAATTTTCCATTACCGGCCTTAGAGCCAAATTTCTAGAGGTCCATCATAATATGATTACTTACATATAAATGGACTAAAAGTTGTCATAGATTCAGGCGCAAAAATTTAAAAAATTAATCCCCAAATAGCTCTGAAATATTTTCAAGATTGAACTAGAAATGAACAATTTATAATTAAAGCGATTATGAATTAGTCAGAACATCTTCTATTTATCGAATTCTTACATCCTGAACAGTAGGTACCTAAAATTTTGTATCACCAATAGGTATTTCTATTTATAAGAACCATTAGACCAGCCAATATCAGAAAAGGGACCTTTACTTATTCCTAGGCAATCAATTGGGCATTATGTTATTCCAGAAAATATAAATACGGTAGACAATTTCAAAGTCAATATACCCCCACATGAGTTAAATAGAAAAACCCATTCTCGCAAATCACATTATTCTAAAAGATCTTGATACATGTCACTTACATGCAAACAAATACGAGAAACCTGGATCGTTGGATGATGAGTTAGCTAATATTGAAGACGAACAACAATGGACAATAATTTTAAATGAACTTAACGACTGTAGCAATATTTTTACAAGAACGACGACAAATTGACATTTTCTTCAATTATTATACATATAATCCCTTGGAATACGAGTCCTATTTTTATAAAACCATAATATCGTTTGCCTCATTCTCAGAAGTTAGAATTAGATAGAGAGATTACCGAATTACTCGACCATAACATAATAACAGAAAGCACTTCGCCATATTCAGCTCCAGTCTTTTTGGTTCCTAAGAAATAAGGAAAGGATTGGAAAAAGCAATGGCAAATGGTGGTTGATTTTCGTTAATCCAATGAAAAAACTGTAGAGGATAAATACCCTTTATCTAATGTCAATAATATCCTTGATATTCTAAGTGACTCAAGATTTTTCTCTAAAAACGACCTCAAGTCGTTATCATCAAATTGAAATAGACAAAAACGATCGTCATAGAACTACTTTCTCGTCAGAAAACAGGCATTACGGCATTTGGACTAGGCAGCGCATTGTAATGAACGAGGTTTTGAAAGGTTTAGTGAATAGACCTATCTTATATATTTAGATGATATAATTATATTAGGTAAATCAATGGAAAAACAGTTAAGAAACTCAAGAACAGTTCTGCAACGACTAAGACAGTATATATTTAAAATAACATTGGACAAATCAGATTTTTTTTACAGGAGATTGAATATTTAGTCCATATTGTTACAACTCACGGTATTAAACCCAATCCGAAATGGATCGAAAAAAATAAGAATTTGAAACAACTAACAGGAAATTTGTTAGAACTATAACAGCTAAACCATTGATCATTCTTGAAGAAAAACGCGGTAGTCGACAATTCTTTAAAATGAGCACTTACCCACGGACCCACAGTTAAAAAAGAGGTTCATCTGAACTAATGTTGCTGTTAACCTACGTTTAGTAGCAGTTCTTTCCTAAGGACCAAAAGGTTATATATATATATATAAAATAAAAAGATGTTCTGTGGGATGCAATCATGTAATTAATAAAATTATTTGATTAAAGCCGAGCATTCGAGAATGTTTATTCTCTTCGTCAGGGCAAACTAAAAATCATTACAATATTATTTCAACAAAGTTAATATTCTCTATTATAAAAATACTTACAGTCGTGAATTTAGAATAAACTATTAAAGTTATTTGAACATGGAGCACATTTAATTAAAACTATTATTAAGACAGATACAGGTTCAGTGTAAAAAAATGTGTAATTCAAGGATATTGTATAAATACATAAATAAATACGTATAATTCTTTATAATTTTTCTTTCTTCTTTATAAATTTTAATTGTACATCTGTTTTTATTCAATTTTAAAATTTTTATGTAATTGTTTGTTACAATGAAGGAAATTCCATCGCTCTTATGCCAATTCAATACTTTAATCGTCACTTGCCATGTAAGTTCACTATTTTAGTTTGTTATCCACTCCAAACTAATGTGTTTTTTTATTCAGCCTTGATAATGAAAATAAAAAAAAATCGAAAGCTTGGACAGCAAAAAGAGTGTTTTTAAGCCCCTTTCAAACTTCGGCTGAAATCCCCAATTCAAGTTAATTCACGTTATTCTAAATATATACCCATACATAGAATAAATTACTTTTACTTTTAGGCTTGAGCTGACAGTTTAAAGGAGAAAAATATATAATATAATTTAAAATTTCTATATAAGTGTTCAAATAGCTTCAAACATAAAGATCATTCATAAATATTCATTTCTATCAACTAAATCTAGATACTTAATATGTTACCATGACAAATATAAATAATAACGTTTGTTCAATAGATTTACATGTTGTGCAAGGGCACATCTTTTGGGATGTAGCCTTGAATGCCTTCTGTGTGCCGTTATGCGACTCTCAATGGTTCTCGAAGTTTGTCCAATATATATCTTCTCACATGACCTACAAGGTATTGCATACACTACATTAGAACGGTTTTTGATGTCTACTCTTCCTTTCAATCGTGTAAAAATTGTTCTTATGTTCATAACCGTTCTGTTCGCTATTTTTATGTCACTTATCGGATGTAATAATCTCGTTACTCTTGGAGTAATGTTCCTAAAGTAAGGCAAGGAAGCAAAAGTGCTAGATTGGCCAACTGTACTGGTATCATTTTGAGGGTTTTCTAATTCCTGTCTCAACAAAGTGTAAGTAAAACCTTTGATACTGCATGTATATATAAAAAAAGAAAAAATCGTAATACATAAAATGCACCTTTGTAGATCCTCTGAAGATGGAAAATAAATTTCCGAAAGCTTAGGACAACTTTATAGAGTGTTCTTTATGATTGCTGCATCCCCAATATACCTTCTGCAAATTATATATATATATATAGGTGACAATAGCGAAACCAGATAAACCAAAACAACATCAATTATATTACAAAGAAAATAATAAATAAATCACAATTAAATGTCACCCCGAAAATAATCAATAACATTAGTCACCAAAAATAAACATGTATCACGTCCGATCACAACACCAGCCGTTCAGCGAGAGAGCTTCCACCCGGCGTGTTGCACTCTTATATGCCCGCACATCGGAATACCGTTGGTGAGTCAGTTGTTTATATCGCCACGTCATTTTACACAGCCAACATTATGTTTATATTGCTACGCTAGCGTCCATAGTCAACACGGCCTCTCCTGATAGTCTGACGTCCTCGTCAGGTCTAGGAGATGGATTTGCGTGGTTCTTAACAGGGCCTTCTTCTTCCTCATTTTCTTCTGTAATCAGACAATTGAATTAGAATGTTAACAAAAGAAGGAAGCTACCCAGACTCAGACAGATACCCTCAAGGTAGAGAATATTACTACCTACACATCAAAATGTTGGTCTGGTAGAACACAAGAAACCAGCTTATCATAAATCAGAAATTCACGCTGTTGACATAGGCACAAAGTTAACTTCTCTCTCAGCGGCTGTCAGGATAGACACAAAATTAGCATACTGTCCGGAGTATCTCGAGAATACAGAATCTATTAGATTCTATATTTTCTAAATACTCCGAAGATGCCTAATGAGACTATATATATATATATATATATATATATATATATATATATATATATATATATATATATATATATATATATATATATATATATATATATTGTTTGATTCTGAATTCTTGACTGGTTTATTATTTAATAAAATAGATTTTTGTTGGGGATGCAGTCATTTAATAAATAAAATTCTTTGGATTATGCCAAGCTTTCGAGAATGTTTATTCTCTTCGTCGGGGCAAAATTCGTGAATTTATATAAAATTAACCACAAACAGGAAAGATTTCATAGTCAGCAATCAATAAATAACTAATGACATTTCTGATTGCTGACTATGAAATCTTTCCTGTTTGTGGTTAATTTTATATAAATTCACGAATTTTGCCCCGACGAAGAGAATAAACATTCTCGAAAGCTTGGCATAATCCAAAGAATTTTATTTATTAAATGACTGCATCCCCAACAAAAAACTATTTTATTATATATATATATATATATATATATATATATATATATATATATATATATATATATATATATATATACGATAACAAAATAATAACATACGAAAAAGGAAAACTAAATATAAACGCAGTTTTCTTCTAACGGTAAGCGCACCCACTACATGTTAACGAATCACTGGACGACCTGTAATCCATATTTGCAATATCCACAGATATCAGTGAATGATCCCAGGATTATTTTAATAAGACCGAATGGGAGGAACGGGTAAGTTGGCGATCCAAACCAAATTATCTAACAGAAAATATAATCCTTCTTCTTTAAATATATAACATATTTTGGTAACAAAACATAAACTTTCTTCAAAAAATTAATTAGTCCACAGATGTGTAAGATGACTTGGACTACGGGGTAAGATGACGATATATTCAGGATGTGCATAGATCACAAACAAATCGCCCAGTACCTTCAAACGAAGAGCAGCTTTCATGCCACCATGAGTCGCATTGATCAGAAAGAATCCAATCTTCTCTTGGAGGGTCCATGTAGTGTTCGAAACACCCAGAACATGCGATGCTCTCGTTTATTTTGGCATTTGACTGGGATCTTTGAGAAGGTACTTTTCTGGCTGGTTTCTTACCGCTTCTTTTAAATAAATTAAGCTTCGTTGAATTTGCCTTCGTTTTCCTTTCGTCTCATCTCTTTTCTTTCTCAGACTGTTCTCTTTCTTTCATTTCAAGCTCATCCTTAACAGGTGTCGAAGTTAAAATGCAGCACTTTACCTTTTTTCTATTGCCCGTGCTTGAGCGGTCATATTTTGGAAGAGGTCTTATTTTCCATGGGGACTTTGGTTTTGGCTGTGGGTTCCCATTTCAGAGTTGGGATGTGCCAGGAGTGGGATTTTCGGGATCACAATTTCCATTTCCTGGTTATGACATATTTCCTCATCAGAATTATCCCAATCGCTTTCTTGTAAATTGCTGGTTTCAGAAGTATCTGCTAGTGGGGATGCAAGGTATTCTACCGCAATCTCTACTGCTGGGGATGGAGTGCCTTCCTCAGTAGTTTCCTCTGCAACTCATAGGGATGCAGGACGTTCTGGAACTTCTGCAGGTGCAAAATCCACATCTGTGAATAATTCCGTATTATACGGTTCAATTCCTGTCCGTCCAAAACCCTTCACTGCTAATATACGGTCGCTGCTCTTTGATAAGCCTCTCCAAAAATTTTGCCGATGTTTTTATCAGTTATTGTTTTCCCAGGATTGTTCACCATCAACCTATGACATGCCTGGCCGTAATAAATTTTGAGAGATCCGTAGAATGCAACATATTATGACTGCAACCGATGAGTTGTATGCGGCGGTAATCCTACCATAATAATGCCGTTTTCTCGACAATAGTTCACTGCAGCTAAAGAAATGTGAGAGGAATGATTGTTGACTATCAATAAAATGTGATTTTCTTTATTTCAATGAGCGTAACGGGTGAAGTGCGTAAGATAATCGAAGGTTTCCTTGGTCATACATCCTGATTTTTGAGCAACAGCATGCGTATTTGGTAGGCAACCAAATAACAACTCAGGTCGCATACGCATCCTTGCAAATATTAGGAAAGGTGGATTGTAGGTTCCCTAGGCATTAAAGGCACAAACCACAGTTGTATGCCTTCCTCGTTCATCGGACGCTACTTTGGCAATTCTTCTTTTTCCTGTAGGTGATAGAACTTTTGGAATCTTGCAAGAGACTGTAGATAGGCCAGATTTATCTGCGTAATAAAGTTTATCTGGACCAAATTTGTGTTCTAGTTTCAGATCTTGCAGTAAATTGAAAAACGTCCTGACCGCTACTTTATTAAATCTAGCCAGACGAGCAAAAGATTCCGGTGTTCGGTGACTGATTCGGTGAATTAAATCTTACTTCACACCTTTCAAAAATAAGAACGGAGTTGATGCAATTCGAAAAGTAGCCATAACTCCTGCACTCGTTGTCCAGCGCTATCTAGTTTCTCTAGCTACACTTAGGTTATTGTAGGATACTAACGTAAGTACCACCGATAGGATATCTGTTTTACATTTTGCCACAACGTGTGGTCGTCAACTTACCTAACTTGTCATTTTTCATTTTCATTTTTTAATTTAATGTATTTGTAACACATAGGTATTTTTAATTAATTTTAGCTTGCGCACTCTTTCGCCATATAAACTTTGACTATGCCAAACTCCATATTTACTCTGTGATCGCACTGTTCTTAAAATGGGATCTAAATATAGATTCTTTTAGTAGTGGCAATTTTGAAGTACTGCAGTTACAAATAGAATACTTTTGACACCAACTTCAAAATTACAATCAATATCGATTTTTTGTTGATTTTTTTAAATTGACAATTTAAATAATAAAATAAATAAATATTTATTGCCGAATATAATATTTTCTTTAAATTTGTCGTTTAAGAGTTTCGACTTCGTGAAAAATTGCTACCACAACCCCCTTTGAAACAATTTTTGGAAGAATGAAATGTTGGACTTTATTGGTTGGATATTTCTTTTCAATAAACTTCTAATGATAAATTGAAAGAGTTCCGTCCCAATTATTTCTTTTTCGATGAGGCGAAATTATTCTCTTCTCAGTAATCAGTGAAGCGTGACATTATCCTCGAAACATTTAAAGACGCTTTCTATCTCTCTCTCTCTTTCTCGTTTCTTTGAAATTCTGATTAAGCCTTTGCAGCAAAGGCCTGAAATCATAATTCTCCCCTGTGACACAACAATATGGTGAATCGTGAAGTTCTAGATGCATAGGATAAAGCTACCTCTATATTCAAAGAAGCTAGGCTAGACACATGAGAATATCAAATTTTTGTACTCTCAAAATAAACATATCAGTGATTCAACCGCAGTTTCTCCTAACGAGAAATGATTGATATTTATTATTTACTCAGGAAAATTGCAAAGAATGCTGTTATTAGTATGTTTCATAACAATTGAAGTTAAGTTGTGTTGAGGGGGTCATTTTACTTTCCTGTCGCTACACCAATTAGTTTTGTAAGCAATTATTGCGAGATCGAGTGAATTTTTTAGTACCTTTACAGTTTCTAATTTATTCCACAAGATTAACTCCCAGTATCAAAATAGGTTTATTACGTTATAGGTCCGTGTCGCGGTCACCTAATTCTGTATCTTTATCGAATTTCAACTTTCCTCGTTTTGTAGAATTGGAGGAAATAGTCTGTGCTAGACGGACAGACAAACACCAGTGATCTTATACTTAATGGTTCTATTTTTTACAGGATGTATACTAAAAACGTAGATATATTCAACCAGTGATCAATGTCTTTGTGTCAAGATTATCTCACAAACAAATGTACCTATTTTGTTGCTTATTCGTTCTGTAGGGAACAGAGCCCGCATGCGTATGGCTCAAATGGGCAATTTTCTCACAATAGCGGCTGTGCAACTATTTTTATAAAACTTACCTAAAGAAGCTATTAACCATCCTATGAAGGCGTAGCGCGAAAAGTTATGCAGAAATGAATATTCATATTTTCCAACAGTTTATTCATATTCTGGCTAAACAGCCTACGAAATAATTTAATATGATCATAGAAATTAATAGTCGCACTTGTTGATCGGATGCAAATTATTTTAAAGAATGAATATTACTGAAGATATAATTTCTAAGACTATTAATCAGATCATTGGAATCAACTTATGTTTTATGATTTGACAACGTTTTTGACATACCAATCATCACGATACTAGGACAAACAAGATAATGGTGCGCGCATGTCAAAATAGGAGAGAAGACATATTAACCCATGGACCGGCCTTTCAAGCAGACTATTTATTCCATCGAAGAGAGATAGAGCTAAATAATGAAAATGACCGTTACTTCACTTGTCACCTTAACGTCATTCGGGCAATTCTATATGATGATTTCGAGATGGAAACACAAGTCGCGTTTTGATGACCTCATGTCAAAGTTCTGATACTTGATTGGTGCGTTTGGTTGGTTTGGTCTCGCTAAACACAACGCTAGTTGCGTTTTGTATCTCGAAATCACCAATTGTTAGTTTTTGTTGTATTTTGGTTTGGAGGTTTTGATTTTGTTTCTTTGATGTTTTTGGTGTTTTATTGAGGAGTTGAACATGGGTCACTCATAATAATTTATTCTCAGATGCTTCGTTGTCCATCAACATATATCATGAAAATGTATCCAACGTTAACAAGACATAATAATTTACAGTTAAACCTTGTAAACCAAACAATCATAAATAAAAATAAATACTAGTAAAACATAAATTGTGAAGCGAAATTACTGACCAAGGGGAATAAATAAATAATCTTGAGGTAACTTTAAATTCACAAAAACTCATCAAGACTCAATCATGGTACCTTCTACCAGGGACTTAATATACAACTGTATTATGTCTTGGTTGGTCTTAGTCCTGGGCAAAGAATAAAAATTATCCTTCATTTTTATTCCTTGGTCCTTGGTCTATGCTATTACCTCAATCTATTTTTCACTGTCAAAACTAAATTTCAAAATTACAGTCTTTTTACCTTCTTAGCCCCATCTCTCCCCACGACCTCTCTCTTTTCCGATAGCTGCAAATTAATGTAAACATAAGGTTTGTCCATGGGTTATTATGTAAATGCAACCTACCAATTATTATTATACCTTAAAGCAATATACAATATTTTTGTAATGCAACTGTTTGCCGTTATGTCGTTAATATTACACGGAGTTTTTATAAGTATGGGTACATTTTAAGATTCTTTACATCAGATCAAAAATCAGATTTTTTTATCTATTTATCTATGTTTCTGTATGTCTGTCTGTTTAACATAACCTAATTTTCCGATTCTGTTCAACGAAAACAACTGAAAATTGATATCATAAGAAGTAATGAATGAATATCTCATTCTGATTTCAGACATGAAATAGAAATCCATCAGAAAATCAGGAGCTATATATTCTTAAGCCAGAACCCACCAGCCTTGGTAGTGCACCATCATTCAATGCTCAGAATTATTTTTTTAACAAATTATCTGTATTAATGGATTCAGTGCGAGAGACATACGAGATTTGGATGAAAGAGTGCCCTGTGCTGAAGACAAATAAAATTGTAGCTGCCTAGGGTACGCATAAAGTCGGCGCCATGACATCCGGGGAGCAAGGAACAAATTACAGTAGTGACTGCTGTACCTGCTTATGGAAACACAGCACCTCCTATGTTTGTGTTTACCAGTAAAAAATAAGAGCCACTTTCTTAATGTATAAGAGCAGGCAATGTCAGTGGATGTGTTTCAGATGGGGAATTCATTCAGTTTATGCTACATTTTATACTTAAAACATGTAAAACCATCCATGGAGCACCGTTTGCTAGTATAAGATAATCACAACTCTCATTTAAACGTGGATACACTAAATTAGGCTAAAAAGAACGAAATTGTAATGTTGTCATTTCAATCTTATTGTAGCCACAAGTTGTAGCCATTGGATGTCTTAATGTTTGTACCCTTCAAAAAGTATTACATTGCTGCTCAATAACTCAGACAAGACCCTAACTATTTATTAAATACCAAAAATTGTCGATGATACATTGCCGTTTGCCCAGACTAAAATGAAGATTGTCAACAGTTTTCGAAAGACTGGTATTTTCCCATATAGGTATTGCGAATATATTTTGTGCGGATGAAATTTCATCATCTTATGTAACTGACCAAAAAAAACAGAAAATGTTGAGCTGAGAAAATATCTTCTAGAGCAAGTTATAATGTCCAACTCCATTTACCTCCACCAACCAAGTTGAATCTGAACCTGAAAAAATTAAATGAGCAATTTAACCCAACGCATGCATTTTCCCCAGAAATGGTTCGATCACGCCCAAAGGCAGGTCCTAGAAAAGGCAGCCAATGCTATCAGAATAAAGAGGAAAGCTGCTGTTCTAACAAATGCTCCCAGAAAAAAACTGATTGCAAGATGAACAAAATAAAACCACTAAATAATTAAGAAACTGAAGAAGAACAGTGATAAAAAAATACTTCAGCTAATTGATGAAAGCAACGTTGATGACTATTTCGGCTTGGTTTGTTGCGATGTCTACTCTGAAAGATTACCAAGGAAAACATGGATCCAATGCCAAGTTTACAAGGTGTGGGCACATACGAAATATGCGCCAGTTGCTGGACTTAGTTTTAATCATTGCAACATCGAAAACGATGTCCAAGTTCCCAAGATTTCATTAATATTGTATTTTTTAAATTAAGCTGTATTTGTCGAAAGAGTCTAATCGAAAAGGTAAGCTTAAGATATTGTAACGTGGATAGGTAGTCATGTACTTACGGTTAATATGTTGTTTTTAGGTTTCTTCTTTTTATTTTATTACTATTATTTTGATAATAAAACACCTATAATATTCTGCTTTTCAACGTGTCTTTATTCTTCGACTTTTTAGGTAAATTTCTTATAGAAATATACCTATTGCGATCGTTCACACTTTTGAATTTAGAAGAAATTTCAACGGCATGTTGTTATATGTCCATAAGTTAGTCCAAAAAAACATTTGGTTCAAAAGTTTATATATATATATATATATATATATATATATATATGGGATATTACGAAATTTGTTAACACGATAGAGGTCGCAGTTTTGAAGGTATCAAGTTCAAATTTGCTACAAAAATCAATCTCTCAAATATCTCGGTCGAGTTCGTTATTGGGCAATATCGGGTAAGTAGTTTCAAAATGGCGACCATTCAAACATTTAAAAAAATTATCAAAAAAGAGCAGTAGTGTAAATATCATAAAAAATAATTTTGGGTTATAGATATAATCACTACCTACAACTTTTGTTCGAAGCAGTTTTTCATAAAATGCACAGAACAAAAATAAAAATTAATAAAGAAAAAATAAGAAATATTGATAATATATGAACACTCAATATAAATTTGATGTAATTGTACATTTTCTGAAGATTTTAATATAGACCCTGATTAAAAAAAATATATAGTATATTTATTGATAAGAAATAGGCGAAAAAAAATTCTGCCTTGAAGGGGAACGCGAACCCTGTCTGCTTTATATTCAACAGCCAAAACAAAAACCTCTAACCGCAAGGCTATGATACATTCAGCAATTTATTTGTAATGAAATGTAGGTATGCCAATGAAAAGGTTGTTCAAATTTCACTTCAATGAATTTTGAGAAATTTACCTTTCCGCTGACTACAGGCCATCGGGATTTTTTAATATTACGAATGAAACCAATAACAATAGCACGAATAGATTTAAACTTGATCATAGAAAACTATTAGGTAAATTTCTTATAGAAATGTACCTATTGCGATCATTCACACTTTTGAATTTCGAAAAAATTTCAACGGCATGTTGTTATGTCTATAAGTTAGTCCAAAAAACATTTGGTTCAAAAGTTTATATATATATATATATATATATATGGGATATTACGAAATTTGTTAACACGATAGAGGTCGCAGTTTTGGAGGTATCAAGTTCAAATTTGCTACAAAAATCAACCTCTCAAATATCTCGGCCGAGTTCGTTATTGGGCAATATCGGGTAAGTAGTTACAAAATGGCGACCGTTCAAACATTTAAAAAATTATCAAGAAATAGCCGTAGTGTAAATATCATCAACAATAATTTTGGGTTATAGATATTACAGTACCTACAACTTTTGTCCGAAGCAATTTTCAATAAAATGCATAGAAAAAGAAATAATAAAGAAAAAATAAGAAATATTGATAAAATATGAACATTCAATATAAATTTGATGTAATTGTACATTTTGATTATTGATAATAAATAGGCGAAAAAAAAATTCTGCCTTGAAGTGGAACGCTTTATATTCAACAGCCAAAACAAAAACCGCTATGATACATATGGCAATTCATATGTAATAACATGTAGGTAAACCAATGAAAAGTTTGTTCAAATTTCAGTTCAATGAATTTTGAGAAATTTACCTTTCCGTTGGCAACAGGCCATCGGGATTTTTGAATGTATCTAGCCTTAACGATTGGTCCAAATTCTATACCCTTGGTGATCCTGCATTAGCTATTGATCTTCTTATTAAAGATATTATTTTTTGGGTATATAGTGCCAGATTTAAAATAATAAAAAATACTAGGGGAACCTTCAGAAAATCATGGATGAGTGCTGCTATCCTTAATTCTATTATTAACAAAGAAAAACTGTATAATACGTGGATGTCAAACAAAACTTCTGAACTTGCCAAAAATGAGTATGTGACATTTTATAAATTGTTGAAAAATATCATTAGCTGTGCCAAAAATTAGTTTGAAATCAAAGAAGCTAGACTTAATTGCTATGATAATAAAAAGCTGTGGTCTTAAATTACCAGTAAATAGGACCGGGCCGAAAATAAAGCTAATTCTGTCAATGGAATACAGGATGATGACTATAACTGATAAATTCAATGACTTTTTTTCAACTATTTGTCATAAGCTGGTTAGTAAAATACCACTACATTCACGTTCTAAATTAATTAAATCTCAATGTAATGCTGTCAACCATCTATCAATATTTCTTAAACCCATGAGCAATGTAGAATTTGAAAATATCATTCGCAATCTGAAAGATAGAAATGGTGGCAATGATGGAATACACCAAAAATGTTAAAGATAATTAACTGTTACATTTGTGCAGTTCTTGAGCATTTATTTAATTTGTGTATTTCCCGTGGACTTTGGCCTCAAGCAATTAAGACGTAGTTCCAATCCATAAGTCTGGAAGCACTAAAGATGTCAATAATTATCGTTCAATCTCCATTATGAGCTATATTTCTAAATATTTTGAAAAAAATCTACATTACAGGTTATACAATTTTATTACTAAATACAGAAGAATTAATAATAAAAAGTACGGCTACATGAAAATTTTAGTACAACTGATGCTTTACAAAATGTTATCGATGATATTTACACTACAATGGACAATATAAGTCTTAATTACTCTCATTTACTTAAGCAACGCTTATGACACTATGAACCATGCAACTCTACTGCAAAAACGGGACTTTAATAGTATAAGGAATAACGTGCTTGAACTTATAAGAAGCTATTCATCTAACCGTAAACAGTGTATTAAAATAGGTACTGTTCATCATCATCATGCGCATTCAGTCCACTTGCGTCCAGTGCTGAACATAGGTCTTCCGTTTTCAACGTCCTCAATCTTGTGATGCAGTCATCCAAATTGGCTCTATTCTTTTAATATCGTCGTATCTGTAGTTTTTACGACATTCCGTTAGGGCGTACAGCATTTGTTGTTGGTTTATCATATCAAATGCTTTTTCATAATCAACAAAGATGAGAACCAGGGGTTTGTTATACTCAATGCATTTCTCATTAAGAGTTTTAATAACTTGGAGGTGATCGTTAGTGCCAAATCCCGATCGGAAACCTGCTTGTTCGCGCGGCTGGTAGAAGTCCAATTTATTGTTGATTCGCTTGGTAATTATTCACATGAATAACTTGAACAGACTAATGGGACGATAATTTTGTAGGTTTTTTATATCACCTTTCTTATGCATGATTATTATTACTGCTTGATCCCACTGGGGAGGTGTTGTTCCACTAGTCAAGCACGCATTATAGAGCTTGCAGAGTATTTGATGCAGTAAAGTTCCGCCTAGCTTTATATTATTATTATATCAATAAATCTACTATATATTTTTTTTTAATCAGGGTCTATATTAAAATCTTCAATCAGAAAATGTACAATTACATCAAATTTATATTGAGTGTTCATATATTATCAATATTTCTTATTTTTTCTTTATTAATTTTTATTTTTGTTCTGTGCATTTTATGAAAAACTGCTTCGAACAAAAGTTGTAGGTAGTGATTATATCTATAACCCAAAATTATTTTTTATGATATTTACACTACGGCTCTTTTTTGATAATTTTTTAAATGTTTGAACGGTCGCCATTTTCAAACTACTTACCCGATATAGCCCAATAACGAACTCGGCCGAGATATTTGACAGATTGATTTTTGTAGCAAATTTGAATTTGATACCTCCAAAACTGCGACCTCTATCGTGTTAACAAATTTCGTAATATCCCATATATATATATATATATATATATATATATATATATATATATAAACTTTTGAACCAAATGTTTTTTTGGACTAACTTATAGACATATAACAACATGCCGTTGAATTTTTTTCGAAATTCAAAAGTATGAACGATCGCAATAGGTACATTTCTATAAGAAATTTACCTAATACACAAAATAAAGGGAAATGATCTGGAAAGATTTGCTGGTGTTTTATAGCGGTAATATTAAGATCAGTCTTTGCATACATATTGTCTATACAAGTACCTACCCCTACTTTGATTAGGTCTAGTGAGAGAGAAAAACAAACATAGGTAACCTTTGAGATAACAGTTATTGAGCAATTTTTCATAGTCAGTTTTAGATTTTAAAATATTTATGTTAAAATTTCCAACAATGAGGTGTTTTTTTGAAATGAGTCTAGAAACAAAGTAGCACAAAAATCATGACATTGATATAGTGCAGTAATTAAGAATTGACAATCATTAGTAAAATGTACTTCGTGATAAAGTAACACTAAATTTATCATACTGTCTGACGCACTGCATCTGCAGTACTGATGGAGCCGTTATTTATTGAATAATTTTTAATAGATCAGAGACTAGCATTATCAAGTCTCCATGTCTCAGAGCAGACTATGATTTATGATAGTTTATTTAAACTATATGTATATGTCGCAGTCGAATTGTATATTCCGCCGTATACATTCCGGCTAGCTGTTTTTCAAAACAGAGCCGTTTTGTTGTACGGCGGGTCAACGATAAGCCGGATTGTCATTGCGCTTTAATGGAGGCCCACGTTTAGCCGGATTGTACTATGTTTGCATTGTAGGATGACCATACTAATGAAATAAAAGAGTGTTTAATTACTGAAAGCAACTTTATTAAGAAACAAACTATTTTAGGCACTCAGTAGTAGCAGTAAACATTTGTTTTTAGAAAATATAAAACAACCGTATCTAAATGTATCGATTGTTATATTACTAGATTATTATCTGTGTTATTACACAGGAACACTAGAACATTTGATTTTAATATTTTGGTTTATCACATTATAAAACCTTTTTTTAAATTCTTAAAACTATAAATCACAAATAACAGCAAGCACGTTTGTTACCTGAACCACTTAACACTACGGTAAATTACTCTTTGGTTGTTTTAATGTTAAGTATAAATATTTGCAGGTTTTATTTCAAAATAAATATAATTAAAATATTAAAGTGTTTATGGAGATTTTACGCAGTCTTTTTAATTTAATTAATTTTGTTTATTGACAATATTGTCAATATATTCAATAATATTTATTGAAACAAACAACATAATATGGCACATTAATAATGTTGTTGTGCAACTTAACCATTAATAAAATTTAACGAAATCAAAATTCAGTCGCCAAAATATTGTTACGTGGGTAGTTTATCATGTACTTACTGTTATTATTTCTTTTAGTTTGTATTCATTCTGCTACCTTATTTTCAATAGTGTTGCTTGTGTATTTCATTATGTAGTTCTAGAATTATAGTAGATTTATTCTCGATCCTTCCAGAAACTATATGTGAGGTACAATTTGTCATACTATTGTCAGTTTGACAAGGATCTAGAACATTAATTATGTTCGTCTAGATAATCATAGAACATTCTCGATGAATGTCATATCATGATTCAGATATATAAAGCCGTGACGATCACGGGATACAGTCAGTTTATTGTATCAGTCAATTGGAGACATAACTCGAAAGTAGTTGGAACAGAGACAAAGAAGAGACGGTCAAGTCAATGTTGATTTTTGGTCGCTATAACTGGTCTGCTGGATGGGATAGAGATAGATGGCGTTCCTGCGAGTTTTCATTTATTTTGAAAAATGGCGGGAAATTTGAAATGCTTTTTAATAGGGTACTGGGCTGAAATTTATTCTTCATTTATAATGCGATTACGAAAATTGTTGTGACACTTTTAGGACTAAAGTATCACCACAATTATCGTCTCGCATAATTTAAAACTATTCAAAACTAAGAGGAAAATAAAACTCCAGAATTAAAATAAGTATTTATTTTCAAATAATAGTAATAATAAACGATAGAACAAAATTGGATTATTGATTAAATAATAAAACGTAATGACATCAAATTTTCTGATGTTCTGTAGTCGTTTCTTAATTCCATCTGCCTCCAGAATTCACAAAAAATGATCGGAAGTCTCGAATCGATTGATTGAGTAATCATTGCCTAGAGCATACATTTAATATTTAATATGTATTTCTTCTATTCACGTGTAAATTGATTTATTTATAATTTCGACTCTGGAGACAAATAGATCTTAGACTAGGAAAGAGCATGGTTTCACGACTCACGACAGTACTAGCTAAAGTTATCAATTAGGCACAAAGCCTAAAAAATAGATCAGTGCAAAATTAATGGAAAAGGTTCAGTATAATATAAACAAAGCTGAGCTCACATTTCTCATACTCAATGATGTTTAAGTAGTTGTATTTATATTGATAATATGTATCATCTCCTTTCAAATTTATTGTTACTATGTATTATGTTACTAATTGTAGATTGTCAAAGTTTGGTATATTTATAATATTAATTGTATTTATGAATACTTAGTTCATGTAATACTATATTATTAAATATCTTATTTTGAAGAGACTTCCACATGAGATATGAAAGCAAGTGTTTATAGAAATTTGTTTTGTAAACCTTTTAACCTGGAAATATAAACATTTTATAGGTGGTTCCAGATTACTGAGACAAATGCAATGTATAAAGTCATTAATGCTACTTCGTTTATGTGGATACCAAAAATTAGATTGGAATTAGGATAACACCCAGATATCTAAAAAGGCTACAAAATAATGAACCTAAAAACAGCATTCACCTTTTCTCAACTTATGCCAGTTGCCTCTTCATCTTTAGGTAGTTGATGGCCCTCAGTTTAGATTTCCGTACTTGTGGATGATTCTCCGGTGCCCAGAACAAACATTTGATATTAGTATTTATATTCAAAAAAATGTGCAACAGGAATGAACAAAAAAAATAATTTACCTCTGCTTGACTTGAAATATTACTCCGATCTGCCTTTCAAGTAGTTGACTTCCTACGAAATGATCGAAGGCCCTTAAATCGGATTGCTGACTTGTTGATGGTCCGTTGCCTAGAACATACATTTTATATTAGTATTTATATTATAATAAATTCAAGACAATTTTCAGCAAGAATGAAACAAACAACTAAATTCACAAATAAGGAAATGAGGATCCATAACTCAAAGTGGAAGACAATGTTGAAATGTGAAATAAGTATCTAGTCTCCTTCCATAGTGTTTATTGAAAAAATAATTATATTAAAAACAGGACAAGGTACATGTTTCAACTCATGGAGTCACCATCAACCTAAAAAATAATATAGAACAAGCGATGTGAAAATATATATAAAATTTAGAATCATAAAGCTTACCTAAAAACCACATGGTCGATAAATTTAAAATTTATACAAAACAAAACGTTTCCATCTCACAAGAGATGAGAAACTATTGAAACATTATAACATTTTAGGAGAAATGAATAATTAATTATATAAAATTATAATTCACATGATTTTTTTAAAAATAAAGACAAAGGAGAGCATGTAAAGCTTGACTACTTCCGTGTGGCGGAAGGGTAAGGAATGAAGAATGAAATGACAGTGCAGAAAGACTATATATGTATATAGTCACAGAAACATTACAAAACGTTTTGTTTTATATACATTTTAAATTTATCGACCATGTGTTTTTTATATGATTCTAAATTTTATATATATATTCACATCGCTTGTTCTATATTATTTTTTAGGCTGTTTTTATTATAATTATTTTTTCAATAAACACTGTGGAAGGAGACTTTGATACTTATTTCACATTTCAACTAAATTTACCTTTGTTTGACTTCATGAAGTATTCGATTCATTTGGCATTAGTTTAATATTTATATAATATATTCAAGCAGTTTTTGACTTGATGAAGTTTTCATGCCATCTGCCTTTCAAGTAGTTGACTTCCTAGGAAACAGCGATCGAAGGCCCTCAGGTTGGATTCCAGTACTTGTTGATGATTCTTCATTACCTAGAGCATACATTTGATATCAGTACATATTTATATTCAAATAGCCAAATTATTCAAGAAGGTTTACAATAAGAATGAACTAAAAAACAACCATTTACCTTTGCTCAATATGAAGTATTAGTGTCCATGGCTATTGCTTGATTAGGTTTTTTTTTCTTTTTTTATTTGAAGAGGTGGTTGAAACCCTTTATGGGCACCTTATTGGGTGTTCTTACAGTTCATCCCTTTACAGGCCCTGTTTCACATCCTATAAGGTAGTGTGGGAGTCCCCTGAGTCCCCTCAGTTATACCCACTAAACACTCCACCTCTCGTAATAGCCTCATTCTGTGAACAGAACGACGACACGTATGCCTATATTGGCACATTGTATTTGTCCTTATACCATTTGCTTACTGAGTTTCCTGGCCCACCTACTCCTTCAGTTGGTTTTGGTTGGCTTCTTAGAAGATATTGAAGGCCCTAGAGAATAAATTTAATATTAGTATTTTTAAAGAACAATATTTAAAATTTCTCTTCAGACGTGATGGAATGTCTTCAGTTTGCGCCTATGGGCTCTGGTATCTCTGCGCTCAATAATATTTTTTTCATTCTTTCTCTTACACCACCAGGGAATTCCAATCTTGCAAATACCTTTCACAATCTCCTTACTTATTATTTCTTGATGTTGAATGCAGGAAAGCCACGAGAAGTCGACGTTCCTGGTTATTGCTTCAGAAGCCACCGTGGATATTTGAGGTCGATTGGCGAAGGTTTCCATTGTATCCTCTAATAATGTTATGCCCTGTCCTACACACACTACCAAAGGTTCCGATGGATAGACGAGATGCTCCTCCTTTTCCGACCATTCTTTAAATGAGATGAAAAGATTATGAGGCGAATTAGAAGTTGACAGCAATTGGGGTCGGCAGATAGCGCAGTCAACATGCTGAAGAATTCTCTTAGCGATAAACCCACTTACATAGGCCACCGATAATGTTGAGGTTGCACCTTCTCTAACAGCTGACCAGATGTCGTATTTCTGTTTTTCGTCAGCAACTACAGAAGGCAGCATCTCGTGCTCATCATCGTCAGCTACAAAATGGGTCAAATTAGAGAGCAATTCATGCTCATCCATTTCACAATTGCTTCCAACTATTGCGTGTCGCACTAATCCATTCAAGACCTGAGTCTTTAGGCTTGCCATAAACTGAATTGGGGTAGGATTGGTACTGCTTCCACAACCACCGCGAATCACTCCAAATAAATTATCTAAGGCATCTTGGTTAAGATAGCGTGGTTTTAGTTCCATTACATATCTTGACCTCAGGTATGACCAGATCATGCGGATGCCATTGATGTCCGTTAGCCAACCAATTTGGGAAGGTGATTTGCTTTTACCAATTCCACCACGTTTCCTGTATCGCTGAAAGTTCCAGTGTTTAACCATCCTGAAAGCTTTCTTCCAATAAATTCATCGGTTATGCTACATTTGACGTTCTTCCCATCAGGTGGTATATCATTGGTTCCATTAAAACTGTCGAAAAGTTCATCGACTTGTGCCACAAAAGTAGCGGTAGCCAATGCCCTTTGTTCTAGCTTAGATAAACTAATGCATGTGTGTAGCCATCCTCCAACAGTGTGGCTCATAATCTGAGCGGCAATACTTACTTTCATTGTGTATTGCATCTTTGGTGATAAATGGAATTCTTTGACTTGGTGCATAGTTCGGAAAATCATTGATTTTTGTTGATCGATCACATATGCTTTTCGTATGTCTGAAAAACGCGCTTCCATTACCACCGACTCATCACCAATATCTACTGGAACGTGCACATTATGTTTTCTGAACATAGATGCAGTACATTTAAGTAAATGTGGATAATCGTACATAGTCACAATTTTTTTCCATTTATCACCAAAAACGGACGCTCAACACATGAGCCCATCTCCTTAAATGCTCTTACATTAGTTGAGCCCATATCACATATTGTTGTAACGACATCTAATCCAGCTATCTGATGGCAGGCTTGAATAACTTGTGTTATACAGAGTTTCAATGTTGCGACAGGGCAGGCTCCCTTGGACAGGTAGAAAGCGATTGGTTGCTTCCACTTACGCACGAGGCCCTGTAACATAAACACTAAAACTTTGTTGGCTATTTTTGTCGTACTGGAGTTATCAGCCAACTCCTCAAATCCTATTATACGATCCTCGTGGCAATTAAATTGGAGATGCTCCTTTATATCCATCTCGTCGAAAAGTAATGCACAGTATTTGTCATCTAGATTGGTGAGTGACTCCCCAATATGTTTGAAAAGATGGATATTGATGCCTGATTGAAATGGTACCTGAAATAAAATATGACTTTATAAACCATTTATCAAAATATTTTTATTTATTTATTACCTTGCGCAACATCGTAAGTAGAGTGTTCTTTGAAGGCAACGCTACAATCTTTCTCAGCAATCTGTAGCTCGCCGGGCTCTTCTTGAATAGTGCCAATGCAAGGACTTTGTCATCTGTTGTCCACCTACGCCCATGAGAACTTACCTTTGCACAACGTAACTGAGACAACATGAAATTAACTGTTGTACTATTCATTCCTTGAAAGACTTTCGCAAACGTGTCAGATCTGTGAAAATCTAACAAAGATTTGATATCACCCGCCTTTTTTTGCACATTTTTTTGAGCCTCTTTATTCGAGCATCTCTAGTTTTCACCAAACCTAGAAGATGTTGAGTACTAGGAGAAGAAGTTCTCTTAATAGTTTTAAATGAAGAGCGACAAGTTCTCTTGGCTGTAGGTGCTTGAGTTTTTGAGCAGCTTGGAGTCGGCTCCTCATTACTGGCTTGCTCAACAATCGATATTCTCGTACTGTTTGGAAGTAGTACCTCATTAGTCACTGCTTCTGCATCGACCTCACGAGGAATACATGGATGTAAAGTTGGAGCTGCATTATACAGAAGCCGTCTTTCAGCAACAGACGCATAATTTTCATCAAGAAAATGCCGACTGTAAATCCGAGAAGAGGCGCTAGGCAAACTCTTCATTCCCATATTATTCAGCCAAATTTCTAATTTCTTCTGATTTACAGGAAAAACATGCATTTTTGAAACACTATACACACTATATCCACAGACAATACAGTATTGCGAAGGCATTTTGAGTATTTAGTATTTGAGTTTTTAAAATCGAACAAATACAAAATATAAGTTCAAGATTCATAAATTTGAACGGCGTTGCCAACCAAATTCCCCTATAGTTTCTTTTAAAACTCACTAGGAGATTTGAATTAGTCGGGTCAATTATTGAACATTCAAAATTATATCCCAAGCAATAGATATTTTTCCTTGACAAAAATAGCAGCAGGATACTGATGGCCAATGGCCATAACATGCGAGGAAGATCTCAGTTATATTGTGCTTAGTCGCATTTATCATTTTCTTTTTATTATTAACAATTGAAGACAAATTATCGTATATTTTCGCTTGTAAAACAAAATCTTTGTGGAGATAAATCGTAGGGAATTGAAATGTGAAGACAATGAGTACCAGGGCGACCCTTATCTGATTATTATTAAGGAAAAAAACAAAGAGAAAATAGCGTTTAAAAATAATCATAGTGCAATCATTTTTTTGTGTAGCGCAGCCTCTCTACAGAAAATGAGATATTGGATAAGATATTTCTGTGCGCTGTCTGGGCCCTGTTCAAATGTTAGTTCTGGAGATCATTCGATTTCAATTTTCTTCTCCACCATTTTCACAATCCTTATCGTTCTCAGCCCTGTTTGCACGCATTTCTCACTTATTTCGAAATCTTTTATCGAAAATGAAGACCGTAGTTTTGTAATACAATGCCTTATTCTTCAATATCCGTTTTGAAAATTGATATCAACTGATCTCCAAAGCATCCAGCCGCACTAGAAAATAGGGCTTTAAAACGTCTAATTGTACAGAAACTGTGTTACAACTTGCAGATTGCTAACGCTATGATTTTTTAATAAACGCCTTTTTGTCTCCCTTAATATGAATCAGATGGGATCCTTTTAATTACCTTCCTATTTTAATTTTCTTGATTTCTTCCTTTCAGAAATTTAACATAGCTTTAATATTAGAAGTGAAAAAGCAAAAAAAATCGATAATTTGTCTTCAATTATTGTTAATAAATAAAAGAAAATGGTAAATGAGAGTAGGAACTTTGGCATAATATAACTACGGACTGTCTTTCATGTGATGGCTCCATCGATATCTTATTGATATTTTTGTTTATTCTGCTCTATCGCATGGTCTAAAAGGAAAATTGAATACAACACACCTTTTGCGATGTAATTAAAGTTTTCATAATGGATTGGGACAAAAAGAGTGCTTGTATAGGCTTTTTAATTTCATTTGTTGTACAATGTTAGAAAATTGATACAATAATGACTTTCATTACTTATTTTATTTTAAAAATATCGCTACATTGTATTTATTTTCAATTTGAAGCCTTGTAGAATAGGTGCCTGGCTCTTGTAACTTAATGGTTCTGAAAATCAAGAATTAAATTCAATTTTTAAGGCTGAGAAAGCTTATTCTACGAAATTTACCAGAACTAACTTTCTATATGCCTTTGAGACTTCGTGAAGGAATCAGTAAGCCTCTTGAACTAAAAAGTTCGGAGATTCCTAGAAATAAAACAATAATTTTATTGTATAAATAAACAATGTACATTATTATCTAGATCGTTAAGATATAATGAGTATCATGTTCAACACCCTACAGAATGTAATTTTAAAGATATTTATTATCAATTTATCATGACACCTATCTTTCTTATATTACCCAAATGTTTGTCAATGAAATCAATTACCTTGCTCTTTACATTTTCGTGTCCTTTTTGAACTATAACTAACGAGTTGGTGGATCAAACCGAATTGTTAAATCAATATTTTCAAAAATTGAGGGGGAAGCATCAAATGAACTATTGGCAATGCTCATCTTGTTGTTTTGGGAGTTCCATTCATTTTCCAGGCTAAAACAAATAGCGTACTTACGGTTTGATTCAGCTACTATCTATTAGTATGATTGTGCAAAAACTATACTGACCAGTAACCATTTTATTTCATTATTACTCTCAACTTGTTTAGTCTAGTCAGAATACAAAACAGCACAGGATTCTGAAATCAACAAACCGTACTTCCATCATCCCAAAAGTACCTGTAAATTTCAGAATTTATATTTTATAAAGTAAAATAGTGAACTTACCTTCGTAAATTTCCACGACTATCAGAACAATATTGCTGCCTGAATGAGTTGAATAAATATTATGCCTTTAGCTCATAGTATAGAAGATTTTTGAACAGTTTGAGATATATCTCTTGATAGTAACTATCTTCTGTTGGTTTCTAAGTTTTGGATCCAGTATTTTCCTGTGCATAAAATTAATATTAACATTTAAAAGTAAAAGTATATTTTCAGAACAAAGCAAGATGACAAAATCACGGACTATAAAACGTGATCCGAACTACCGGATAACAATATAACTTGAAAATAGCACTAAATTTTGACAAGAACACATATAAATTTTAACTAACATAACAAATATACCTTTCATGATGAATAAATCTTCTTGAATAATGTATAACATTAATCAGATTATTAGATTCTTGATCAGACAATGGACATAACCCATAACCGCCATAACCTTTAAATTTTTTATTGCATTTTTCATGAAGTGTCATAATTCGTCAGTGCTCGGTATTGATAGTAAACGTTCGTGAATAAGCGCCTGTTGCGCCACCTAGAACATATTGCCTTCTAAAATCTCAAAACAAAGAAAAGGATAGCAAATGACCATTTGTGTGCGCAAATAAGGATGGAGCTATAGCATTATTTGTTTGTGAGACGACCACTTTTTCCCATTGAGTTGACCGTCTCTTCTTTGTCTCTGGTTGGAACGCGATAGTCAAAGTGACAAGTAGTGACAGTTGTACTACAACAGAAAGCCGTGTACAGTGTGTTTGAAAATAAATCATTGGAAGCAATCTGCGAATTTTGAGTATTACGCAAGTGAACTCACCCCACAACGTTTAGCACAGGGTTAAACGTTACAATTGGTGTGAGAAGTGGGATCTTCGCATTTTGCTGAGACTATATGGTGAATACCATATCCAAAGATTACGTTGAAATGGCAAATATTCAATATTTAATAGAGTTCCTGAGAAAGAATAACGAAGAACAAGAAACAAAAATGAATCAATTCCTAGAAAATCAAGAAAGAAGTAGACAAGAACAAGAAACAAAAATAACACAAATTCTAGAATATCAAGAAAGAAGTAGGCAACAAGATAATGAAGAACAAGAAAGAATCAGACAACAAGAAAAAGAAGAACGAGAAAGAATTAGACAACAGGAAAAAGAAGAACAAGAAACAAGAATAAGACAAATCTTAGAAGAACAAGCAAGAGTGCGATAAGAAGATAAACAGGAAGTAGACAAAAATTAGAGAAAGTCCAAGAAAACTTCATACAGAATTTTCAACTAATAGATGACAAGATGTTGCAAAAAGAAGAAGTTGACCAGAAATTAGAAAAAGTTCAGGAAAATTTTAATGAAAAACTTCAAATAATAGAGCAAAAGATGTTGCAAATGAAATCTGAAGTACCTCTGAGACGATCGTCGAATGAAATTCAAAATGGTGTAGTTAATCCAGTAAAAATTGAAGCCCCAAAATTCGATGGTAAACAGTCTTGGTCTACATATAAAAAGCAATTTGATGCTGCTGCTTTGACTAGTGGTTGGTCAGATGAAGAGAAGGCCACTGCATTGATCTTGGCTCTACGTGGTGATGCATTGGAAATCTTAAATACCCTAACAGGCGGCGAACATTCGTATGAGATTTTAGTGGATCAACTTGAAATGCGGTACGGTGACCAACATCTACAACAAGTTTACCAAGCACAGTTAAAGAATAAGCAGCAAAGGTCTGGAGAAACACTACAACAATATGAAATTGATGTTGCCCGGCTCGTTCGACTGGCATATCCTACAGCACCAAAAGACTTTCTTGATAGGTTAACAGTACAAACATTCATTGATGGAATAAGAGATATTGAAATGCAACAAGCCCTTCGGTTAAGTAGTCCTACAAGAATTTAAGATGCCCTTGCACGTGCACTTGAATACGAAGCTGCTAAACAGGCGTCCAGAAGTCAGCTCAGACTGCGACAGACACGATGGGTCAATTCAACCTAAGAGAAGTCGTATGGCAATGGTAACTCCATAAAGCACATTATTAAAATGTTACAAAAATTGGATGGGCAAACAAATGAACAAAGAACTAAGACTGTGTTTTGGAATTGTGGACAAGAAGAACATATAAAGAAGAATTGTCCACAGCCTCAAAATAGCAATGTGCAGGAAAACTTTAGCCAGTTTTGCGGGGCGAAGACTGGCTTACTCCAACCAAGCCCCAACATCATTAAAAATCAAAGTCATGAAGGATCAGCTTGGTTGTGAAAGGAAGAATATGCGGTCGGGATTGTAATATTGTTATTGATACTAGTTCATGTTCTACCATTGTGCGAGCTGATGTTATTCCTGTTTGCAAAATTGACCATCCCAATAGAAGTTATGTACTTGAAACTGCAAATGGAGTGACAATACCCGTCATTGGTACTCACGAGGCAGATATTCAGCTGGGAAAATCATAATTCAGACATAAAGTATTTGTTGCCGAGATTTTGGACGAAGTTTTATTTGGGCTAGACATCATGAATAGATTTTGCTTCAATCTGAACCTCCAAGACCGAATACTCAAAGTTAATGAAGAAGAGTTGTTTATGTCAACATCTAAACCTAGAATAAGAAAAATTAAGGTAAACAGGACCATTACGATACCTGGATGGTCTGACAATCTCATCCATCTTAAAATAGAAGTTTCTAAGTTCAAGGAGGCACTGGTACTGGAAAGTAATCCAGAATGTCTGCCAAAGGAAATGATTATAGAAACGCATTAATAAATCCATCAAGTGAGCATCCAATTAAGGTGAGAGTTTTAAATCTGTCCGAAGAACCTAGAGTTTTAATGAAAAATTAAGTAATTGCCTGTGCGGAACCTACAGTATCTGACAAAATCTCAAGCAGTCAAGGGAAAACCATGTGCCAGAAAGGAAGAGAGCTGAAAGAGAGTATCATTTCTCAACTTCCTAATCAATAGAAGGCGAAATTTGGTGATTTATGAGAGAAATACAAAGAACTATTTCCTTTTTCGGAAACAGATCTAGGACGAACTAATATGGTACAACATCGCATTAACACAGGCAACCAACAACCAATAAAACAAATTCCTAGAAGGGTACCATTAGCAAAACAAAATGAAATGGCAATACTTATAGATAACATGAGGCAACAAAAGGTAATTGAACCTTCGAACAGTCCTTGGTTGTCACCGGTTGTCTTAGTCACAAAGAAAGATGGCTCGACTAGGTTTTGTGTTGATTATAGAAAATTAAATGAAATCACAAAAAAAGACAGTTATCCTCTTCCTAGAATAGACGACACTGGATTGGTTGTCAGGAGCGAAATGGTTTTCTACATTGGACTTGAAAAGTGGATATTGGCGAGTCGAAATGCATCCTGAGGATAAAGAAAAGACAGCATTTTCAGCCAATACTGGTCTATGGCAATTCACTGTAATGCCATTCGGATTGTGCAACACTCCAACGACTTTTGAGAGATTGATGGAAGGAGTACTACGTGGACTCATTGGAAAGAAATGTTTAGTATACTTTGATGATGTAATCGTTTTCAGTGAAACATTTGAGGAACACTTGAAAAATCTAGAAGAGGTATTTCAACGATTCTCACAAGCGAATCTTAAGCTTAATCCCGAGAAATGTGCTTTCCTAAGAACTGAGGTGAAGTATTTTGGACACATAATATCCGCAAATGGTGTAAGAACAGATCCGGAAAAGACAGAAGTGGTTCATAATTGGCCTGTACCAAGGAACAAAACAGAACTGCGAAGTTTCTTAGGCCTGAGTTCATATTACAGACGGTTCGTAAGGAATTTTGCTAGTATTGCCCGTCCATTGCATCTACTAACTGAGAACGAAAGACCTTACAATTGGACTCCAGAATGTCAGAATGCTTTCGAATATCTGAAAGGTGCTTTGTGCTCTTCTATTGTTCTGGCTTATCCCCACAGAGAAGGAGAATTTATCCTAGATACTGATGCTAGTAAAACAGGAATTGGGGCAATTTTGTCCCAAAGAATAGAAGGAGTGGAGTATGTACTAGCATATTACAGTAAGAGTTTATCAAAGGCTGAACAAAATTAATGTGTGACGCGGCAGGAGCTACTAGCTGTAGTCAAGGCAATAAGACATTTCCACAAATATTTATACGGTCAGACATTTGTTCTACGGACCGATCACTCATCACTTAAATGGCTGTTTCAGTTCAAGAGCCCAGAAGGTCAGATAGCGCGCTGGCTCCAACAACTTCAAGAATATGACTTTAAAATTGAAGATCGTCCTGGTATTAACCACAGAAACGCTGATGCATTGTCAAGACGGCCTTGTGCAGAGGACTGTAAAAACTGTACAAGACTTGAAAATAATGTGCCAGACATTCTTAAAGTCAAACGAACTTTGATAAATGGCGACCCAAACTGGAGTTCGCAAGTACTCAAGCAAGACCAACTGGATGATAATGATATTGGACCAGTGATGAGGTGGAAAATGGATGGAGCAAGACCTACTTGGCAGGAGATATCAAATTTGTCTCCTGTCATAAAAGGATACTGGTCACTTTGGGAATCTTTAGTAAATGATGATAATATTTTAAAAAGAAAATGGGAAAGTAATGATGGTAAGACTGTTCATTTGCAAATAATTCTTCCACGGAAAAGAATTGCACAAGTACTGCAAGAGATTCATTGTGGAGCAAGTGGTGGCCATTTAGGTATCAATAAAACTTTATCGAAGATTAGAGAGAGGTTCTACTGGTTAGGTAGCCGTGCTGACGTAGAGGACTGGTGTCGGCGATGCGGTACCTGCTTTACCAGTAAAGGCCCAAATACCATAACCCGCCATAGGATACAGCAGTACAATGTGGGTGCTCCATTTGAGCGAATAGCCATCGATATTACGGGGCCATTTCCAATAAGCAGCTATGGAAATAAATATCTCTTAGTCATCATGGATTATTTAAGTAAATGGCCAGAGGTAGTCGCAATTCCAAATCAGGAGGCAAAAACAGTGGCCGATGCCCTAATTGAACATTGGATAAGTCGGTTTGGTGTGCCGTTAGAGATTCGCTCGGACCAAGGTCGAAATTTTGAGTCGGAAAACTTTCAGAGTGTGTGTAACCTAATGGGGATTAATAAAACTCGTACAACTCCACTGCATCCACAATCCGATGGAATGGTAAAGAGATTTAATAGAACACTAAAAAATTATTTGAGGTCAGCAATCAATAAAAACCAAACAAACTGGGATAAGTGTATACCGCTCTTCCTACTGGCCTATATATCTTCCACTCATGAATCGACCAAAGAATCCCCAGCTGGCATTGTGCTTGGTAGAAATCTGAAACTTCCGTCTGACATCTTGTTTGGTTCACCAAGCGAACCTCCCACATCTGTAGATGCCTACATTCAGAGTTTGAGGCGAAGATTCGAGGAAATACACAATCTGGTTAGAAAACAGTTGAAGATTTCTAGTGATCGAATGAAGGCCCGATATGATATTCGTGCAGAAACCGGACAATTTAAAATTGGTGATAAAGTGTGGTTGTACAATCCACAAAGACGAAAAGGTCGTTCTCCAAAGTTTGACAAACAATGGGAGGGACCATATACCGTTATCAAGAGGATAAACGATGTGGTATATACAATTCAGAAATCCCCACGCAGTAAAATGAAAGTGGTCCATATCGACAGACTTTCACTGTACAAAGGGACTGAGGTGACAAGCTAAGAAGGGGGCAGTGTTACCTGGGTAGTTTATCATGTACTTACTGTTATTATTTCTTTTAGTTTGTATTCATTCTGCTACCTTATTTTCAATAGTGTTGCTTGTGTATTTCATTATGTAGCTCCAGAATTATAGTAGATTTATACTATTGTCAGTTTGACAAGGATATAGAACAATAATTAAGTTCGTCTAGATAATCGTACAACATTCTCGATGAATGTCATATCATGATTCAGATATATAAAGCCGTGACGATCACGGGATACAGTCAGTTTATTGTATCAGTCAATTGGAGACATAACTCGAAAGTAGTTGGAACGCGATAGTCAAAGTGACAAGTAGTGACAGTTGTACTACAACAGAAAGCCGTGTACAGTGTGTTTGTAAATAAATCATTGGAAGCAATCTGCGAATTTTGAGTATTACCCAAGTGAACTCACCCCACAACGTTTAGCACAGGGTTAAACGTTACAATATCAAAACGGATAAAAAAAAGCTATTTGTTAATACATGTTAGCATATTTTCCATGGTTGCTGCGTTCTGTGCCAACTTGAGTCTGTGGATGACGAGGGCTTCCTCCATGCACTATCTTGCATTCAGGCCACATTTTGACCAGCTCCGAAATAACTTTGGCAGTAAACTCGCGAACGTTATCAGTTTGTCAAATAAACGGCGTTCCAAAGGTTAAAAATATGTCTAATAATTGTACCGCGACTTCAGATGCCTGGCTTAGTAGCCATTTGTACCTATTTTCCGTCTGCTGCTGTCTGAAAATCTATGAGATCACCTTGGCCCAGAATATTAAAATTTCTTGAAACCATTGGCTTTGAATCAATACTTTTTTAGGCAAGTTGCTCTTATATTCTTATGTTGGGTATAAGGAGAAAAATATTTCAATCGCCCTTTTTAAAGTTTTTAAATTTTAAGGCTGATGGTGTTTACCTTCCTTTTGGTATATCATAATCAGTTTTTTTTACAGCGGCATGGATTTTTTTAGTTTGAAAACAAGACGGGATTATTATTGCATAGTTTTTGCGTACAAATTAATATAAATTAATATATAATATAATTGACTGCCCAGAATTACTAGAAAGACTCTGTTTTCGCATTCCACGAATAGAGTCCAGAAATCCAGATACCTTCTATTTAAGTAAACCACGTACTAATATCCTGAAGAATTCTTCACTTCACACCACATGTAACGTAGTTAATTCCATGAATTGTGATATAGACATATTCTTTTGTACAATACCTTATATTAAGTCTCATTTCTTTATCTAATCAAACATTTCATATTTTTGTAAATTTTGTAAATTATTTTTTATGATTTGTTAATGCCACTTTATTCTCCTGCTCTGTAGATGGGTTTTTTCCTTTAGAGCAGTGTAACTAAATAAATACATAAATAAAGTCTATTTCTTGTAGCACACACCAATTTGTCTCTCCCACCATGGGCAGTTTCTTTATGAATTTAGAATTTCCATTAGCGTATGAAGATACTTCTCCATTGGTATTATCCGAATTGTAAGGTCTTCTGGAGTTTTTTCTTCAAGAACAGATAATCTTCACTGGCAAACTCATAACGTCATATTTTTTGCACCGATAATATTGCGTAGGATTCCACCGAACACCAAACTCCAGAGCCACTTTACCGCATTTAATATGTATTATAACTTAGACGTTTTATTGACCAAAGATTTTTAACTTTTCCGGCTTGGGATGCATACAAATCCTTCAATTGCGCGGTAAACTTAGCCTTAAAGTCACTCTTTTCACAAATATTTGTCACCTTTTCTTAATAATAATCATTTATGATTTCACTGTTTAGTAAATCAATTTTTATATTCTAGTCATGGTTGTTGTTACGTTATGGCAGGCAGCTAATTTTAAAAACGGATACTATAAAATTCCAAAGCGGCTCCTAATTACACGCTCAATTACATTATGTCTAGCTGTTTTGAAGCACGCGTAGCGCTGTATACAATGAGGTGGACTTTCATTTAGACGTAATGCAATCCGGCTTATCGTTGACCCGCCGTAATCCAAAACGGCTCTGTTTTGTAAAACAGCTAGCCGGAATGTAATACGGCGGATAATACAATCCGACTGCGACTAGCTGTCGCCCGCGTGCTTCGCCCACGTGGATCGTTGTTTGCAAATTTTGGAGCTTTTTCTTGGCTCCACAAACCCTGTCTATCTATCGTGCATCGTTTTTTTTAAATAAAGAGCAATGAACCGTATGCAGAGTATTGTACTGTAATATACATCTCATATTTTAATATTATGTATTCAAAATTGAAAAATGCCCTGAGGAATGTATTTATTGATATGAATGTAAACGTTATCTTACAGGATAGTATATTGCGCTCGTAAACATAACAAAAATCAAAAAATAAGTTAATTAATATAATGAGTAATCCATGATTATTTATTGCAATATGATGCATGTTATGTAAATTAAAAGTATTCGCTTACAAAATAATCAGTCGTATGAACCTAAAATCTACCTGATATAAACTTGATAACAAAATGTTTACCATAACAAAGTACCTGATTCTTATTATTAAAAATCGTTGTAAATTCTCAGAGAAAAGTAGCCTTTTAAAATGAAACTTTGAAAGGAACAGAATATTATATTCGCAAAACCAATACCAATACCCATCTGCTGACATCTTCAACACCCATGTTCTTAACTTTGATAGTAGTTACGCTACCTCCGTGTTCTGGTGATATTTGTCTATACTTCGGGTAACCATCGTGGCCTGTTTCAATTTCAGCTATTAATTCTCGAGGATATTTTTAAAACATTTACCTTCTATCAAGCATGGAGATGAAGGGCTTAGCTCCCCGCATGGGCCGTGGATCATCTTAGAGCTGATTGTTTGATAAAGGAGTGGATCTAATTTTTGGTTTGGCAATTCTGCCAAAATTATGTCGTCGATTCTGTCTGCATGAATTTTTTCATTGAGCCACACTAAAAGGTGTGCATAAGGGGGACCTCTTTTTGCCACTCAATGGTATAACATGTAACAGCGGATAGCTCCATAAATGCGATGTTTAACTATGACATCCATCATCTTGTTGAGTTTTTGTTTGAAAATTCTTGCTGTTAAATCGTGTCTGTCAGATGCTACCTGTCCTTGTAGAAGAAGGCGTTGTATGTCCGGCCATTTCGGGTTTCATGAAAAGGTTATGAGAAGATGTGGGCGGCCGCAGTGTCGTACATATGTCAAAGCATCTTGAGTGTATTCCTGCATATGCCTTGGACATCCTTGAAATGATAATGGCAATATTATCATTCGACCAAGTTGTGATACAATCTGATCTTGTGCAATTGCATCTCTGTTAGTCTCTCATCCTCAATTTGAAGGTTTTCTCTCATGCAATAGTCCTCACCCGAAAGCATCATATTCCGACCAAAATTAACGTAATACGGAGTCAACCTCAAAACTTCATGTTGTATGTCCGGCCATTTCGGGTTTCATGAAAAGGTTATGAGAAGATGTGGGCGGCCGCAGTGTCGTACATATGTCAAAGCATCTTGAGTGTATTCCTGCATATGCCTTGGACATCCTTGAAATGATAATGGCAATATTATCATTCGACCAAGTTGTGATACAATCTGATCTTGTGCAATTGCATCTCTGAGATGAACATAATCTTCTGCACGAATCTTTTTTTGATTCAGCCTGAGAAAAAGTAATCTTTCACTTTTGATTTTGGAATACATATCAACTACATACTGCTGAAGTAGTCTATCACAACGGAGTAGATAGAGTAGAGTCGTTCCGGATCATTAGAAGATAGGCATAAAAATTCATTGCCGAATCTTTCTTATTTGATGGAGTTTTGGTCGTGGGGTTCAATTGAAGTACGCCAGAATGATACCCATTCTCACCTTCCCAAAATAGAAGAGGGTACTGCAATGCGTCGTATGATCTATGCGATTCAGCGATTCGCTACAGGTTACTTTCAGTAGAATGTCACGCCGATTAAATTGCTGCCCAACAATGACAACCGCAACCTCATTGATTATTGGAACGTTAAAACGTCCTCCATGTTCACCTGTAGGTGTTCTGTCGGCCTTGATGACAACGGCATGATTATCAGAGGGCATATTTTCTAATGCTGGAAAACTTTGATCAAAGCATTATTTTCATGCAATAGTTGTTGCAATTTGAGAACGATGTCTCGATTAACGCTAGGGATAGTTTCACATCGTCGATGTGTTTCTATGTCAAGTCCCCCATAAAATATATCTATAGAAATTTGTCAGTTTCATCCGAAAGGGGTAGCAGAGACCCAGCTTTGTGATATATTTGTCCTTGGATCTTGAACTTTGGCATAAATCCACCTTCTATGATTTCCTTAGCTCTAACGGCGTCATTTGGAAGCAGCAGTTGTATTTTAGAATGTTTTGTAGAAAGAGTTTTGATTCTGGAGTTGTTCCTGATGTGAGCGACGACTACGGTTCTGGTGGATTTTTGAGAGGTGTTAATTTTATTTTTCCATTAGAGCAACACATTGAAGGAGTTTCTGATTTGAATTTCAGCGCAGAACAAAATGGACAAACAATGGTCATATCTCCAATCAAAACCTTAGAGTGTAAGTGATAATCGATATCTGGTTCATAATGTTCAAATTTGCTTCGTTGGATTTATTTTGACGATGTCTTCCTGTCTTCTTAAATCATTTGTGTCACGGACAATAGATGGCCTTTTTTGGGTGTCATGTTGATATAATCAAAAAGAGGAGATCGTCGTACTCACACGAATGCGAATTAGAAAAATATAGTAGGACGACCAATAACTATGCAAAATCTGCAAACAATAATTTTCATAGACTATAGATATCTTATTGCTGATCAATAACTATAACATAATAATTGCAAACAACTAATCTTCGATCGAGGAGAAATTTGTTTTATTGTATGTGTACTTACTTTTATTGGAATCAATCAAATCTTACTCTCAAAACTTTGCAGTTTGTGTTTAAGGGAGTAGAAAAATCGTAGAAACCGCCACGAAATGTCCAAAATGACACTTGGTTAGTATTAGATATGTAGAATAGATAGTTAGATATATTACAAATATAGATATACCTAAATAAGATAATAGAATAGATAAAATAAAATAAAATAAAATATGTCTAGGACACGTCCGAAATCCCGTGAAGTACGTTGGTGACAATACGTTGAACGTTGTGGATTTGTATGCGTGACAAAAAATCTGGAGTTGCTTTTATAATAAGCTTCTAATGAAGGAGGTTCAAGTTCAAAATCGTTTATTATCCTATTGGTACATTGATAAATTTTATTTAAATATTACAGAATATTAAACAACATTAGCGTATAGTCTTCTAATATCAACATGCAAAAAACACAGTTGAAATTTCAAAGACATTTTTTTATATCAATAATAGAATAAAATTCGCTTTCATCATTTAGGTTACTGTAATTATCTTCGAAAAAGTTCAGAAAAGAGAGCTAAATTTAACATTATTGTACTAGTTACAAGTTTCAATTTAACAGTGGATTGTGATGATAATTTGTATACAAATCATATACAAATACATACAAATCTCTATTATTAGCAGTATGATCAGCTGACAATTTAGTTCTGTATTTATTTTCTGTATTTTTTCTAAATTCTTCATACCTGACGAATTGGGGTTTAATGGCCCGCATGGTCCGAGGATCATGTTTTTTACAACTATGTCTTACAGCTCCGGATCTTCTTGTAGATCGGGAAACTCAGCTTGGATAAATTTATCAATATCCGTGGGATGAATTATGTCTTGTTGTCAAATGAAAATTTGTTAGTGAGGTAGTACTTGGTTTTGAAATTCATTTGTGTACATCCAGCATCTAACGGATCCAAAGATTGTGAAGACTTGACTTGTAAATATAATTTGTTGTTGTCGGAAAACTCGGGCTATTATATTGTGTCGAACCTTGGCGTCTTGTCCGTATCTTTGTTGTTTATTAATTTCTGGCCACAATGAGTACCACACTTGGCAGGTGGGTATTCGTGGCTGCTCAGAGGAGATGGGGGAGTTCGAAAAGGAAAAAAAAAAGGATGTAGTTTTGGGCGCCAGCTAGACTATAATATAGCCTCCAAATACCTTCCAGTACTAACCTGACCCTTAGCCTAGCTATTCGAGTAAGGTGAAAAGAAAAGAAATGGTAACAACGGTGTATTCAAACACAAGATCTATAAATTTACACAAATATATCTAAGCTAGAACAAAATAAAATATCAGCCCTATCTGGTCCCGTTTAACAGACAATGGTCATAAAGAGTTAATGAAATTTAATTAATGAAACTCAAGAGAATAAAACAAATATTGATAGTAATTCAACGCTTGCGACGTGTGAGCTCATTCGTACGCAGATCGTTTTATACATATACGATATACAAAATATTTATAGCTAACAGTTACGCAATATGTAAGAAAAACAAATAACCCATCAAAGATTTCAGTTCATAAATAAGTGAAAGAAATATATATATATATATATATATATATATATATACATCTATATGGAATAGAGTTTACCAATAATATGCAGACGTACAACAATAATAAAAAAAAAGAATGAATTGTATGAACTAAGTAGTCGATTACATAAAAGTATTTGTTGAATGATTCATAACATATATTTATAAATGCAATAATTTTAACCAGCCTGAAATCCTTGGGAGCCTCCAACGGCAACACACGGCGCCACGGAAAATCCAGCCAGAACAGAGTATACCAGAGAATTCTGCCCCACACGTCCAAATTAGACAACTCATATACGTCGAGCTAGGTACCATCAATATTCCAAACAGGATTATGCGATAAAGAGACCTGGGACCAAACCAAGGTCCGTATCTAGGACTATACCGTGGACCCCTGAAAGTATCAGTGTCGATAATTAACCAGGAGACACCCCAAGAGAACTTAGGAATCAGAAGGAAGTTATCAAACATACCCTATCGGTCTTCACGGGGGCTCCTTTGACAAAACAGAGGCAGATCAGTCGACGAAGGTGGCTTAACCTACAAATCCCATGTGCTGCATGAATCCGCAACAGCGATGAGGTCAAAAAAAAATATCCAGCGCTCCAAAACCAATTAACGCACCTTTGTCCCTCTAGTCAGTGTAGTCAATCTCAGATCCGTATGAACAACGATGATTAAAGATTTATCATTTCCAAAGATCGATACACTCCTTAACACTCAGAACTGTCAAGGTCAACCACTATCGAAGTGAACTAATCGACTGCCCAAATTTTTGAGTCCATCCTGACACAGCATTTCCCCAAGCGCAAGACAGTTTTCTCATAGGACCACGAATAATCTTTATTCACGACTCACACACACAGAGAATTATCCTCAAGCACTCTGAACTACCGTGTGTCTCGAGCCAATATGTCACAGATAAATACCAACAATGTATTCCAAGATGAACCATAACATCACCATATAAACAATAAGTAGGAAAATATTACATATAGAAAAATAACGTTATAAATTCCCCCCCTTTCTTCAAGAAATTTTCCCTGAAAATTTCTTCAGCTTACCTTAAACTGTACCTAAGACCTAGTCGTCCTCGTTAGAGCATGGTTTCAAATCCTTTGTATGCCATACCCCTTTCGAATTACCATCTGTGTCGCACAGTTCATAAACCCATGGACTCAGCCTCCTTTTAATAAGGAACGGACCAACAAACTTTGGAGCCAGCTTTTGACTGAAATACTTAGCGGCATCCGACAAAACGTAATTCTTCCGCCAGACCAGTTGGTTTGGAAGATACTCCACGTGACGAGTGCGCAAATTATAACGATCGCAGTTCCTCTTATTCGCCTCATACAAACGTTTCTCCACATCTGAGAACATTTCCTTGAATACCAAATTTCTGGTATTCTCACATGTTAGTCTCTCATCCTCAATTTGAAGGTTTTCTCTCATGCAATAGTCCTCACCCGAAAGCATCATATTCCGACCAAAATTAACGTAATACGGAGTCAACCTCAAAACTTCATGTTTGGAGGTGCGTATAGCACATGCCACCTTATGTAAATTTATATCCCAGACCTTATGATTATCCGATACATACATGGACATCATCGTCTTTAGTGTCCGATTAATCCGTTCAGTCGGGTTTGCACGAGGATGATAGTTTGCGGTGAATTGGATTCGCGTTTTATAATCTTTACAAAAATTAGAGAATAATCTACTTTTGAATTGAGGTCCGTTATCACACACGAGGATACGGGGTACACCGAAAATGAGGAAAACATCATTTTCGATTTTCTTAATAATTGACTCCGCAGTAGCCTTCCTCAGAGGGAATACCAGGGGAAACTTACTTAAATAGTCCGTTACGACCAGGATAAAAGAATTACCATTCTTAGATTTTGGCAACGGGCCCATAACATCAGCGGATACCATTTCCCATGGCCTATCAACTTTGATGTGGGAAACCATCCTATCGGTAGGCTTATCTTGAGAGGGTTTGTATGCAGCACATACAGTACAACGACGTACATATCTGGCAACATCGGATCTCATAAGTGGCCAATAGAATTGATCTAAAATACGACTATAAGTTTTATAAACCCCAGTGTGACCGGAAGTAGGAGGTTCATGAGCAGAGCAGATGATCTTCTGTCGGTCTTTCTTGGGAACCACTAGCTTCCAAGAATCTAGTGTAGGGGAAAGAGAAGAAAATTTAGACTTAACATATTTATATAAGCGACCGTCAGCTATTCTCCACGAAGAAAATTTTAAAGGATTACTTTGGACATTCTTCATCATTCCCACGTACCACTTATCTTCGGCAATGTGCTCGAGTGCTGGCTGATCAAATACAACATCCACTAGATCTAGGTTCGGTACAGCTCTGGAAAGGGCATCAGGGACGACATGTTCCTTTTCCGGACGGTGAAGCAATTTAAAATCGAATTGTTGTAGTCTTACAGCCCAAGGGGAAGGCGACCAGTTGGTTTCTTAAGGCTCTGCAACCATAGTAAACTATAATGATCCGTTATCACTGTGAATTGCACCAACTCCAAATATGGCCGTAACTTCTCCAAAGCCCATATAACAGCTAAGCATTCCCTTTGCGTCGTTGAATAATTCTTCTCACAGCGAGTCAGAGATCTGCTAAGGTAACATATGACCTTGTCTCCATCGGGATAAGGTTGCGTCAAAACAGCTCCAATACCATAACCACTGGCATCGGTCTGAACCACAAAAGGACGATTATAGTCCGGACAACTGAGAATCGGGACAGATATCAAACATTTCTTCAATTTCTTGAAAGCTGTTTCACAATTCTGATCCCATACAAATTTGGACGTTTTCTTAAGCAGAGAAGTTAACGGAGAAATTATAGACGCAAAATGGGGAATAAACCGACGATACCAAGAGAATGTTCCAACTACTCGGCGAATCTCCTGTACACTGGTAGGACTAGGTATGTCAAGCATAGCCTTGACCTTAGATGGATCGACATGTAATCCGTTCTTATTGACTTTGTACCCCAAATAGATCAGTTCTGGTAGACAATATTGACATTTCTCAAGACTGACCGTAATGTTGGCGACTCGTAATCGTCTAAAAACTTCATCGAGTACTGCTAAATGTTCTTCGAAAGTCTCGGTCACAATTATGACATCATCAAGATAAGTAAAACAATTTGGCTCAAGATCATGACCAAGGACGTTGTCAAGCAAACGCATCCATGTCGCTGGTGCATTATGGAGACCAAACGGCATACGACGAAACTGGAAAAGGCCTCTATTTGGGACAGTGAAAGCGGTGTATTGTCGAGAAGAATCTGCTACAGGCACTTGCCAATAAGCCGATTTGACATCAAGACTGGAAATATACTTGGCATTTCGGAGCTTATCTAAAATATCGGATACATGCGGTAGGGGGTAACTATCTCTAACAGTAACAGAATTTAATTTCCGATAGTCTACACAGAAGCGAAACTTCCCATCCTTTTTCTTGACAAGTAAAATCGGACTAGACCACGGAGATGAGCTGGGTTCGACGATACGTAATCTCAGCATTTCGTCCAATTCCTTATCAATCTGATCCTGAACAAGAGGATTGACCCTGTAAAAACGTTGTTTGATAGGAGCACTATCTGTAACAATAACATGTTCCACCTGGGTAGTACAACCGAGCTCTTTACCCATAAGGGAAATGTTTCTATTCACTAGAGCATCTAACCTCGTCTTCTGCGCCGGACTCAATACCGATTGGCTCGTAATATGCTGAACAGAATTTAAAAGTACAGGTTCACTGGAAAAGTGCCATTCGTTATGCCTCAGATCGGGGACAATACCAACTGTTCTCCAAAAATTAGTACCAAGAATAAGAATATGAGTGAGCTCAGGAACTACAATAAAACTAATCAAAAATAATTTATTTCTCAAACAAATTGGCAACTCAATTTCCCCAATACTTTGACAACGATTACCATTTGCTACCGTACATGTTGTGATCTTGCTCTTGTCTAACCGAAGCCCAAGATCCCGTATAAGTTCTAAGCCTTTACTACCAATAATAGATCTAGAAGCCCCAGAGTCCAATAAACCTAGCAAAACCCTACCGAAGACCTTAACCTCTAAATAAGGGCGTTCATCTCCTACAGTATTATTCAAAATGTAATCAAGTACCACCGAAAATTTGTTGATCGAGACGTCGTCATTATTGCTTCCAGCGCACTCAGCTCGATCGAATGAGTACGCTATTGCCCGTTTCCCTTTTTTGAACAATCCGGACAAGTTTTGACAGTGTAACCCTCTTTTCTACAACGATAGCAATACTTATTCTTTGGCATATTACATCCAATCGCTCTATGACCAGGTTGATGACACCGAAAGCATACCATGTTGTTTCCTGAAGGACCAGGCTTTGATGGTTTGACCGATGAAATCTCCAATTTATCAACTTCAACATACGCTAAATCAGGCTCTAAGGAACAATATTTCCTTGAAGGAGCTACAAAGTTCTCCACCGTTTCCTTCCGCGCTTCTAACCGACGTCCAAGTTCCCTTAGATGCGATAACGACTTGACATCAACTAAGGCCAACTGACTTTGATAGAAAGGAGCGATATTCCTTAAAATAAGCTGTAATTTCTTATCTTCCGGAATTGGACTAATTAGGCGATTGAAGTATCCCGACATTACGGCAATATAAATACCGATTGATTCATCAGAACCCTGGGTACGTCTTTTAATTTCATCAAGTAATTTTTCGTCGTAGTTTGAAGATAAATATTCCTCTCGAAGAAGAGCTACGAAATCGTCCCATGACGCAACTTCGTCCCTATACGCGATGTAAAATTGATATGCACGTCCTTCAAATAAACCAATACCGCTTTCCAAAAGAGTATTTTTTGTAACATGCCGAGCGATCCTAAGTTCTTCGACCCGTTCCAAGAAAGCACTTAGTGAGATACCTTTCTTATCCCCGGAAAACTTTAAACCCCACTTGTTCGGCAAGACCATCTTGGGAAAAGAACTTGCAATAGTTTCATCATGCATACCCGACGAACGTCTAATTGGCGAAGCACCCGCAATGTTTGTTTGCTCTGAAGGGAGAGATTCCTTCTCGATTCTCGCCATCATTGACAAAGTTCTGGCAAGTAGCTCGGAACGCCTTCCAGCTTCAGGACCGTTTGCATCGACATGATCAAGTCTATTCAATACATGAGATAATCTAGATTGGAGTTTATTGTAACCTGCACTTGATGTCTTCTCCTCGTAGTCTTTCACTAAGGTTTCCAAAGCATCCAACTTATTGGAGACCGCTTCAATATCCTGTTGGGTTGTAAAAGGGTAATTTGGATAGGTAAAACTATCACCACTCTTCTCGATTTGGAGAGCCGTGGTTAAAGAGCGTCGCATTTCCTCGACAGTACCAGTAGCAACACCTCGCACTTGTAACTCGTAAAATAACTCGTCCTGCAACAACCTGTTCACATGGATCCTACGTGACATGGTTACTAACACTGTGATTATGAACTGCAGTCCACAAACAAAACAGATGGAAAGATGGAATTCGTTCAAACGAACGGACCGAAGAAAGAAGAAAAAAAAAAAACAAGACGATATATAAAAAAAACAATCTTGGATTCGAATACTTCGGGCCCCACGTTGGGCGCCAAATTTCCTACCACACTTGGCAGGTGGGTATTCGTGGCTGCTCAGAGGAGATGGGGGAGTTCGAAAAAGAAAAAAAAAAGGATGTAGTTTTGGGCGCCAGCTAGACTATAATATAGCCTCCAAATACCTTCCAGTACTAACCTGACCCTTAGCCTAGCTATTCGAGTAAGGTGAAAAGAAAAGAAATGGTAACAACGGTGTATTCAAATACAAGATCTATAAATTTACACAAATATATCTAAGCTAGAACAAAATAAAATATCAGCCCTATCTGGTCCCGTTTAACAGACAATGGTCATAAAGAGTTAATGAAATTTAATTAATGAAACTCAAGAGAATAAAACAAATATTGATAGTAATTCAACGCTTGCGACGTGTGAGCTCATTCGTACGCAGATCGTTTTATACATATACGATATACAAAATATTTATAGCTAACAGTTACGCAATATGTAAGAAAAACAAATAACCCATCAAAGATTTCAGTTCATAAATAAGTGAAAGAAATATATATATATATATATACATCTATATGTAATAGAGTTTACCAATAATATGCAGGCGTACAACAATAATAAAAAAAAAGAATGAATTGTATGAACTAAGTAGTCGATTACATAAAAGTATTTGTTGAATGATTCATAACATATATTTATAAATGCAATAATTTTAACCAGCCTGAAATCCTTGGGAGCCTCCAACGGCAACACACGGCGCTACGGAAAATCCAGCCAGAACAGAGTATACCAGAGAATTCTGCCCCACACGTCCAAATTAGACAACTCATATACGTCGAGCTAGGTACCATCAATATTCCAAACAGGATTATGCGATAAAGAGACCTGGGACCAAACCAAGGTCCGTATCTAGGACCATACCGTGGATCCCTGAAAGTATCAGTCGATAATTAACCAGGAGACACCCCAAGAGAACTTAGGAATCAGAAGGAAGTTATCAAACATACCCTATCGGTCTTCACGGGGGCTCCTTTGACAAAACAGTGGCAGATCAGTCGACGAAGGTGGCTTAACCTACAAATCCCATGTGCTGCATGAATCCGCAACAGCGATGAGGTCAAAAAAAAATATCCAGCGCTCCAAAACCAATTAACGCACCTTTGTCCCTCTAGTCAGTGTAGTCAATCTCAGATCCGTATGAACAACGATGATTAAAGATTTATCATTTCCAAAGATCGATACACTCCTTAACACTCAGAACTGTCAAGGTCAACCACTATCGAAGTGAACTAATCGACTGCCCAAATTTTTGAGTCCATCCTGACACAGCATTTCCCCAAGCGCAAGACAGTTTTCTCATAGGACCACGAATAATCTTTATTCACGACTCACACACACAGAGAATTATCCTCAAGCACTCTGAACTACCGTGTGTCTCGAGCCAATATGTCACAGATAAATACCAACAATGTATTCCAAGATGAACCATAACATCACCATATAAACAATAAGTAGGAAAATATTACTTATAGAAAAATAACGATATATGAGTTGTATGTGAATGTTATGAAGAGGTCAGGTCGTCCATATTTTCATACGTAGGTTATGGCGTCTGGAGAGTATTCGTGCATATGTCTCGGACTTCCTATGTAAGATGAGGGTAAGATTACCGTTGGTCCAATGTCGTCAATGTTTTCGTCATTTATGATCACGTCTCAAATGTGTATGTATTCTTCCGTGCATTGTGTCTTCTGACTCAGTCTTATGTAAAGCAACCATTCCAGTTCTATTTTTGCATACATATTTACCAGAAATAATTGTTGGAATGAACGGCGAGTGTTGAGAATTTGATTGTATGTTTCATTACATAGTCCAAGATGAAGACGTTGACGGCCCAGCAAGCCAAAAAACGTGTTTTCCAAAGGATATAAATGCTGTAAGCAATGTATTTCCCGGAGTGTTACCAGTATTAACTGTGGAAACGTTTTTCACCAATCTTGTACGAAGAGAAACCGCGATTTGGTGATTCTAGATGAATCAAGAGTTGAATGTCGTTCTGGTAGTAATGACATAAAAGTGAAACTACTCTACGCAAAAATCGAGGCGTTGATCAATGAAAGAGACTTGTGGAAGAAGCTTTTTGAACAATCTTAAAAAACTAATGAAACTCTTAAGGAGAATATTCGATTAGGTACTATTAATCTTACAAGAAAATAAGGTTAGTGATCATATCTCAGAAGAACAAAACATAACCCAGATTTCTGTAAATAAAACTGTCCCTGTTGGAAAGACTTCTGCATCACCAATCTCTAAGCAGTGTCCTCTATTACCACCGGAGGATACGCTCATCTGTGCTACTGCTACGGACAGTCTACGTTCGCACAGGCCACTTCTCGCAGAAATACACCTATCCATACTAAAGATAATGCTCTGGCTAACCAACAGCAGATGGCTACTCATACTAATCTTTCTCAACCAATGCTACCTAAGGATCCAAAAATTATTTTGAAAAATCGACGCCATGATAGAGAGAGATTCATTTCGAAGAACGATGTATCTATGTATTGAACCAAAGCTAAGCTGAAATCGGTCGAAAGGTTTGCATGGATATATGTTTCAAATCTAGACAAAACAACAACCCCTAATGGTATTATGGAGGAGTTGTTAAAGGAGTTCGATCCTGATGCCAAGTTGAATGTTGAGCAACAAACGTCTTTGAGGGAAGGCAGCTCCTCTTTTGTCCTGAAGCTACCCGTCAGGTATGATTTCAAAATTCGCGATCTCAACTTCTGGCCTGCCGATTCTTATGTTAATCGTTATTACTTCCCGAAAAAGAAGCAAATAGCCACTGTACAGGATTTTCCGAAGCCTTAGATACGAGTAATCATAATAAGTGTTCTACTGACACTATGCCGCTCGAAATATTTCACTTAAACGTTCTGTGCTTACGTAACAAAATTGATGAAATTGACTGTCTTTTTCTCAAATATCACCTTTTTGCATTTCTGAACATTGGCTCACTGATGAAATCACAAATTATAATTTATGTAATTATACCCTTACCAATTTCTACGTTTGTAAAACGGTGGTGTTGCCATCTACGTAGCTAATCATTTAATAAAGCTACTATTGACTCATTATCGCAAGAAATGGTATGTGAGATATGTTCTACTGAGTCTGAAAAATTTAATCTTATCCTTATAGTAATATATCGTCCACCGAGTGGTGATCACCAATTGTTTTTCAATATTATGTACACATTGGCTAGAAGCCCTAGGCTGGTGGTAATCTGTGGTGACTTTAATATTGATGTGAACGATAATTGTGAATTGTCTCAGAAATTCGTTGATATCATGACTTCAATTTTCTTTTCACGATAAGATACAATACTAGGAATTCTAGATATTTTTTTGACAAACGCTGATGCTATGCTTTACGATAACTTTGTTGATTCACCTATCCATATCTTAGATCATTTTCCAATTTTGATAAATTTTAATATTACTTTCGATGAACCAAAGAAGGAGAAAAGCTGGAACAGGCCAATCACTGCACCTGGTCTGTTCAACATCAATAATCTTATCCAAACCATAAATTGGGATTTTATAAATGATCAAGCACTTACTGTTGATCATAAAATTTCTTACTTTATTGAGATACTACGCGACTGTGTTTATCATTGCTTTCCACTTAAAAAAGTTGTCCGCAGGAGCAATTCTGCCGTCAATATTACCTGGTATACTGGTGAACTGGCTCACATGAGGAAATCGCTCGAGTTCATGCATAACGTATATAGCATAACCCATAATAACGAACTATTGGGAAATATTCGTACTTTCAAAAGTAGATATCGCATAGTGATTATAGAGGCTAAGAAGAATGCACATGAAAACTACATTAACTCGTCTGATAATAAACTGCATGCATCTTGGCAACTTGTAAACAGTAAATTAAGGGAATGTCTACCTAATACTGATAAAACATTCCAGGATTTTATAGACGGTTTAAATCTTCAATGTCCCAATTTTGGCTTCCATTGTGTGAATATCTATCAAGTCAGAGAAGCTATTCTCGATATTAAGAACTCCAAACGTACTGATGTCTATAATTTAAATTCGAGAATTATCAAGTGCATTGCACAACACATCGTTATTCCTTTAATAAAACTTTTCAATCACGATCACTAACGGATCGTTCCCAACTTGTCTGAAGGTCTCCATGTTCATGCCTATACATAAAAACGGCTTCGTAAATTCTCTGAACAATTATAGGCCAATTTCTATAACACATATCATAGGGAAAATATTTGAGACACTGTTAAAAGTACAATTCGTAAACCATTTTGAAACCGTCTCTCCTTTCAGTGAGTCACAATTTGGATTTAGAACTGGTAAAAGTACAACGCTAGCGATAAACGAATTAATAAATATGATCACAGACTGCTTCGAGCACCGTCTCTAGTGCTTTATTCATAGATCTAACTAAAGCGTTTGATAGTGCTGATCCTGATATATTTATATCTAAACTGTTTGTGTATGGTCTTTCTACTATCTCAGTTGCTCTTGTATCACCTTTTCTTCATGACAGATCACAGCTGGTAAGCTATGGTGGATAGAAATCTGAGATTTTACCACTTACCCTTGGTATTCCTAAAGGTTCGGTACTGGGACCAATCCTTTTTTTGATCTACATCAATGATATAACCGCATCTGTTCGCGTGATTGTGGGATTGTCATACAAAGCCGATTGTAAGGAGTATTTCTCTAAGTTGAGCATTCTCACCCTACCATGTTTATATATATTTCACTGCCTTTTATATGTAAAAACAAATTCTTCAGATTTTGATACTAGATCAGATCATCACGGTTTGAATTATTTTGAAGAAATTCGTATAAGAATACAGGGCATATATGAACGGTGTGTCTCTGTTAAGCGTCATAGTCCTTCTCTTCTTAGTTGTACAATTATGTCACGGCTTGTGTTTTCATTGTCCACAATTAAGAGCGGCTTCGTCTATCTGAGGTGCAATCAATCGACGTTCGTGGTCTCTTGTTGGCTTGAATTATAACCCTTTTTATTCATCAGAAATCATTCGGTCTAGTGCTGTTTTGTATAAGAGATAAGTTGATGGTATTTGTGTAAGATAATCTATACATCTTGGATTATTTCTCGTCTCAATCCATTGATGTTTGTTCATCGTTGATCAATTTCTCCCTGATGGAAAAAACATAATCGACTTTATCTCTGTTACTGTTGATTGAAGTGATAATGGAAGAAATCATTTGGAAGCAGGCATTGTACGCTTTTATATTTTGAAGAAAGTGTTTTGATTCTGGAGTTTCCCCAGTCATGTAAAGTAGAAATTCCGGCGGAGGTACTTCCAGTGGTGGTAATTGAACTGAACTTTTTTTCGCATTGCAAAATTGGCAGACGTTATCCATTTGTCCGATTACGACGTGTTTGTGTTTATTAAATTTTTTCTTCGGGTGTTAGAGGAATGCATCTTTTGTGCAGCTGCTGTTTACTTGTCCTCGTCCGCGATTCTCGTAGAGTGATATTTTCATGGGTGGCTTGCGTTTGCAGTCATTTATTAGATATAAAATTGTGTCACAATTCTTGATTCTTCATTTCGTTGTTCTTCGATTTTTCTTTTTCTCACGGTGCTCATTCTCGTTGGGAACGTAAACGTGTTTCGGGCTCTTCGACTGTTTTGTTTTTGCGCTGTTCTTTTTGTTTTCACCGTTTTGCTTCAGAACTGGCAAGATCTCCTCGTCTTTTACGTTTAGTCATTGTAGAAAATATAAATCAAATATTTTTATTAAGAAATACACTAAGTACACTTTAAACACTATTCAGACTCTATTTTAGACAAAATATGACACACATTTGTTTGAATGATTCTTCTTAGAACTGGTATCGCGCTATTCTATACACAACTAACTCACGCGGCGGGTTAGCTCTGCTTATATAACATTACAGAATGTTGTGGAATGCTTTCGAATACTCTAGAATGTTCTGGACTGTTCTAGAAGTTTCTTTCTTTAGGACGAAATTTACAGCCCTTCTATCTCCAAAAGCTCGCCCTTCAGGTGAGAACGGGAACCTTGTTCATGGACGAGAGATAGAGTCTTAACACACCCTTGATCGTACCGGGACTCATTTTTGAGTTTTAGCGGCAAGCACAGTGTACACTTTCTCTTATAATATATATTGATTATTACCTGTATTTCGGAAACTGTACATTAAAAAAATGTCCAATCTGAATGTAACTGGATATGGTCCACACCATATCCACCACTGCTGGATCTCAGAAATAGGTTTTTATTTAAATGTGCCCTTTATAAGATGCTGGATATGATTTCTTCTTTAACTGGTGTCTCAAATTTTTGATTCTCGAAAAAATGTATCCCCTCCGCCCCTTTTGGGGGTAGTTTATTGTGGAAAGTCAATAATAGATTTTAATCTTGGGATCATCTCTCTCTCTCCTATGTCAGATGAAAAAAAAACATCAGAATTGGACTATGTTTACTATATGAAGTGCGCGTACGAACATAAAAAGCACACAGTCGAATTGTATACCAACTCCATTTAGAAGCCTGTGAGAGTCGGCGTAAGGTAATGGTCAACCTCTCTCTGGTAGCCAGTCTGTGGGCACAGGTCTCAATCGATGGACCTCACGTTCTTCAAACTCGATCGATCTCTAAGCCTAGCGTAGACGCCAAGCTCTCTAGAACTCTCTCTAGACAAATTTTCTGTTTCTGCAATATCGTCCAGTACTTCTTGAATTACCTTCTCTGATTCTGATATATTGCGACCCTTAAGGTACACATTAGCTATTTCAAGGAAGGGTTAGCAGATTTTGGTAAAAATTAGCAAAAACGGGTCTTCGGAGTCGAGAAATCGATAGACAATACTTATATTGATTCCTTAAATTCTGAGCCATGTGAATGATAAAAGCAATATTTACCGATCGCAATATATTTTAACTATAAATATGCACATTTTCGAACTTTTAAAGTAACTCTTATAGACCCACTCTAAATTCTGTGTTACCCGAGCAATGCTCGGTCGCCCAGATATTAACGAATAATAAAAGTTTTTCATTTGGTGCCGACTTGATTGGTCACACTGTATAAGAAATATGTTGTGTCTACCCACACACTCTTCCTACGGCTCACAAACATATTCCGCTGAATCTGAAGATAGTCCCATTGGCTTGAGCGACCTTTCTTTTTTTCAGCGTACCATGATAACCGACAATAATGGTCTATAAATAAAATTATAATTTTTAGTATGATGAACTATTAAACCGGAATATGAACAACCATTCTCGAGATAATTTTTGTAAAGGGGTCTCTGAAACGTAATAATCTGTTGAAAACTAATTAGGTAGAAAGTAGATACCTGCGTAGGTTTTCGCAAGAAATTAAATATGTGCATTACTTGTTTAGAGGTGTAAATAAAAACATTTTATAAATCAAAAAAAAAATCACACAACTACAAAAATTACCTACCTTAAAAGTGGAGGAGATGTAGAGTTCCACTGTTTATTTGCTTTTTTATTTTCGTTCGCGAGGAAAAAGTACAGGGGAGCAAATTCACATAATATGAAGGGACAGGTTAATACTAATTATAAGAGTAGTTTAAAATCCCTTTCGTAATTATTGTTTCTAAACATACCATTCCAGTTAAAAACAAAAATAGTTCTGTTGAATAGCAAACAAATACTTAATGACAATTAATATAAAAACGTTAGGTAAAAATCTACATCTTCTAATATTGAACTAGTTTTAGAGTTAAACAACTAGAGTCCAGCTGAAATGAAGAGAAGTGTGATAACATTATGTGCTACTATCAAAGCACATGGAGTTTGAACACAAAAATATCAATATTCTCTAATTATATTATTAAAGATAATAATTATCACAACTATCTTGAAATCACAATCTACTTCACATGAAGATAAATCTTCAGAGATCAATATTAAAGTTGAAAATAGATATTGGCTATTCTAGCTGTGATACCTGACAGGGTGAGTTTATGTTAGAGCTGCGACAAACGATAAGAGCGGCGATACTAGCGTAGCGAATAGCGAAGAAAATGGTTTCATTTATTACTATGCAGGCATAGCTCACCAAACAAATGAGCCGTGATGCAGGTGTTTTTGTCAGAGCGACGCGTTCAGGAAAGCTTGGAGAACAAGCAACGATCAGAGCGACGACAATTGTTCAGTGTGTTCGCTTTGTTTGATATGGATATCTACATACTAATTAGCGAAATATTTATAATACCAGCATTGTGGGATCAAAAATGTAAAGAGATGTGCTCCAATATATAATCAAAGATTTGTATCTTCATTCTCATATACTCTATAAACTTTTCAGGATGTTGCCTCTATTGTCTATAAAGATGATGGAATTCTCCAAACACGTCTATCTAAGCGTTTATAGGATGTGCAGCGAATTGGCGTCTTCTAACTAAACTTTTAGCAATATAATATTTGACAGCACTTAAAGACAGCAGTATTTCTTCGTCAGATTAATAAAATATATTGTAATTTGTAACCACAGATCTTCTGTCGACGCGATTGTCGAAGCTCTAATATAAACGGATCCAAATTAACGCCGATCTCACCGCTGCTCTTATCGTCGCTCATATCATTTATCGCAGCTCCAACATAAACGTACCCTTAGGATCTGATAGTATCTTCACAATGTGATGAAGATTGGGCAGATCCTAGGTATTCACTCTCGTAGGTTTATTATCTCAAGTGAACATCTGTGAACATCTTGTTCTAGTGCAGCATTAACAATAAGGAATTTTCTTATTAATCCAGAAATTTTAGGGATGGCAACAAACTTAAATATGGTATGTATATCCTGCAAAAGTATGAACAAATCTTATAGGTGTGAAAAATCTTTACATGTTGATATTAAATTTTCAGGTCTAAACGCAACTGAGAGAAGGGTCATGGACTTATGAAGCAAAAGAATCCTTAAATTCTATTGTGTTGATAGTCTGAATATTACCAAAACTAATAGCCAGAATTGATATCTGTCCCTGCTCTAATTTAGTGAATGCCAAAATTTTGAAGTTCGCTCAATTCCATGAGAATAGGTCTCGACCTATTAAGCTCCGAATTTGACGTTACTAATTTGTTGGAGAATGCAAATGAATTGAAAAATATTAAATATAAAGATGTATACGTATAACTAGTGATCGCGCAATAGATCATTAAAGTTAGAACTCAACTGACGAAGAAAAAATAATTAAATATATTATTGGGATTCACAGACTTGTAGAGTTAAGCAACTAGAGCCCAGCTGAAATGAAGAAAAGTGTTATACCATTGTGTGCTACTTTCAAAGCGCAAGGGGTTTAAACACAAAATGCTGTTCATCTTTCACCTTCATTTATAATCACAATAATTCAAATAACCAGATATTTCCTATAAAACCACAATAATTACATAGCCAAATACAACCAAAACCGACATTTCTGTATGACGGTGAAACTTTGCGCCAAGTACACGTTTTAATTTACTCTGGAATTGAAGGCAAACATTTTTGAATGAAATGAAATGCCAAGATATTCATAAAATATGAGTAGGTAACTATTTCATTTCTGAGTGATAATTCAAGAAAAATCCTATAACCAATTTTAATGTATCTAAAATAAAAATAAAATAAATAATTCCTTTTGAACCAATTTTTGCTTTCCTAGCGCTGAGGTAGTAGCTTATGTAAAGAAAGTTTTGTAACCGTGTAAAATTTTAGGTGTCAAGATTTCAAGAAATGTCGACGTTTCAGAGTTTCCTGAAGTCAAAAACATATTTTCAGTCATTGGTCTGACTGTCTGTCTGTGACACGAATATCTCGGGAATGGATAGATGGATTTTGTTGCTTTATTTTTTTGTTTTGTTGGGTACCAATATCGCTCGTGGGCGGCACTGAATGAGAATCTGATCACACTCGTTGCTGCGCAATAGCCGAAAATCTTGTTGTATTGTGAAAACGCTCAAAGGATTTTGATGAAACTTTTTTAAAATATTTCTCTGATTGCCCTTGACCGCCCTGTCAAAATGTCATCTCTGGGAAAAATCTGGAAAATAGTTATGCACAATTAAAATTTCATATTTTCTACCTGTTTATTCATATTCTGGCTAAGCGGTTCATGCTAAGTCAAAATTGTATATGACCGTTGCTATTTGTCTTGACACGCTGAAAAAAATAAATGGTCATACGATTTGATCGGACGATTTTGTTGTTCAGAGGAATTTGCATTTGCAGATTTCTTATATATTCTCCTGAAAATAAGGTTTTTTTATCTATGTTAAGTTCAAACAATTATTTATTATTCTAGTATGAGGGATTAAAAATAAAATTGGAGGATTTTCAATTTCTCTATTTAAGAATCATATGTTTTCCAACTTGAGCCATATATGTAGATAATAGAATAGAACAGGAATGTAGTAACCACTAAATGGGCTATCCTTTTGACAATGACAACAACCGCATATTTTCTAATGAGAAAGGACAGACCACTCTACTCTAATTTTTCACATGGCAATCTTATCATATTGCATTATCTCTATGAATTGCGCAAGCTTAAAATGGATTATTGTTTTAAGTCAGAAGTTAATTGAAATTGGGCCAAGTCTGGTATTTTTTTTTTCTAAATAGATATTTTTTAAATTTATTGAAAATTGGTTACATAATATTTCTTTAATTATCACTCAGAATGGAAATAGTTACTCATATTTTATAAATATCTTGGCATTTCATTTGATTTCAAAATTGTTTTTCTTCAATTCCAAAGTAACTTAAAACGTGTAGGTGGCGCAAAGTTTCACCGACATACAGAAATTTCGGTTTTGGTGGTATTTCAATTAGATAGGAATTGAAACAATATGTTAAATGTCCACTATTATATATTTTAAAAACACATAGCAATTGTTTCGGCACACTGTACCTTTATCAAATGTGAATATAAACTAATTTCTAAGACGTTAAGTTCCTATTAATAATATAAATCTTAATGGCTAGTAACTAGTTAACAATTACAAATGCATTTCCAGTCCACTATTGCATTTGTAATTGTTAACTAATTACTAACCATTAAGATTTATATTATAAATAGGAACTTAACATCTTAGAAATTAGTTTAAACTCACATTTGATAAAGGTACAGTGTTCCGAAACAATTGCTATGTGTTATTAAAATATATAATAGTGGAAATTTAATATATTGTTTCAATTCCTATCTAATATAGATTTCCATCAAGTATCAGCCAATACAGTTATATGTATTTCACTTATTTTTTTGGTTTAAATTTAAATATATTCTTCTATTTTTTATAGAATAGGTACATTGTTATATACATACATTATAAGGGTTATATTTCGATATAGTAGATCATCATATATACAGCAGTCTGAACCAAAAAAAGGCGATCGGAGTGCGTTACCAAATGGGTGATACCGGAACCCTGTTACTATCCGTACGTCCTTCAGTCAGTGGGCTCCATCTTATTAACCGTTATATGTAGAGAGTTGAAATTTTCAGAGAATGTGTGTTTATGCTGTAGCTGTACTAAATTCTTCCGTCCGTTTGTCTGTCAACTGACTGTATCTCATGAACCGTTATAGGTAGACTGTTGAAATTTTCAGCAATGTACTTTTATTTTCAGTGTAACAACTAATAATCAATCTGCCTGTTCGTGTTTGCGGGCTGCATCTCTTAAAAGATAGAGAGTTGAATTTTTCAGAAAATGTGTTTAAAATAAATATAAAAAATACTAAGTCCATTCGTCCGTCCGTCTTTCAGCCGTCTGTATTGCATGAGCAGTAATAGATAGTGGAGGTTTCTTTTACAATGGTACGGAACCCTTCCTATGCTATTTCGATTGACACTTGGCCAATTTTTATTTTTAAATTTGATATTTCCTTTCGTTTATGATCTCTATACTTATTTATACATTTGCGATCCTTGGCTGCTAAGTAGGTACACAATGTTATTGAGAAACTAAACAGGTTAATTTTTTATTTGAATCAGAAAATAAAAATATAAATTAATTATTATTTTTTTGTTATTTAATAATAAATTCTATATCTAAAAAAATCGAGCATCTAAATTGGGAAGCCAAAACTAACTTGCACGAAGGCGCTTGCAACCCTAGAAACGGCCCTGTAATTATTGGATACCTATTGTGTAAAAGTGCTTTCATATCAGAAAATAGTATTAAAGGATAGGCAATTACATTTTTAACTCTTATTATAATGAGCAACTTTATTTAAAAAATATTTTGAATTATAAGCAGCTGCTTATGAAATAAGTGAAACATAGTTTTGACATTCGCGGAGCCCTAACTACGAAACTGTCACAGTAATCGAGAAATTGGAAAGGACAAATATTTTACAAAATAATACGTTCTACATGATCTAATAAAGAAACTTGTTAAAAATATAAAACATTCAAGCTCTTTCAAACCCGAAACCTACATTTCCATAGGAAATTCATTTAAAAATAAACATACAGTCGAATTGTATATCTACCTTCTTCTTTTGGGTTATCGGCATCAAAAATACTCTGAATCTTATTGAGCATTGCATTATTTCCCAGGATATGCCATGCTAATTTATATGCAATGGGCAACAATGATCTTTTTGGCGTTCTGTCGATTGTATGTGTTAAGCTGAAATATTGGCCACGTCAACTTCTATTATGACGTCAACCTGGAAACGGAGAGATAAAAACGGGAGTCGATCGAGTTGACAAGAAGCTGAATAATCCTCCATTCAGGCAGCTGTGACAGGGTACTGCAATTTATCATATTCAGAGGATTATGTATTGATTTTGCTATGTCGATTGACATCAGCCGTCCACTCGTTTTTTTTTTAAATATGAAATTATTTAAGGTCTATGGTATAATTTTATCTCAGTGTTTGCTTAATCCGCAACAATAATAGTGAATTATAAGGGAAAAGTGATCAAAATTATAATTGTAAGGCAGCTCTTCCGTAGCCCTTCTCCTTACTAATCGTGTTTTTGTACATCGTTGTTGATTTCATTTTTAGTATGTATTGTCCTGAAGAAGAGAGCGAGGATTCTTGAAAGCTAGACACAATATAACCAGAATTTTTCGTATCGTGGCCTTTCAATTTAATCATCTTTTTTGACTGCATCCCCACGATCGGGGCTTTTTAACCAAATTTCCTGAAAAATCAAAATTGTTTACCAATAATCAGAAAAACCTGTTAATCTTTTTATGTCATGGGATTCTACGCCGACATCCAACAAGTTTTTGGACTTACTATTTTAAACAATGGGTTAAATTAACAACTAGAAAGGCTTCTCTTGTCAACAAAAAAATTACTTAAATGTAGAAAAGCAGCAATTTTTAAGTCATTCGGAAATATCACCAACCTGTTGAATCACAATAAAGGTAGCACAGGAAGGAGAATTCATCACTTCAACCACAAGTTAAGGAAGGATATATTGAACTTGGAAATTAAGGTTACTCTCAGTGATTTACATAAACTAGAAATTGAACGTTCATACCATTTAAATATACTCTATTAAGCAGTACCACTTCAAATAGTTACATATTTTCAATTACGACAACTAAGAAAATACAGCGACAATTTGAAAAATATCAAAACAAATAATATTCTTAAGTTAAACTGAATCAAGTTGATTTGGATAACTTGAAAGTCCAGTCAAAATGGCTTAAGAATCTGACCAATGTTGTACTGCCATTTTTTTAACCCTTTCTTTGGGAGCTACATTTTCGATCGCTCTAACCATAAGATATACAAAAAAAATCTCTTCTTACTAATTTAGAGTTTATCATTAGCACAGTTCCTTACAGCAATGTGGATTGTATTCGTGCACAATACACTAATGTAATCACTAACATTTTATACAAGAATACCAACAATTCTTTTTGAACATTATCTTTAATAATTGCAAAACTTTTTTGAAAGATAATAGAAATATCATTGTAACTAAAAGTGACAAAGGAAATGTGACTGTACGTACATACGTAGAATACATATTTAGAAATACATATTTAGAAGATCATATTAGCAAAAGCCGTAAACTATTAACAGATTTGAAATACTATCGTGTTTTACCGAGAGACCCAACTTGTACTTTACAGCAAAAATGTAACATATTAGTGTCACAATTACTCAATGATATTCCTGAGGAGGTACGTATGAATTTAATGTCTTACACGTCTGATGCACCACGTTCTTATACACTGTCTAAACACCATAAGCCCGTTTTGTCAATGAGACCAATTTGTGCCACAATTATTGGACCGAACATTTCAGCAGCTTTTATTACAGAAATTCTCACAAATGCCTATATCATGGATAATACCTATTACATCAAAGATTCTTTTGCATTCAGTGAGTTCATAAACGATTATTCAATACCTGTTGATTACTTTCTAGTCATTTTTCATATGGTTTCCCTTTTCACAAATTTACTTTATCCAGTCATCCTCAGTAGTCTCAAGAAAACTTGGCCCACAATCCAGCCACACTTTGGCTTAATATACCTATTGTGTTTTCGAATCTATCTTAGAGTTTATTTTCCAATCATATTATTTTGTATTCAATGGAGATTTTTACAAACAATTATTTGGAACACCCATGGGCTCTAAAATTTCGTACTGGATGAGTTAACTGATGGTCTACAAAAAATACCTTTCAAAATTTCTTTTGTTAAGCGTTACGATGATGATTTAATTCCTGCCGTTCCCGAGGATAAAGCGCAAATTGCGCTTGACTTTTTTACCTCGTTCAATGAAAGCATACAATTTACTGTGGAATATGAAGTAGAACGTACGATTCCTTTTTTAGATATACTACCTATTAGGCTACAGTTATAACAAGCAGCTGTAAGCCCACCTGCAATCAAATCTGGATATAAATATTTGAATATATATGTTAGTATCAAACACCGATTTCGGCCAATGGACGGAAAAGTGGCCAAAACGCGACGTGGACATAACCACGTTTGCTTTATTCTAAGGAAGGAACATATGTCCACGTCGTTTTAGCTACGTAAAATGAATTTGTTAAAGATTTGAAACATATGACATATGTTCCCAAAGCGCGTCGCGTTTTGGCCACTTTTCCGTCCATTAGCCGAAATCGGTGTTTGATCCTAACATATACACAACGTACACGGGAAGAAGGGTTCCATCAGCAGAAGCAGAGAAATTGGCAGACTCTGACGTATTTGAACTCTCTATAACGCGACTCGCATGTATTGTTCCTGTTACAATGAAAACTCTCTGAGACACAGGGTCATCTGTTATGTTTGTTCTCTCATAGTTTATGGTATTACCAGATGGAACATCATTGATTGTTTCTGCCAAACGGACAAAATACTCCTGGAGAATTTCGTGACATAATTCGGTCCAACATTGTTTAATATTTGCTGCATTCCAGATAGTTAGTTCTCGGTGCCTTTGTTTAAAATGATTGCACAATCCGAGGGCGATTTTCTTTGAAAAAATGTCTTCTTCACGACTGTAAGTATTTTTAACATTCCCTCTAAAACTTCAAATTCTAAACCAAAGTTTATATAAACCAAGTTTTCCAAACAAGACTTGAAAATTCGCTCGTGGTAGTGGCTTCGCAAAAATATCTGCACTTTGATCTATTCCAGAAATATGTTCGACTTCCAATTATTTTCTCTCAATCTCTCACAAATTAAAAGTGCTCTAACGTCGATATGTTTCTTTGACAGAACTTATATTGCCTATTCTAAGAACATGACTATCTTCTAATAAAGCTAATTCATTGAATAGCCGGCTAAGCCATACAATATCTTTAGCAACTTCGCTTGCAGTTACATATTCCGCTTCTGTTGTAGATAAGGAGGTACTACGCTGTTGCTGACTGGACCAAGTTATAGCTGCACCATTAAATTTACACATAATTCCACACACAGATCATCGAAGTAACGGATCAATTGCAAAATTTGCATCGCTGTATGACCAGTACATTAGCAGAATTCGTACTGAATTAAATTTCTAAAATAATGGATCCTTTTAAGTATCTATCTATCTCGATCTCGATGAATGTTTAAGTTCGTACAAGATTTCCTCCAGCTTGTAAACAAGACTATTCCCATACTCAGATCGTTCCAGTTGTTGAATGCAAATTTCTTCATCCATACTTCCAAATAAAAAGGCTGTCTTGATATCAAATATTTCATTATAGTTTATTCCCTCTTTTTTGATTATTTTTGATGTAGGTACTCCTGCGGTAATTCAACTAATGTAGAGTTTTTTGCTAATAAATTCATTTTCATCCATGGCACTTTTCCAATTTTCTTTTTCTTCTCAACAAATCGTTCCGGTGCTCTCAAATCTTCCTGTTCGCGATGGCGAAACTAATGATTGATTTTCCCAAGATTGGTTTTCCGAAGAATCGTTAATATCAATGTGTTCATCATCACGGTTTTCAGGCATAAAATATGCACTCGAATAAGGTCTATTACCTAAAATCTCTTCCTCATTTCTCATACCGCTTTCCATTACACTTGAAACCCAATCGACAATATACATTTTCCACAACTATTTGTGTTCATCAATTTGACTTGTTTCTTGTTTTACAATATTGAACAAATCTGAACAGATGACCGTACATGTGGGACACCAATTTCATTAGTGTCTATTGGTGAAATAACTCTTGGATAAATTTAGTGGAACACCAATATCTTCCATTGTTTGTATTAACAACGATTGATGGTCTGTTTTGTCGAATGCCTTTGATAAGTCTATGAAAACGCATAGACTCGACTTGTTTTTGTCAAGACATTAGTCACCTCAGATTAGTGCTAATACTGCATCTTTTTTTTACCATTTTTTAAGAAATCCAAACTGACGATCAGATTTTAAATTATACTTTGAAACATATGACCCAAATCTTTTTTCAAGCATTTTCTCAAAAACTTTGGTTAGGTGAGTAATCAGCGATATGGGGTGGTAACTTGAAATAATATCGTCATAGTTTTTTTTAATTACATATAACCATATAAATTGAATTAAAATATATGTTCCAAAATCACAAACAGGTCTATATCTTTTACAAAATTTGAATTTAAAGAACTATACTTATTCCAAGCTTAATATTAAATCAGCACACTTAAATTAAATATGGTGAAAATCCAAAACTATTCGTTAGGAATAATTTAATGCTAATTTAGTACACAAGAATAAAAATCATAACTCTTATTTTAAAGAAATTATAAGCAAGTTTGTTTGTCATTTAGCTACTCTATTATGTCTTGACAAGCACTATACATCGCCTGTGACCTGAGAATTTCATAGCCATGAAATAAAGATGTAGCTCAGTAGTGAGAGATAGATGGAGGTATTTCCGCACATTAGGTTGCATAAGCAACATTTTATTTTTCATACATACTGATCAATGCAAACTGTAGTTTGCAGAGGTGAGAGCGGTATCTCTCACTTCTGCGTACAGAAGCATTATTTACAGAAAAATGTTGGATTATCAAGGTCACGAAATGGTTTTTCCTGAATAATTTAAATATATGGCTTGAAATTAACGAGATATTGTATTTAATACAATCCTTCAATGATAAGTAATCATTTGAAAATGTTTTCAACTCGTAAAAGGCTGTAATAATTATATTATCAATATATGTAAAACCAAATAGACGGATTTCACCATTTATCATTTTCAAGACTCTACGGTGTTGCCGGTGCTAAAATTTTACCTGTTTTTAAATACCTAACTGATATACCTAGATATCGGATAAATACCTAAGTGAAACTGACAAAAATAATTATGATCATGATTGTAAAATCATTTATTATTTATTTACTTCTTCGCTCTTATTCGAAAGTGGTACATTTTTAAGGCACTAATAATATTTGTCAAACGTATACTACTACTATACTATACTAAATGGCAACAATGAGGCAGATGTAGCAGTAGCAGAGAACAGAGACGTATATAGAACTGCAATTCTTAATGTTTATACATCTATTTACTAAGAGATGGCAGAGCGATTAGGAATTAGACGTTTTCGTTATTCTATTTATTAGTCTATGGTTTTCGTACGCTGTGGGTTATTAATTAATTAATTAATATTTGATACCTAGTTATATTTCTTCTAACATTGCCTACTCGTGCATACATTTTTTTGGTTTTAGTTTTTGGTTCAGATCACACGATATAGCTTTTTTATAATTAGACGCGGCCCGCTCTTGATAAATATCTAGGTACATTTCAAGTTATGAAATACAAGGTGGCAGATTAGGAGTGCGTAGGTATTCGGACGATTACGGGGTTATTGTAAAGATTAGGAGAAAATGTCTATAACTAACCCAATCGTATTTTAAACATTCTACAACATAAAAATATTTTTAATTATACCGGGTGTTTCTAAATAGTTGGAACTCTACACAACTTTGTTGTTTCTTATGGAATGTTTATAATTTTAATTTATTCTTCAGATCAAAATGGAAAAACAATGTCAGTTTATCAATATGACTTTATGTTTATAGCTAATATTTTATGATATATTAATTAAAGGATGAGAGAGTCAGTATGTAGTTATTCGCGATTTGACATTTTTTTAGTATATCTATATTCATGTCCCCAACAATAATGGTAATGTTACTACCATTATCAATGTTGTGCAAATATGCTTCAAGATCTGTAACATTACATTTAATTTCTTGGCAAGCGCTGAAAAAAAAGATGCAGCATATATATATATACGGGTGTCCCACTAAGGTCAGCGAGGTAGGATAATAGGGAAACCGTAAACCCTACGACTTCGGGAAAAAAATCATAAGTAAATCGGCTAAAAGAAATTCAGCTAAAATATTTTCAAGTTTCTAAAAAGGCCGCTAGGTGTCGTAATTACCGTGGTATAAATTAAAATTAAATTTTTCTCAAAAAATCGAAATATTAACGTATTGTTTTGGTACCGGAAATGAAAAGTTCATTACATTCTGCGTAATTTTGGTCCTCACACATTTTCCGTATTTTTGATTATATGGGTGGGGGGAGTACTTTATTAAGCCGCTGTAATCTCCTAGACGCGTTATCCAAATCTAATAAGTTTAGTCATGTTGGAAAGATAACTTGACGCTTATTTCAAAAATAATGTCGGATGTGTTCGCAAGTTCACAACTTTACTCCTAGAGGGCACTGATAAACCAATATTCAGTTTTCATATTTTTTTGTTAAAAAATTAAATGACACGATACATTTACTATTCATTGGTATTGAGCCACTTAATTAGCTACATTTTGGCGAAAACCACGACTCGATATCTTTACTCGTTTTTGAGTTAATGTAAAATTGATATTTTGATTTTATTAAGAAAGTAATAATCATTATCACTACCTATTTAAAGATATAAGTTACTTATTGCTTATTCAGTTAGGTTAGGTTAGGTTACCACTGAGTAAAAAAAACTATTTCTTTAGGTACTTTAATCATAATATCCCTAAAAATGTTGATAGCTGCGTAATTCTACTTTGCCGATAGACCATTGGATTATTTTTATTCGTTCTTAAGTTAGCGTAAATTTAATTTTTGATGAAAAAATAATTCCACACATTTTCCATGAAGAATAAAAATTTTTATTAAAACTTCGTTTGAATTGTTATTTCATTCATTTCAAATCACTTACGTTGAGGTATTATTAATAATGCACTAATTGTCAAATTTTCTCTATGTCATGTACTATGATAACATTTAATAGCAACCTAGATAAATATGAGAAATATAATTTGATTTTTTTAGACAATTGCTCTTATCTTGGAATTCTGGCTACTATAGGAACATGATACATCAAATCGAAGGAAATTTAGGTATCTTTCAGGATATTTCATAATATACAGAATGTTCCATTTAAAAAACGCATTTTTAAACATTTTTGTATCTAGCAGTAAGATCACACATTTTGAACGACCCTGTATAACGCAGGACAAATTCCTGGGAATTGAAATAACGCAGAAATAAACATTTAATTCGAGCTATGTTTTGGATAAAAAATATGGAAAATAATATCTCGAGAACCGTTAAAGATAGGTGTGTGTGGCAAAAATATTAAGAAAGTGAGGACAAATGCAAAACGCAGTAATATATAGGGTGTTCTATTTGAAAAAACAAAGATGCTGCTACTTTTTGGTATAAGCGACAACGCTAGATCGATAGATTAGGAGCAATTACTTGAACAACCAAATTTTCAGAACGATCCTATGTCCCGTTCTCCGTAAATGTCTAAGGTACCATCGACCGTGAGCCACCTTTATACATATATATTTGTATTTACAATCAATATGATTATTGAAGATTAAAGTTAGTCCGTGACAGTTAAGCGACTTCCAAAAAAAATCCGTATCCCCAAAAAACATTCCCTTTTGGAGGTGAGAGCTATATTCTGCAAAACTCGACAAAAAAAATCTCAAATCTTTCGCATACGCTCAGTAAGAGCTCCACACCCATACAACTTTTTATGTTTCTTTGTATACGAATTTTGCTTTAATGGTACATTTTCATCAAGTGATTCTATCGCTTCTCACCGCCCCCAATATTCCTTCCATGACGTTGAAACATAAGTTGCTCATTTTTTTTTCAACTCCTAATACGTTTTATACATACTCCACGCCTTCTTAATACGGTGTTAGCAATTATTTTCATTAGGTTTAAATATACAGGAAGTCTCATAATATATGCGCAGGACTTGAGGATGTGATAGCTCGTCCAAAAAAATTAAAAAAAAAATATTAACTTATCCTCTAGAATATCGTTGCGTGTTTTTCTCCCCATTTCCTACGCCAATGGAAAAATTACAGTTTTGAGATGCCCATTTGAACCGCCAATGTTTTCTATAAAAAAAAAACTCTTGGTCGTGAGCTCTGAATTCGACCGTTTTCGTGAAAAATCAATTTTATAATTAGAGGTCCCGACCAACAGTACCTTTTTGGTGTAGAAAACATTGGCGGTTCCAATGGGCACCTCAAAACCGTACTTTTTCCATTAGCGTAGAAATTGTAGAGAAAAACACCCACTACTTCAAAATCTTCACCATTTATGACAAAAATGTTGTTCTGACTCAAAACTTATACGATAAACGGTTCAGGAGATAGTCACAAGAAACGATTTTTTTTAATTTCAACGCCCTGTAGGTATCTCGAAAATGACGCATTTTAAACTGTAAGTTAATATAAACTTTTTTTTCATATTTTTGGACGAACTATCACATCCTCAAGTCCTGTGAATATATTTGAAACACCCTGTAGATTAAGAAATAGATCGTGTTGCACTTTTGTATTTTTTATGTGTGTACAAATATTGTAGATCACTAACAAAGTTGATTTTTTCTCCCAATAGAACTCTTTAGAACTTGACCATATAGTTAAATATACACATGAAGTTCGTAAAAACGAATATACGTTCAAATGCGATATAAATTCTGTTTTATTTCATCTTCTTTTCCAAGACGGAATATAGTGCATTCATTTCTAGTATGTATACAAGGTAGTGACAATTTTATCATTTAAAGTGAGCAGGTGACTGGAAATGCTAGTACATATTTAGTGGAACAATGGGTTATGAATATAATACGTCAAGTTGTAATTTCATGGAAGGAATTTTGGGGGCGGTGAGAAGCGATAGAATCACTTGATGAAAATGTACCATTAAAGCAAAATTTGTATACAAAGAAACATAAAAAGTTGTAAGGGTGTGGAGCTCTTACTGAGCGTATGCGAAAGATTTGAGATTTTTTTGTCGAGTTTTGCAGAATATAGCTCTCACCTCCAAAAGTCTAACATTGGGAATGTTTTTTGGGGATATTATATAGGAAAATATATAACATTTAAAATAAATTTATAAGTAGCATCATAGAGATAATTCAAGGACACCTATAAGATATAAAATTTAGTCTTATCAATCGTAATATTATATAGTCTAATAAACCTCTAGGTACAATTTATTTAAATTTTCCTTATTGTCAGATCTGAAAATTTTTCTAACCTTCTAATGAAAGTAAAGGTATAGTCCAATATACTGATACTGCTAAACTTCTAATAGGTTATCCTAGGTTAATCGAAATTTACAAACAGCGGTTGACAGCTCAGATTTTTTTTGGCAGAACTAATCGGAACAAATTGCTTTAATATTTTCTAATTTTGTTTACAAGATTTTCTTTTAATTGCTAAATTAATAATATAGCGGGTCAATACAAGAACACTTGTATGTAGTAATATTAAAGTTTTTGCTAAATAGGTAGAGATATTTAAATAAAAATCAAATAGACTTCATATATTCAGTATCTGAGTGTCAATAATTTAAGAATATCAACTGTGTAATGTAAAAAAGTTGACAAAAGTATAGTAAGACTATACATTACATTAAATAAGCATCTGTGTGGTACATATAAAATATTGTGCAAAATCTAGATTTGAAGGGCATATAGTGACAATCATATTTTTTGTTTTGCCAAAAGAGTGGAGAATGGCATTCATATATTTAAATATAACAAGAGGTGGGGAACCAGCATTTGATTTTCGAGGAAATTTCTTCTGTTTTATATTATCATATTCAATAAACTGGATAAAAATAATCCTTATTTAAATACAATATTAATTTTCATAACCAACATAAAATAAGTATAACAAATCTTATACAATTATCAACTTTAAAGTACATAGATATATGTCTAACTAAAAAAAAGCTAGAAGCTCAGGGCCTCTCTATATGAATCTCTATAAATTTTACTTTAAAGACTTTTTTCTTTAAACAGTAATAAACATGAACCGCAAAAAAAAATCATATTTTCATTTTGATTTTTCTTCACAATTCACTTGCTTTTAGTAACACAAAACAGTTCTATGTTCTTTCATAAATAAAATGTTTCTTACGCAACCTAATGAGAAAAGATACCTCATTGGCTATGGAATGCACACTTCATACTGAAATGTTCACAGGCGATGTATAGTGTCTGTCACAACATAACAGAATAGCTGAATGACAAACAAACTTGCTCATAATTTCTTTAAAATAAGAGTTATAATTGTTATTCCTGTGTACTAAATTAGCACTAAATTATTCCTAACGAATAGTTTTGGATTTTTTTCATCTTTGATTTAAGTGTGCTGACTTAATATTAAGCTAGCACACTTGCATATAGATTTCAAATATGTTATAGAGTTATATTTTTTCAAGTGTATTAAATTAGCACTAAATTATTTGAAGCAGATTTTCTCAAATTCGATCATATTGAGTTTAAGTGTGGTCACTTAGCATTTAGCAGTATTACCCGTAATTTAAAAAATTGAAGAGTTAATAATTTATTTTTTGCGTACTAGATTAGCACTAAATATACTTGAGTTTAGTACAATAATTTTATTGAGGTGTGCCATTTTGTTGTGCTAGCTTAATGGACCTTCACAGGTGTGTTGACCTGCCGAAAATTTCAAAAGTGTTCAATTTCAAAGCTGGTTAGAATCAGCTGATTATCTGTTTAATAGAAAATAATAATCTTCCATCAGAATTTGGCATCAATAAACGTAGGTAGTCAAAGTTAAATACAAAACATATCCTACAAAGATGACAACGGTTATAGACTTAATCACTTCCGCTTCAACCTCGGTGGAGTTCACATCGTGTTGGAAGGAAATTGTTCCAATTTTCGTACAGGTGGTACACGTGGTGTATTAGACTCGAGTGCGTGGCCCCGAGGTGGATAGAGATTAAATTAAATTATATAAGTTGGAGTGGTTGTGCTTCCTAACCCACTGCGACCAGTTTTGGTCTATTGTAGTTTTCCATTGCATTAGAGTTCAGTATCTAAATTTATCCTTTTTAATAATAATAATAATAATAATAATAATGTTTATTGCCCAACAGTAACAAGACCTCCAGGACATTCAAATAAATAGAAAGATGAAGGTATTTCTTAAACTAACAATAAAACTAAACTACATTTAGAATATTATGTACATCAAAAGTAGCATTCACAAGAGTGCTAAAGTGGGAAAAGTTAATGTCACAATTTCCTGAAATTAAGTTAAAATGTCTGCACATGGTATGTACTATGTATGTATGTATGATCTAAAATGTTAGTATTTGCCCGAGATCTAGCAAATGGTATTGTTTGCCGAGTTCCACAGGGTACTAAAAAGTTAATCTGTGACAGTAACTCAGAGCAATCAATTAAATTGTTAGTTAACTTGTACAGAAATTTAACAGAGTTAATTCTCCTACGGATATTCAGTGGTACAATTTCAAATCTGGTCATTAACTCTGATAAATCAGCACCTCTAGACGGATATGCACCATCAACTTTTAGTGCTAAAATTTTTATAAATCTCCTCTGAATTGCCTCAATGCTGTTGATATGCCTAGTATAACATGGATTCCATACTATAGCTCCATATTCCAATTTGGATCTTACGAAAGAAAAGTACAATACTTTCATGCAATGGATATTAGTGAAGTGTTTACAGTTTCTAAAGATATATCCAAGGATTTTAATATCTGGGAAATGTGGTCATTGAAGGATAGGGCTGGATCAAAAATAACGCCCACATCTTTGAATGAATTCACACGCTCTAAAATGACACTATGAATATTGTAAACGTATGATATTTTATTCAATTTTTTAGAAAATGTTAAATCTTTGCATTTTGGTATATTTAACGATAAGTTATTTTTTTGACACCACAGGTGGATAGCTTCAAGATTACTTTGCAGATATATGCAATCAGTGATCGATTTGATTGAACAATAGATCTTCAGATCATCGGTAAATAGGAGGTTTAAGCATCTTAGTGATTGCGGCAAATCATTGATAAATATCAGAAATAGCAAAGGCCCTAAATTAGAGCCCTGTGGAATACCTGATGTTCCTGTGAACATATTAGACCGATGTCTGTTTATCTCAACAAATGACCGTCTATCACATAGATAATTTATAACCAGTTTAATTAAATCTTTGCTAAAACCAAATTGGGGCAGCTTATTTATTAGAGTATCATGATCAACTGTATCGAAGGCTTTCATTAGATCTGTATAAATAACATCAACCTGATTGTGGTTGTCTAATTGTTCAGATAGGTACTGTGTGATGAAAACCAGGTTTGTAACTGTTGAACGCTTTTCAACAAAGCCATGCTGAAATGGTGATAACAAATTGCGAATTTGAGAATATATTTTCTTGTGGAGTATACTCTCCAATAACTTTGCAAAGTTACATATTATAGAGATAGGTGGAAATTTTTTACATGCTTTGGATCACCGTTCTTCAGTACTGGGCATATTCTAGAGATTTTCCCAATATCGGGGAATTTTTTAGATTTTAAAACTAAATTAAATATAGTACAGAGAGGCTTAACCAGCACTACAGAGCAGTCCTTAATCAACAAACTGGGAATTTTATCTGACCTGATGTCATTTTATAACTTAAATTCCTTATAGCTAAGGAAACATCCCTTTCAGTAATCTCATTAATACCGACAGAAGTTGAACCAGAGTCGGTTTCATTATAGTGATGTTCAGTTTTCAGATCCGTGTATACACTGGAAAAATTATTGGCAAAACCATTTGTAATTGCATACGGGGTGTCACCTGATATGTTATTTACGTTATACATTTCCTCTGTATGTATTACCAGAATTGATTTGAGTCGTTTTGGATATTATTTTGAATACAATTTATGTACTTATTAAACACTATTTTAATGAGAAGCTTTGTTTCTGCCCACAAGTCGCGAAATTTAGTGTAATAGAAGTCACTATTTAGTTTTTTATACTTTTTATGGTAGTATTCAAATCTTTTCATCTTACTAATGATTTCCTTACTATACCAATATGAATACCACTTGGTTCTATTGAATTTGCTGGTGAATGTTGGAACGCACATATCAAAAATATTAAGTATATATTTTCTAATAAAAATACTCACAAGCTAGATTGACTTCATAAATATTGTTCAAAAACGATCAATCGATAAACGACACTTTATCAAATAGCAATATCAATATTATTAGTTGGAAGATTTATATATTGTGGTGAAGATATTTTAAGAGGTATGTCTAATGCAGGATGATATAAATCTGGTTCTATAACTGGTGTAGTATCTAGTTCAACTTCACAATTGATATTCGAATATATTAAATCTAAGAGTCTTTTATCTATATTAAGAACCGTATTATATTGTAGAAGCCCGCAACATTCCGCGAAGCTTCGTAATGCACGGGATCTACCATCATTGGAAGTATTCACAAAGTTTCTAGCATTGAAATCACCCGTCACCAGAACAAAATCACACGAAACACAGATAAATACGGCAAGATCTTCTAAGAACTGTTTAAACTGTTCAATAGTAGCTCTAGATATATAAATTGAAAACACTGTTAGATAACTGCCACTGGGTAGACCAAATTTGCAAGCGGAGACGTCAATGGTATTAATAGAACTAACAAATTCCAGGACACTCACTTTGAAAGATGACCGCCCAGCAAATAAAACACCTCCTCCTCTATTCTCATCCATCATATGATAGGATCTGTCACAACGATATACGTAGTAGTTATCAGTAAAAAGTTCATTATTGTTGAAGCTATCATTCAACCATGTTTCGGTAATGCAAATTATATCAAACTCGCAATCAGATACAGAGCGATAAAAGTCATTTACTTTACCACGTAGGCCTCTTACGTTCTGATAGTATATTCTAATGTCACATTGAGAGGTCGGATGAATGTTGGGCTTTACATGTTTAAAGAGTTATTTCTGCTTCTGTTGCTGGTTTTTTCTCGATTATTGTTAGAATACCACTAATATACTTCATTGTAAGCGATTCTCCTTTTTCAATACGTTGTTCCATAGATGATTTGATGTGTTTAAAATACCTAACTTGCCTTTTTGTACGATCAAAGCTGATTGAAATGTTTGTATACTGGATCGAGTCGCTTAACTTATTGGCATTACGCATTACAGTGCGAACATCACTTTCGGATTGAACAATGATCTTAATTGGATGATTCTTTGTTTTATTGTATAAACCAATACGATGAATTGCAGTGATATTATTTATCTCCGGTGCAAGCATTTTAACTAATTGTGTTGCAAACTGATTATCTTGAGACTCTCGTTCCTGTTTCGATCCTTTGGTTTCGACTGAATTAAAAATAATTAAGTTTCGACGCTTTATCTGTCGAGCTGAAAGCTCAGAAAGCATTTCTTCAAACACTTGATCATCATCAAGATTAATAGTTGTCGGTTTATTATCTATTTGAGTGATTCTAGGTTCTAGTCGATTCACTGTTTGAATAAGGGAATTTGTGGATGAAATTAATTTTGGTATTTTACTACAACCTGTACAAATAGTATCGAGGGTGGTATGGGCGGAAAAAACATCAGCACCAGCAGGGACTTTCAGCATATCCGATTTGCTGGTGTACACCTCCAACCTATATCCATAGATTTAAGCACCTCATATTGCTGTTTAGTCACGTTGATACATTTAATATGGAAAGACTTATTGCAGTTATAGCAGTCGAGGCCCAGTGACTTTGCATTAGTGGGTTGTGTACACGTGTCGCAGGTTCCCGTTGATATGATTATAATTAGGAATTATTAAATTTGCGAAAAGTATTTTCTGTTTTTAATGGTTTTATAGAAATTTGGCAAAAAGTACACTAAGAATAAAAATTTTCGTGGTCATTTGCGCTTGTAGTAGGAGAAGATGTTGGAATTTTACATATTTGTAATTGTTGTTGTCGTGTATTTTTGGCAAATACCAACTTTTTCCTTGATTGATCAGCTCCCACTTTTACCACTAGCTCATGCAAGTACTTATTTATCACATATTCGAATTACAGAATTTCTACCCAATATCTAAAGGAATAATTAGTTTAATTGGACGAAGTACTCATAAGCGAACGAACGAACGACTACTAATACTTTTTAGCAGACTCAGCAGTCTAGATACCGAGTCCTTCGGTTTCCCTTCCCTTAATAATTGAAACCACACTCTTACCAGGGCTTCACATTCACAGAGTATGTGAACTACTGTTTCCTCCTTCCTGGTAGAACCTACATAGATCATCCTTGTCCAGGCCCATATTGTTCATATGCTTCCTAAGCCTACAGTATCCTGTCAGCATCCATACCAATATCCTTGTCGTTTTCCGACTTTGATTCAGTATTTAACGGGACATTCTGGCTGAGTGGCTTTTTAGGAATATTTTGGATTGCCTCTGTCCTGTGGTAGGTTGATGGGGAAGTCATCGCCGTGGTAATCATATATTTAGTTTAAATATATGGTTATAATCCAGTGTAGTTCTGGATTGACTTTGGAGAAAATGTATGGTTTAGTGCCAGATCATCCTTAGTCAAGCAGACAAAGCTTCTATTATGTTACGTAGTCGAAGGAAAACTGGATAAAAGCACCATGAAATATAGAATCCAAGAAGAAAACTTAGGTGATGAAATTTTAAAACAAACCTTGTACAAGGTCTCTAAAAAGTCCTTTGCTGATGATCATATTGCTCATTTAAATAGACAATATAGAGCAAAATACGTCACTTTTTGTTATCTGTATTCTGATCTTTGGGAAATTAATAAAAGTTTTTTTGAAACTTATCACTATCCAACAAAATCTCCCGAATAATTTGATCGAAAACAAAATCGAAATTTCTCGATTCTAGTTAGTTCCTATTATAACATCACTAAGGAAACCGATGCAGTCGAACTCCGTAGCTGATCTGTTAGTGGAAAAAATACATCTTAGAAATCTAATTACAAAAATTCTGGTGTCCAACATTTATTGTCAATCCTTATATGGGGATATTGTTATTATTATAAACTATAAATAGCTCTGAATCTCTTAAGGCTTGTTCTCTTGCAATATAGTGGAGTAGTAGCTAAAGAATTTACACAAATTATTGGCTTTTCAATAAAATTATTAGCCTTTTCAGAAACAGCCTTTACATTCCCACTGAACGTCAACCAATTTTGATAAAATGTGGTTTGTAATTAGCCTGAAGTCTGAAAAGGACATTTTTAAATCAGTTCATACTAATATTTCCGAAAAAAGTAGAGCACGAAATAGTATTAAAGGATTACTAATGTATTTTGATCTTTTGTGTGTATTAATTATATGTAAATATAATATTTTTTGCTGGCCTATCTTTAACATTTACTTACCGATAACCAAATTTTGGTGATACCTCGTATCGTATCATAAGATAGGGTCTCTAAAGGATGACAGGGTCCAGAATTTCGAAAAAGTATGAAATAAGTTTTAGAAAGTGAAACATGATTTCTCATGGCGCTTCCAGCGTATCCGCCTTCAAAATCTAGCTTATGGTAAACCGGATTAGAGCTAAAACAAATTATAATATCAAAAAGAGAGCACGTGCATCTACAAATGACTCGAAATAACAAAATTTGCGTTTTCCAACAAATATTGGCGTTTCGATTGCATTCAAGAACGTCATACCCACCTCGACTGCATGAATTGACATGAACGCTGAGCCTCAGATTAAGTTTCCGGAGTAGTTCTAGATGTGTATCTACCAAATTAATTTATCTTGGGAACAAAAGCAGGTAAACAGTGAACCGAAATTATTCATTTTCATTCGTTGCATCTGAATGCTTCCCGACAATGTCGATGCTGCAGATATCTCTCAGAGCCTCAATGTTTGAACAGCTTTCAAGCCAGGACTCAGAGCAAACATCTGACGTAAACGCCGCTTTACAGAATCCCGTTTCTTCTCTTTATTTTTAGATGTGAAGAATAACAAAGTTCTTGTTTAACCAGTTATTCTAGTAATTTTTTAGATAATAATATGTATGTATCTGCCTGCCTGTAAGCTTAGCTTGTTTCAAATTAAAGTTAAGATAAAATATTGATAGTGTAAGAAATATTTATGCTATTGCGTTACTTTTTCCATATAAGTAATACTGGGTTTTTACGAATAGAGATAAATTTATTTAAAAAATGGTCTAATCATATTGTTCATATGCTGCCTATTTTCTAAGATATTTTTTTTATCAGCTGTATTTAAAAGTTAGTAGATAAGGTTCGGTACACAAATTGTATTTCTTTACTATAAAACGTGTCCGTTCAAAAGATAACTTGTAATGTAGCACTACCTACCTTGATTTCTATATAGGTATATAGTGCGTGTGTTCCTAAATCCTATATTACAATAGCTGCCACAGAGGGACGTAATATCATACTGCTGTTACGCCCTCGACAGGATCAAATACTGAAAGTTATTTGTGGAGTATCTGGATTTATCATTGCAACACCAGCCCAACATATAACGTTCTTTTGTGCAGGTCAGTACAAGGGATTGAATTTAAGAACATACTTTAAAGTGATAACATTCCTGAAGATCTGTTATATCTAGCCAAAGTAACTTTAATATATGAAATCAATAGTTTTTTTGGTCAGTTTCACTTTTAGTTAGTATGATATACCTACTAACTAATGGTTATGGCTATATTACGCATGTGTTCCTAATTCAAACGAGTGTAAACTATTCAGACTATCGTTTGAAACATGCGTTTTATTGTTGTCTCTAACGTTTGTTCACGGACTGGCGTCATCGGACATGCGCGTGGACATATCTTCTTTTTCTAGTATTAGGTATTGACCGGATATTAACTTGTTGTCAAATGCTGACAGCTGTGTTTGAATTTTGTAAATCAATCTCAAATGACGTTCATTGACAACAATATTTTATAAATAGTGGCGATATACCAGTGCGACACCAGCACATAATGAAATCACTAACTGCCGTCACTCTGTACTGTCATACATACATAGTGTTATATAAAAACATTCGAAATATTAATTTTATTGTTCAAGCTTTCTTATAAGAACAAAAACAGTTTTATATTGTATAAATTGATATTTTCAATTAAACAATTAGACGTGAATCTTGAAAATTTTACCGGAAATCAAGTTGTCCTAAATAATGACTCAAAGATTATTCTTCACAGATGATGGTGGCATTGCACCCTGTAAATTTCCTATTGGTGATGGATACGTTTAGCATTGCCTTGTCCCAAACCAAATGTGATAAACGGTCTTTGTTAATTATACACTGATACCGGACGAATGCATAATTTATTTTACTCGACGTTCGTTTTCATAATTGATTAATTTATTAGAATAACATTTATAATCGCTTTACATTACGAATAACTAAAATTACTATATACTTTTTGGATATTATCCAATGTGGTCGTTAGGCTATGAATAATTTCAAATTTACAAATTTATGGCAAAATGCGTGAGTGAAGGTTGAAGTTGATAATTATTTAAATATTATTTATGCTTGCAGTAGCCCGTTTGTGAATAGTTTTTATTAAATATAAATTTGGAATTATAATTGGAAAAACTAGTTTTTGTATACCCTCTGAGTAGATTCCCACAATTACTATAGAATTGCCGGCCCACTAACGATTCTTGCACAATAAAATAAAAGGAGATCAAAAACAGCAAGAGTTGAAACGGTGCTATCAAAAATGTAAAAAAGTAAATATAACAATATACGACTGTATTTTCATGACACATACCGAAAATGCTATATGGATTTACATGTGATGATAACATTAAAACGAAAATTCTGCTTCAATCGAACGATAATCTCTCCTGAGCGGGTATATCCAACTATTTTTACTTCATTGATGTTCACGTTCACAAACATGTATTTATAACAATAATAAGCATAAATGAAAGGTCAAGCAGAGTTGTTGTGAATTCCATCCAAATAACGAGAAAAAGTCAGTGATATATAGAAATAAATAGATAGAACACCTGGAAACCCACTATTACCAGATAAGTATGTACAGTGCATCCCATTTAATTCTTTTGTTCATAAGTTACAGGGCGTTTTTGAAAATTCACACTTTTTGGATTCCCCACAGATTTACAAAGTTTCTCAGCGATAATGTTAAATTGAAAACTTAACCCATAGAGAATTTTTTTTTTTTTTTTCGGTGTATGGTATTGGATATACGAATCAAACTTACAATTTTTTCAATGGAACATCCTGTATTTTATTATCTCGCTAAATTCCTCAATTTTTTTCCTTCAAAATAATATATAATATATGAACATAAAAGTTTGAAAAATGCTCCAAAATCACCAAAACATTGAATTTTATTGATGGGCTATGGTTTCTTCATACAAAAAGGTTCCAATTGACGGAATAATACTTGTGAATTTTCCATGAAATAAACAAAAACAATACTAACGGTAATTCACTAAGAAAATACAAAATTTATTTATTGAATTGTTCAATTTGATGTCCATTTTCCCTAACACATCATTGACTTACTTTCTCAATATGTCTTAATGCATTTAAAATATTAAGGGCCGTCTTTGTAAATTCTAGAAAGCTTCCTCTGTTGTTGCACATAATAATATACAAACATACAGTTTTCAAAAATGCTGTAAAATTACTAACTCATTGAATTTTAATAGTACCATGGATTTCAAAGTCTTACTACAGGGATAATTATTTGTGATTTTTTATAGTAGGTCACAGAGGATACAAATGTTGTTGTTGCTTTTTGGACCATTGTTTTATCAAGTGATTGCGGAGGAATCAACAAATCTGCTATCATGATAATCAATCTTGATGTGTTCTATTGTGTTTATTCTTGGCGATTTTGTAAATTTGAGAAATTTTATAATAGCCTTAAGATTTTTCTTAACGAACAGTGCCATGAAAATGTTGACGAAGCATTAGAATCATATTTAAAAAGGTAAGCGAGTATTTTACAATAAGACATTGTATGACATCTTGTTTTTAAAACTTACCTGCTTAAATATGATTCTCAAGCTTCGTCCACATGTTCATGGCACTAATAGAAACAGTTTATGATATCACACTTTTCGTTGTTCTAAAAATGTTTTAAAGCCATTATAAAATTTCACAAATTGACAAAATTGCCAAGCACAAACCCAATAGAATAACCTATTTCTTACTCTATGCCAATAGAACACATCAAAATTGATTATCATGACAGCAGATTTGTTGATTCCTCCACAATCAGTTGATAAAACAATGCTCCAAAAGGCAACAACAATATATGTATCCTCTGTGGCTTACTGTAAAAAAAATCACATATAATAATCCCTGTAGTAAGACTTTGAAATCCATGGTACTATTAAAATTCAATGTGTTAGTGATTTTACAGCATTTTTGAAAACTTCATGTTTATATATTATTATTTGCAACAAAACAGGAAGCTTTCTAGAATTTACAAAGAAGGCCCTTAATATTCTAAATGCATTAAGACGTATTGAGTGAATTATGAGTTAGGGAAAATGGACATCAAATTGAACAATTCAATAAATAAGTTTTGTGTTTTTTTAGAGAATTAGCGTTAGTATTCTTTTTGTTTTTTTCATGGAGAATTCACAAGTAATATTCCGTCAATTGGAACCTTTTTTGTATGAAGAAACCATAGCCCACTATTAAAATTCAATGTTTTAGTGATTTCGGAGAATTTTTTAAAACTTTATGTTCAAATATTTTATATTATTTTAAAGGAAAACAATTAAGGAATTTAATGATATAATAAAATACAGGGCGTTCCATTGAAAAAATTATAAGTTTAATTCGTATATCCATTACCATAACCCGAAAAAAAAAATTGCGTTTGCCACTGGATTCTGCATAAAATTCTCTATGGGATAAGTTTTCAATTTGACATGATCGCTGAGAAACTTCGTAGATCTATGGGGAATCCAAAAAGTGTGAATTTTCAAAAACGCCCTGTAACTTATAAATAAAAGAAGTCAGGCAAAATCTGTTCAGGTCATCTTAAATTTCACAAAAAACTGACATAGGAACGAGAAAACCGCAAGGTCTCAACCAAAATGGGATGCACTGTACATTGTCAATTTAATTGAAATCAATATAATATAAATCAGTTTATTACAAAATATCAAATATCGGAATAGGGCATTAGTCAGATAAACATGGTGTAAAGGCAGGAAGGACAGTTGCCAGATAGAAGTGAAATATGGAGACTCTGATAGAAGAAATTCTAAACAGTAAAATGGAAATGAAACAATGTCTACAAGCAAGTGTAGTGAATATTAAATGAAAACTTGAAATAATCTTGAACAAGAGTATATGCGTACACTAGAACAAAAAAAGAAGGAATTTAAAGACTTCATAGAAAGACTAGAACGAGATCATAAAGAAACAACACAGTAATTTTTGATTTACAAAGTAAAGAAAATGGAATCTCTATAAACGGAAACCGTGAACATTTTAATACTCTATTGAGAACAACAATTATTGATCGCGATATCAATAATATTTATAAAATAGTGAAATCTGATGATAGTCCTATTAAAGTAGAATTCCATTCCTTGTAGTAGTTTTTGCGTGATGCCTGTACATACTTACAGAATGACAGACAGATATGATGAAATGTAGCCTATATTTTAAGCCAGACCTCTAGCAATACATCGGTGAAAACTGCATTATGTTCCATGCAGTAGTTTTTGCGTGATGCGCGTACAAACATATAAAAAGACAGAATAAAATTCTAAGAAAAAAACTGATGTTTTGTCTTCTATCTATCTATCTCAAATATCTTTAATCGATAGTCAAAACCCTACTATTAAAATTATGGAAATTTCATACAAAAATTGACACCCATTTTTAGCCCCTTAGGGGTTCAATTTTGCAAAATCCCCTCGCACCTATGTTCTAAAAGGAACCCCCATGCAAAATTTGAGACCTTTGGCACTTGTAATTTCTTAGATTTCCTGATGAGAGATTGAGTGACCTTTTATTTTTATATACAGGGTGAGTTTATTTTATGTTTAGTACAGGGATCTCGGCTATTATGGCAGATACGAGTGGATATCTTTTGAGTCAAATTGTAGATTCTCGGTTTTAAAACATCATTTATGCTTAGTTACTTTATATCCATCTCTCTTAGTGGTTAAACCAAGGGGAATTTTGTCAGAACATTTTAAGGTACAATATCAATAGTTGAGCGTTCATTACCAAGGTGATGACTAAGAATTACTAATCCATTGTCACCACACCTTTCGCTTTCTGAAATAAATTGCAAACATTCTATGATACTAAATTTTAATACTGATTTTCGGATTTCCTGATATTTCCAGATTTACTTATATTGTCCCATACAATGGTTTTTAGGAGAATAAGTGTGTCTTCGTTTGCAAGAATCGAGCGATCATTCGAAATGTGCAATGGAATATAGGAACATATCTACTTGAGTCATCTGAAATTGGATCATACTGAAACATCCCTTGTCACTATTTGGAAAATAAATATTTTTAATGAGCATCATTGAAAGAAATGAATGAATGAATGAATATTTAAGATGTTGGGGTGGTCATTAGTTACGACATTTTAGTTGCAAGCAAGCAAGGCTTAACATTTTTGGAAAATCTCGGATTTTTATCAGTTCCTTATTCACTTGTGTAATATTAGTAGTTTTTCAGTAGTAACTCACAAAGCCTCTATTATACAAATTGAAGTTAGGTAGGTATAAACTGAATAAAATTAAATACAAGATAAGAATATTTTACTCGTATGCGTGCAATTTGAAATATATTACGAGACAATAAAATTATTTTCTTGTACTTATACGTGCTCAAATTCGTCAAGCTGTATAATGAAAATAAACGTTTCACCTTGTAATATCTAGTTTAACGCAGACCTTGAATTTTTGGTTAAATGTTCTAACGTCAAATGTAGATATATTTTTTCTGGAATGGCGAAGGGGCTCACAAAGCTAAAATTATTTAACAATATGAATTACGAATACATTAAATTAATTAAAGTAAATTTACTTTGATCAGCCGTTTGTATTTATCGGTGTTACAGATTATAAAAATAATGTTCTGCAGGTATTGTGGAAACGTATTGGCGCAACCACATTTTTTGATAAGTATAAATTAAAAAAATTAACCTCAATAGTATTCAAACTAAAATTTAATTAATTATGGTCGAATTTTGACCACTAGGCAATCTCGTTTTTATTATTGTATCCACAAGTTGATTAAATTTCAAAGTACTAATCAATTCTCAATTATTTCAGTTTGTTCTAAAATCTCTTAAAAAGAGATAAATTGCTGCGGATGATCACAAAGGTTGTCCAAATATTCTCTAGCTTACATGAATTGAAATGGTGTTTTTGAATCCTTTTCAATTCATTGTCTAATAAGTTGCTTCATTTAGAGCAGATGTTTGGGCTTCCAGTCGAATGTTCTTTGAAATTGAATCTAAAAAATATCAGTTGTAAAGCAATCAAATGATAATAATACTTCTTTAGTAGCAGATATACCTACCCATATAATAATACAATATAATAATAATATTTATTTCCTATAATAATATAAAGAAACAGTACATTATAAAAAAAATAAAAATTAAATTTGATGTTTTAAAAAAAATAATGTAAATATTCTATCATACTTGCTAATATTAAATGTTATTTTTCCTATAGGAAGCCCTTCAAGGCCTGTACATAGGATTAGGCTATCTTCAAATAAAAATACTTAAAACTTAAAAATGAAAAGAAAACTAGTTATGATAATTCTATGAAACAACTTGAAAACCCTAAAATAAACAAAACTAAAAAAAGAAATAATTTATAAATATACTGCTTGCCAAAACGCAATTAAGTATCTCCTAATTAACTAAACATAGTCTTTCTGTTTGCTTAAACATAGATGTACTTGTAATTATTTGCTTGCTCTTTTCATAAGTATGTTTCAAATAATGTAAGAGTTACTTTGCTTCTATGTTATTCCATTTTCCATAACCAATTTTTTTATTTAAATTTAAAAGGAGTTTTTGAGCCATTGATGCATTTATTATAATTTGACAATTTATTGTAATTTATTGGTGCTATATTTTTTTATTTATTTATTTATTATGGGATATAAACAGGACGAACCCATAGAGATATATCCACTAAATAGTTATAATATTACAATTTTAAAAAAATCTATATTCAGAACTAATAAAAAGACGAAATATTTTGTGAAAATTCAACATGCCAGACATTCAGTTATACTCTAATTGAGAGAAGTATTTTCTTACGATATTTTGGAAATTGTGAAGGCTATTCCTAAATATGTCTATACAGGCAGAATTTGATAGTAAATTGTTTTTATTATCTTGTGCAAAGGGGAATTGAGAAAATAATTTGTTTTTGCTTGTTCGGTGAAGAATAAGTTGGTTTGGCGTGTATTGTAAACTGGTACAGCATATAGGATTTGACCAACTATTTCATTTGCGTCTGTTTTGTGATTTATAACTTTGTAAAAGAATTTAACGTCAGTTATTTTCCTCCGGTCTTCAAGAGAAATGAGGTTCAAGTTTTTTCGAACGTTGCACCTTTCATTAACATGTGGAAATAATTTTAAAAAAATTACCAATTGTATGTACTAGTATATAACGGTAGTTGAATCTGCTTTGCTATGGTTTTGGAAGTGAACAATCTCTTAAATTCTTCATACTTATAAGCAAGTGCATTAATTATAAATACTTGTTGATTGGCATTGTCGCTTTCACATTATCATTTGGGAGCCCTATCAATTGTAACATATGCTTTTGAAGTCATTTAATAGGATCCATTGCTGTGTCATAATACCCACCACAACTTAGAATCCCTTTATGTTACGGCACTTTGAAATATGAATTAGTAAATTTTAGGCATTTGAATAACTCACAGAATTTTTCTTAGCTTATAAAATGTAAAAATTAGATATTTGCGTCGTTTTATGAGACTTACAACCGTAACAACAACAGCTTTGTCAATATTTAGTATCTGTTTATATATAGCCAGGACAGTATTATTTCTAGCTTGGCATTTTGCGCTGCTTCAACTTCAGACCATGTTAAACCACAAGCCAAGACAGTCGAATCATCAACATAACCAATGAGTTCTGGGATTAATTTTAATAAATCATTCATATAAAGAATGAACAGCAGTGAACCAGGAATTGAATCCAGTGGCACACCAACATTCAAAAGCATTTTTTACTTATATGACCATTTATTTTTGTTATTTAAGTTCTGTCTGCAAGATTCTAGTAAGTTTAAACTCTTATTCACATTCTGTATAGCTTAGTTGATAAAATATTGCGATCGATGCTATGGAACGCTTTTGAATAGTCAAGAAACGTAATAGCAGTAGGCTTACTTTCAGCAAGGTTGCTGTAAAGGAATTTACTAACTTGTATTAGTGCATCATTCGTACTTCTATTTTTTACAAATCGAAAATGATTTTCGCTTATTATAGAACAAAAAAAATTGCAATATTAGATAACAGAGATATTGGTCTATAGTTTCCAATAATTCTCCTATCTGCACATTTGAAAATTGGGGATACTTCAGCTGTCTTGAAATGTGATGAACATTTTCCTTGTTCTACAATTTTATAATATATGTTATTGGTTTTGCTATGTTGATTGCTATCAACTTTATTAGCCTGGCATGAATTCCATCACAACCCCCAGATTTATTCTTGAGATTATCTATAATAGGTACTAATTATTCCATCTTCATATGTAGGTCTAATGAACATTTTATGGTTGTTTTGGAATTTCATGCATTAGATCTACATTTGGAACTATCCCTTTTTCATTCATTACAGCAGTACTAATTTTACTAAAATATTCATTAAATAGATCATTCTTAAATTTATCACTATAAATTATCTCACAATTACTTTTAATTATACCATTAGTGTTTTTTGGTATTTTTTTCAAGTTTTTATTAAAATATATCTAAAGCTCTTTTGAATTTGCACCCTGTATTTGTTTTTGTTCAAAATCTTTTTCAGCCTTTGCTAAAATTTTCCTTGATATTTTTGAATAGTTTGTATACACCCTTTTTTACAAAGTTTGTTGCATCATTTTTACTTTTTTTGTAGTTTAGCTTTAGTATTAATACATTGCAATAGCGTTCTAGTTATTCAAGGCTTTACAGGTGTTCACCTTTAATCTGTTTTCGTGTGCCCTGCTATGAATTTTATCCAATAGTATATAGAGGGCTATTTCAGGATCTCCGGTCGTTAAGACATCTGGCCAGTTCTCATTATTACAAAGTGTTTTAAGAAGATTTTTGATAAAAATATATTTTGATCTATTTGAACATTTTAAACTAGGAGAGATCGCCAAGAGTAAAAGTTAGTAGTCTGTAATATTATTTACTTGAAGGTTATGTGGCCATGTTCTGGACCCCGAAATTAAATCTTCAATGTTACTGTAACATTCATCATTACTTAATTGAAAATCTATTTCATTTTCCATTTTTATTTGCTATTTCATTTTTAAAATTAGTAAGGAAAAAATTTCGATTTAATTATTTTAATTTATAATTATTGAAAAATGTAAAAAGTAGAAGATTAGTGATTTCAACTATACCTCGGAAAGTTATTTCGGGCGCCATGGATAATTTGTGTTTATATGTTTTTCCCATCGAGCTTTGTATGTACCTCAGTTTTTCTTATCATCTGCAGAGTGTTCCACTTTCCTCTTCGTTTAGAGATGTTGATTTGCTTTTACACAGTTGATACACGCTAAAGTAAGAGATGTACATGCTGTTTTTCCATGATCCTTACCACAATTTCAAGCAGATTAAGACATCACCTTTATCTGTATTGGGGTATTTATTAGCACCATGGCCGTAATCCACAACACTTTCTACACAGTCTGTCATTGAAATCATCCAGCAATTTGCAATTTTGATATCTACTAAAATTGTTATAAATTTCATGAACTTTGCATGTGCTTCTGATTTTTCTGTTTAAATGAGAACTCATAATATAATTAGTTGAATCTGAATCTATATGCACGTTTATGATTTTTATCTTTGAGAGTTTTCATAAAAGGTCAAAATCCTGCTACATAATTTAGTAGAACTTTGCCATTTTTTTATTGTTTCATATTAATTAACTTTGTGGACTTTCGACATGACAATTCCTGTTATGTTCCTTTAATTCAAAATTGTTATATTTTATCTCCAAATTGAACTGCATAAGATATTTACTCTCTTGACAACATGAAGCGCAATTTCACATGTTTCTTCGGAGTCACCAATGTCATTTATCCTTTTGCTTTAATTTGATGAGTAAGATCCAGTGCCCGATGTATCAGAAACTACATCCGACTGTTTTAATGTCAAGTCTTCATCCATAGTTATCTCTTCCTGACTAGTGCTGTTTCCAGTATATTGTAGGTGAGAATTTAGTATTAGAAGTGTTTTATTAGGCAGATCGCTTGAGTTACAGTAATTTTGTTTCTACTGATTGGAGCGACTTGAAGGATACGTGGCCAGGTTCAGGACATACTACAATATTTATTGATAACTAGAAACATTTTCCAGATTTCTTAACAAGTCCGCACCCGATTTTTATGACAAATTAATTTTGGCTTGAGTTTGTCAGGAGGTACATAACGTGAATCACTACTTTGCCACGCGATATCCTTAATCGCTATTTATTACCCATATAGTTCTAGATGTACGCCAATGGACTTTATGTGTAATTAGTTGTTAGGTTTAAAACAGATATTCACTACCAGCTTGAGAAATGGTGAAGAAAATATCTTGTTTTGTGTTTTGATTCAATTATTACAAGTAGAAATTCCTTGAAACTTCAAAATGCATCAGTATGATTTATATATCACTTGATTTATATATTTCATCTGCACAACTTGACGGCATATTTAATTTTTTGATAAACAATAACGACAAGAAATAGCTTGGAAAACACAGGAGCATGGTTGGTATATTAAAACTGAAAAATATATATATATATATATAAGGAGATATATTCCCAATTTTGATTCGTGGGTTATATTTCTCGACTGTGGAGACTGTTAAATTATTTTTCTTATTGTTAATTGTATTCTCAATAATACCAGAATCAAATTTACTAACAGATGCTTGTACCGATACAGCCAACAATATTCTCGATCAGCACCGGATAAACTCAAAAGTTACATCCAGTAAATCGCAACCATATTCATCTTATTATCAGTTAATATGAATTAATAACTGTATGATGACATCAGTCTACTGCTGTAAGTCAGTTAATTTAATTATCTAATACATATAGAATTGTAAACAAATCTTCGAGTACACGGAAGTCAGTCAAGGTCAAACAAATAATCACGGGACCTGTGACCGTGGAGCTGCACCAGGAGGCGTATTCTGTACATCGAGATCGACAAAGATTCGACTGAAGTCGACAACAGTTGAAGATCGAAATGTCATCTCTGAAAATATGCATATACTGAGTGATGTTCTATTATTATAGAAAGTTGATGTAATGTTATTTAGTTTATGTTAAAATAGTAGTGATGTTGATTTCGAAATATAAAACAAAAGGAGTGTTCTGTTGAACGAAACCAATCGAAAATAGCCGAACTTTTAAACGTACCAATATAGGTTAGGTTAAATTAAAAAACTAATGGAAAATGAGGTGGCATTTGGGAACAAACCTTATTAAGTTTCAATTATCATCTAATGATAATTTCCACAATATTGCTGTAAGAATGACTAATGTTAATAAATTAAGAGTAGAAAAACTGCGATTTTGAATTTATCTACATGCTATAGGAATGGGAGTAACCAGTAATTCAGAACGAAAATGAAAAATTGACAAGTACTTACCTACCTTATCAAAAATCTGATCAAAATCATCCTTAAGAAAAAAAGACCACGGCATCTGTTCAATCTTATAATTAATTTACAAAAACAAAGTTTTATGTGAAAAACATGAAATGTTTAAGGTTTACATTTAAAATAAAATACTACCAATTTTGAATTTATATTGTTGTTAATACATTTTTCACACATACACACACAAGTTTCACATCTCATTAACTGAATGTAAGATATAAAAGAAACATTTTACTTTGTACCTTTATTTTTTCAAATCAAATAACATTATAAGAGATTCTAACATAGAACGTAATTACTTATTATACAACAAGAAGAAATTGGGGTATGTTAACTTACCCAAATTCAAAAATGTAGGCCTAGATTTCCATAAGAATAGAATCTATTTATTTCTTCCTTCCGATGAAGACACATGAATTTTCGAAAGTTACGCCCGATTTTAACACCAAAACCTAAAAAACATAGAACTGTAAATAAACTTATTCAACACTTAAAGCCATTTTGATTGTTGATAAACCTGTAAGATTATATTTACAATGAGATAAAATAATAAATATACCTAGATGTATATTGAACAACTAAATATAGGTGACACATACCCACACAAATTTGTAGTGTTGTTTAAAACAAAGCGATTAACAATACATATGTAATTAGGTGTTATAAATATAATATACTTACTATCTTATAAAATCTTGAGAACTTCCTGTCGGAATAATTATGAAGAACTACCTACAAATTACAAATAGTATTGTTTATCTTAACAGGTGAAATTTTTAAAAAATATGCAATACTTACTAATAAAATTATTGGAGATCTCTCGGTTATGGCAACTTACAACAAAACTATGAAAGTTTATAGTTGAACTTCAACATAAACAATAAATCAACACATACACAAAACCACAATGTCAATAATCACTATTATATTTCTATGTTCTATGATAATCACACACCAAATGCTAATAAAAATGAGGCATTATGATAAAGCGATCACGTGATGTCGACATAGACTGTCAATTGTTATCGACTTAGATGCCTAACTATGTCGCGCTCTGCATACCCCCCGACAGAACAATTATTTTTGGTTGTGGATTGACACCAACTGACGCATTGCCATGTATTAGTATATCCTTATATATATATATATATATATATATATATATATATATATATATATATATATATATATATATATATATATATATATATAGATGAAGTCGATCCTTTAGCTAAGAAGTCGATAAATGTAAAGAATAAGCCTCCAGTACCGTACTTAGGTCAGAAGTACCTTTCCATGATCGAACTATTATACCATGATACTATGAAAGAAAGATAAGCTCATGCGCATCTCCGGTGACGTCAGTCTGTGACAAAACGTCAGGTACAACCATAAAACGCCTGTTTCAAGAGAGAATCTCAATATTTTGTGCTGGCTTGCAATTGTGGTTGCGGGAATTTAGGATTTTCTGTATCTAATAAGTACATAATGAATGTTTGTAGGATTTGCAATATAATACCATAAATAAGAAGGGAATAATAGACGATGCTCTAGTAAAATAAAAATTTAATTTGCCAGAATATGTCGATATTTATGTTCGATTCTACCGTTTTTATCACGGACTGACGACATGCGCGCAGTGGTCTTAAACGCTTTCACGAACTGAGCATATCCTGTTTGTTCTATTACATTCTACTATACTGACTACAGTGGTCTCCAAAAGAATAAACTTACTACAAGAACCCCAACGAAATCATACTCATCTGTATTAAAACAATCAACACCAAATAACCAAAAAAAGAAACAATCTGTACCAAACGCGAAAGACGAAGATTATTTCTCAACAGTAGCCGAAAAAATCAATCCCAATCAAATACTAGCAATTTCCAGAATCACTGACGAAAGAGTTTGTATCTATTTCACAAATTAATAGACTGTCAATAACTTTCCAGCTATAGATAATGGAAAAATAACAATTCCTTCAAGCTAGGAAATTAATAACTTCTAATGAAAGGTGGATTATTTCTAATGTATGTCCAACCAAAGCGCATGATATAATCGAAAGAAAACTCAACAACCTTTGTATACTATTGATTTCACCTGTAGATTTCCTCAGAATAAAGAACAAATATGCTACATATGCAAACAGGAAAGGCACATGTCATAAAATGTACGAACGCAAACACTATACTTCCACCAATTCCAACCGATTTACCCACATGAAAACCAATACAAGACCTACTATAAGCCAACAACAATCCAAACGAACCTCCAATTTCACTCACACAACCAACCCAAATACCTCAACGAACACAACTTCTTCAACCAACATAACCCCTCCAATACACACATTCATCCCAGCTTTCAAAAACCTCTCAACCACCCCCAAACATAACAATATGTCTTAGAAGCACAAACAATGAAACACTTCAATGTGCTATCTCATAGGAAAACTTTGAAAACAAAACCCCTACCAGGACATTAACATTAACACCTACTCATATAAAAAAACAACTTCAAAAGAAATGCCTCTGAAATTACTTCACCTCCTACTACATCTACCGTTAAGAATTTCATCACCCCCCACAAGTCGACCCAAAAGAGTGAAAACAACCTTAGAAGAAAATCTCAACACAATCGAAAAAAATTCAAAAAGCTCAAAAAAGTTCTTCGAGGAAAATACGAATGACGGCTGTTTAACAAGCGATAAATTCATAGACTTCTTCGAAAATGCTTGTGGCTCCTCTGATCCCGTCGGCGTAGCCAAAATATATCAGACAATATCGAAGATTTACTCAATACACTAACTAAAATATACCCTACATAAACCCACGTTATTTGAAAACACGATGCCCAAAATTAAGGAACAAAGTAACGAAACAACTTAACAAAGACAATCAAAAAGATATAGACAGCGATTCATCAACCGATGCCATCTAAATCATTTATCTTTACAATTCTATAATACAAAGGAATCTAAACGGGTTCTATACCCGTATGGAAGAACAAAAACTTTTTATAGCTGAACATAAACCTAGCGCTCTAGTCTTACAATAAACTCACTTCAAAGGAAATAAATCATATAGTCTCAAAAACTACACACCCTTCTACAATAATAGAAATCATACTGACCATGCAAGCGAAGGAGTCGCTATTTATGTACACGAATCATATGAGGCTGAGAAAATTCCCCTCAGAACTTAGAAATAATAGCAATCAACATATTTAATCAAATACCTTATCCCCGCATAATTCTATGTCCATAATTATATTTGGGAAGCGAAAAAGATAACACCTCTAGGACGCACATTAGAACATATAATAACTGATTTCAGCCGGAATATACTGAATGATGGCCGAGAAACAAAATTCAGTACTAGTACTGGTGGAGGCTCGGCCATCGACTTATCATTATGTGACCCTGTTCTACAACCGGCATTATCCTGTGATATAATGCCTTACTTACATGGCGGCGATTAGTACCCGATCATAATAAAAAACACAGAGCAACAAATCCCGATCACTTCACCCTAAAAAGTGAAATCTGAAAAATGCAAAATGGACTCAATTCTCGGACCTTCAGCATGTTCTATAAACCATCTACCATCCATCTATGATGAGAATGCGGGTATAAACTACATAATGCAATGTTTTGGCAATCTCATCACAAAAGCTGCCAGGAGTCCATAGGTATATTTAATCTACCACGAAATAGAATCCCCGTCCCATGGTGAAATACCGAGTGCGAAAATGTTATCAGAGAATCTAAAAAAGCGTTTAACAGATTTAAAAAACCTAAAACAATCGAAAATCAACTAGAATTAAAAAATGAGAGCTTATGCCCGATACATTCTGAAAACAAGTAAATGGCAGTCATTGTTAGAAATATGTATCAACTTTGAATAACTGGACTCCTACCCCTGAAATATGGATAATAATAAATAGAATATCCGACAAAAATAGCAACCTTAACATAAAATACTTCGATCAGAACAATACCACCTATAGTATACCCCATTCTAAATAGCTACTGTTTTAGCTGAAACGTACCAATATAACTCACACCATGAGCCCTCCCGAATGAGATATCCCAGAGTAGAAATCAAGTAGATCCGCAAGTAAATCTCGAGGCTAATACCATCACATCCCTAAACTTCAATATAACGATGGACGAACTAGAAGAATCGTTAGGCCATACAAAAAATACCAACCCAGGCCCTGATCACATTCCTGTTATATTCCCTAAGGCCCTTCCAGTAGAAGCTAAGGAATACCTCCTAGATATTTACAATACCATTTGGACAACACAAGTATTCCTCTTATATTGATATAACTCAATCATTTTACCCATATGGAAACAAGGCAAAAGTAAATCCAGTAGATTCTTATAGGCCTATCTCCGTCACATACGCATTGTGTAAGTTATTGGGGAACATTGTGAGCAATAGCAATGACGTGGTGCCTGGAGATAAACAATACAAAGTGGTCTCCGGAAAGAACGCTCTACTACAGACAACCTTCTGGGCCTAGAATCTGAGATCCACGAATCTGTCGCCATTGGTCAAGTCTGCCTGGCTACGATAAGGCGAAATGATGTCATGCATTCCCTGAAAAAATGGCCAATCCATGGAAATATATTTCAATTCATTGTGAACTTCCTAAATAAGCGAAAACTTCAGAGTCCGTGTAGGCAACACGTTCTCTAACTTGAAAACCCAGGAAAATGGAATATTCCAAGAATCTACTTTGAGTGCAGTACTATTTCTTGTAGCAATCAACAAAACCTAGTTAAAGCTAAACTATTTGCGGATGACTTCGTTTTACTTACCAGGGAAAAAACAAATCTAATATACATAAGAATATACAAGAAGCTATCCACGGCTTACAGAAGTGGTCAAGTTCAGCTGGCCTAAGGTTCTTCACTTCCAAGTCTAAAGTGATGCTATTCTCCAAAAATCCCACAAGGAATGAGTTACCAACTAAGCTACACCTTTATAAGTCGCCGATTGAATATGAAAAAAGAATAAAATTTTTGGGCATGAAATTTTATCGAAAGTTAACGTGGAAGAATCATTTTCAATACCTACGCTTAGCTTCTCAAAAGGGACTCAATTTATTGAAGACTGTCTCCCTTAAAATCTGGGGTGCAGATTACACACTACTCTTAACCCTTTATACAGTTTTATTCCGTCCAAAACTTGAGTACAGAGCAGTGGAATTTAACTCTGCGAAATCATCAGTATTTAAAGAGCTAGATACAATACATAACTCAGTCATAAGAGTAGCTCTGGGAGTACATTATTCAAGTCCCATAGAAAGTCTCTATAGCTAAGCAGGGGAACTTTCACCACAACACAAAAGAGAACATCTTAGCCTCACATACTCACATATGCCGCCTCGAAAATTTCTTCCAAACCCATTATTCCAGGGCATAGAAATACTTTTGCAGACAGATTTAACTCCATTTTCAATTCAAGAAAGAGACTCTATCCACCTTTTTACATACGAGCAAATACCTTATTGACCTAGATATAACAATGCCTAATAGACATATGGAAGACACAAGCCCTCCACCACCATGGAAAATTCCAAATACCACGTGCGATACAAGCCTTACCTGCCACAAGAAACAGGACACTATTCCAACATATATTAAAATACAATTTCTGCATAAGTTCGAAGAATACAGAGATTACAGGCATATCTATACATCCTTGATCATTAACGATTCATTGAGCTCCTTAACAGCCCTTGATAAATTATATCCCAAACACCCTACCATTATCTCTATAAAATTCGAACTCCTCAAATCCCCAAAGAATAATTCCTCTATCGAATTTCTATGGGTACCTTCCCACTGTGGAACACACATTGCGGATAGGACATACCAGGATGTGACTCACGACTATCAACTTCAAGAGAGAACCCGTCCCTGTGAGTAACATGTGTCACGTAACATTAACAGAGTAGAGCATTCAATAGTGAAGAGCACCTTATACATTCAAGAACACAGCAGCACAATATACCTTTTGTATTGGATTCTTCCTTGAAGACTTTTTAGAAAAACTTTATTTACTTTAACAAATTTATTATTTGACTTAATTTTGAAATAACAGGCCGAAAATGAGACAAGTACAGCAAAGAGTTTTACTTAACTCAATTTTACGTACTAATCTGACGATCGCTCTTGGATGTCTCCTTAAATAGTTTTTTAGGTGCAAGCTAAGCAGTTTCTAGAATGTTCTAAACGATTTAGATTGCACCGTTATAATTTCTAGGAATAATCCTATGTTACATGATATGATGTGTTATGGCAGGAAGCTGTAATATGAGGTTTCATATTGTAAGGCAATATATTAGCTTTGAAAGATGAAATTTAATAATTTTACGTGACTTTTATAAAAATACCAGCGACAGACTGTCGCGACGGATAAATCGAGAATATTATATATTTAAAATATAATATATCTGGATATTTGTAATATGACAACTATCTGAATATTTCTAATGTAATAGCTATCCCCCATACGAAAAAATTGATGTTATACGTCAATTTTTAAGCATTATAAAGCATAAGGTAAAGTGGAGTAAAATTAACAAAATAGTTTGAATAACTGAATATATAAGTTGAATTACTTGGCTACAATATTAAATAATTAAAAATAAAAACGTTAAAATTCATAGTTGAAATTAATGTGAGCACTCTAAAGCACTGAACATCAGTTTTTGTATTCACTTGAGTTCGATTTCTTCAATATCGGGTTCCTCAAGGGTTGCTTGTTTCCGGGGCAGGTAGCGGCGAAATGACTCAAGTTTCTGGATGTTGTAACCTTGTCCATATATTATAGAACTTTGACAATTTTCTGGAATTTTGTTGTAGCTTTTGAAGAGGAGTGCTACACCCGCAGCGTTGTTGTCTATTGGATAAGCATAGAGCCCAGAGCAAAGTTTTTGCCTTGGTGCCAATGGTATGCAAACACTTCAATCCTTTATGGGTACATACATCAAAAAACCATCGTCTCGCGCAATATATTTTTGTGAAAATGATAAAACATGATGTAAACCAGTTAGTTCATCAAATATCGGAATAGGATAGAGATGGAATAAGGTGAAGGTCTGTTGTTCTACTAAAGGAATTTTCAAAACGAAGGCTCTCTGAAGTTTGAAAGGCCTCTAATTTGATAATTTCCAAATATTGCGCGATTTTTGAATATTTGATTGGCAAAGGTAAATTACTCCTAATTAAATTTTGAGATATATCTTTAAGGGAGGATACAAGGTTTCGGGGAGATGGTGGAGGTGTGAATAATTTGAAGCCTAGCAAAGGTAATTGAATTTAAAATATCATTCAAATTGTCATCTCCACGTGAGTACTCCATCCACCATTTTGATTTGATGCTATCAATGTAATTTAGATCCATTTATTTTCTACTTTTCTTTTTTTTCTTCATTACCTTAAGTATATATATATATATATATATATCTGTTACATAATTTTTTGAAAAATTTATTGCTTGAAATGATATTATATAGTCACAAATTTATCCTTTTCATATATCATTACATTATATAATTTTCTTACAGAACTTTGTAATCATTGATTGATTGAAAATGAGATTCCTAAAATTTCGAAACATGTCTTAAAGCTTACATAACCAAACTTTCTAATAAATTGTGGAGAAGACTTCGTGTTTCTTTCATCATACCACTTCCCTCCACTTAGAGAATGGACTTCTTCATACATTAAAATTTACTCTAGTATTTTGACTAGTTTTCTGATTTTTGAGAAGTGCGGAATTTTTATATATTTCTATAATTTCGAAAGATCCGTTAAATTTATTTTGGAGTTTGTTTTGAATTTGTGCTTCTTTAACGTAAAATTTATCACCAACTCTAAATTCTGGTAATATGTTTGAAACGTGCTTATCGAATCTCTCTTTCGCTTTTCCTTTTGCTATTGTTGTTCTTTCTCTAGCTACCTTGTAGTAATGCGACATTCTGTTGTTGAGATCGCGTATGTATTTTGTAATCAGTTCTTCTTGGTTATAGAGGGTTACTGGCGGCCTGCTAGAAGTGTGTCCAAATATAAGTTCATATGGCGTGAAACCGTGTGTCTTATTTAGTGAATTATTATAAGCGATAACTGCATATGGTAATATATTGAATGGGTGTTCTCCGGGATGTTCAGTAACATGAATTCTAATCATCTCTAGAAGGGTTGAATGGAATCTTTCTAATGAACTGTTTGATTGTGGGTGACTAACGCTTGAGAAAGTGAGTTTAATATTGAACATGTTACATACATCTCTCATAAGTGAGTTATCGAATTCTCTACCGTAGTCACAGTGGATTCGCAAAGGTGTTCTGTAGTGATGAAAGTATAGTAAAAGAGTTGTGACAACTGATTTGGTTGATTTATCAGGAATTCCATATGCTTGTGAAAATTTTGTTAATTCATCTCTGATGGTTAGGGCATAATTTCTTTTCGAGACCTCAAGGATATCAATGTTTATTCTTTCGAATGGTGTTTTCGGAGTTTCAGTAATGACAAGATATACCTTTCTCTGATACGTCGAATTGTTTCATTGATGCCGCGGTGTAAGTTACTCTTTTCGTTGTGGAATTGGTCGAGTATATTTGGAATTTGGTCTTGATCTGGGACTGTTGTTAAGTTTTGACAGACTTTAAACTTTATATCAATGTCAGCAAAAATGAAAGATAGTATTTCTAGAGTAGACATATCGAGATTGTTTTCAACATAAATTGTTTGGTTGTGAGTTGAGTGTTTTTATTTCGGTACAATGATCCAAAAAGATATTCTATTGAGGAATCTTTATTGTACGGTATTGGAATTATGTAATACTTTCTGTTTCTTACTGTTTTGCTGGAAAATACATTAATAATCAGATCGAAAAATTCTGAGTTTTTTTCAAAAATGTCATCTATTATTTTATGATTAAGGTCAGTAAAATTGTTTTGTCGAAAGAATGTCAAAATATGTTTTTTCCTACAGTCTAAAAGTTGTCCGTTAACAAAATCAATTTTTGAATAATCAGTCAAAGATTTTGTTTTGTATAATTCATTGAAAGTAATGAATTCTTTGTATATCGAATTACTGTCCAGTTCTTCAGGGTTATTATTTCTGGAAGTACCTGATTCAGTATCTTCATTCATTGGGTAGAGTGGTAGATTATATTCGACTTGAAATTTTGAAAAGGATTCGACATTATGGTGGTTTATTTTAATTCTTGACAGAGCGTCTGCGTTTTGATTAATGTTACCAGGTTTGTATTGAATTTCGTAGTTATATTCCTCAAGTTTTAATCTCCAGCGTGCTAGTCTACTGCCGGGATCTTTGATTGAAAATAGCCAAGTTAAAGGTCTATGGTCTGTAATGAGAATGAATTTTCTACCGAATATATAGGGTCTGAAGTGTTTGACGCCCCAGACTATTGAAAGACTTTTTTCAATTCTTCAAAAGCTGTTTCACAGTTCTTTTCGAAATTAAAAGGGGTATCTTTCTGAAGTAATAGTAGATATACTAAGAGAGTTCTGGATCGGAAGTCACAGTAAGCATGCTATATTTTTCAAAGGGTTTCCGAATAATGTAATGGTGTGTGGGTGTGCTGGATATTTTTCCAACGGGGTTTCATTATTTATTAAATGTTAGTTAGAGTTCTACATTTCATGAGCGCCATCTAGAGGAGAGGTGATAAGTAACTGCATTATTTAATTTAAGCTGAGGAAAAAAAGTTCACCATTGCGCGGGATCGAACCCACAACCACACACACCAACACGTTAACAAGCTAGGCGTTTTCCAAGCCTGCCATCTCGGTTACCCATGTGAATGCGAGAAATCAAGCAATATATTTTGGATGGCGGCGCGTGCGCACCCACATCAGATAAGACGCGAGCTCATAAATTGAAATGTTGTCGATGTGTTAACATCGATGTCGGCACCGCTTCGACGTAAGCATGGGCGATAAGCCGTTTGGGTCTGTGCGCTCGGACAGTCCTTATCATTTCAAGCAAGCGACTCCCAAAATCGTCTACCGAAAATTTTATGGCGATTCAGTTTTTGATTCGTTTAAATCGGCCAAGAAATAGCGAAGATTTGATTTTCGTATGGAATATACGAGTTAAATTGCAAATAATGCTTATTCGACACAACAGCATCATTAAAAGTGCTTAAACAAGAAATCAGGAGTGAAAGAAAATGTGTTATGTTTAATATTGTATTTATCAAAAAAGATTTTCTGAATAAAACATTATATTTAAAATTTGCTTTTTACCCATGTGAATGTGAGAAATCAAAGAATGTATGTTGGATGACGGCGCGTGCGTACTTACATCAGATAAGACGAGAGCTCATAAATTGAAATGCTGTCGATGTGTTAACATCGGTGTCGGCACTGCTTTGACGTAAGCAAGGGCGATAAGCCGTTTGGGTCTGTACGCTCGGACAGCCCTCATCGTTTCAAGCAAACGACTCCCAAAATCGTCTTCTGCCGAAAATTTGATGGCGATTCAGTTTTTGATTCGTTTAAATCGGCCAAGAAAAAGCGAAGATTTGATTTTCGTATAGAATATACGAGTTGAATTGCAAATAATGCTTATTCGACACAACAGCATCATCAAACGTGCTTAAACAAGAAATCAGGAGTGAAAGAAAATGTGTTATTGTATTTATCAAAAGAGATTTTCTGAATAAAACAACATTATGCTTAAAATTTGTTTTATTTAATAAATGATTTTATCAAACAAAATTTTTAAATAGAGTACTGAGTGATTCTTCTTGATGGCATCTCATTGCGTTGACGAAAACGTGTAGGATTTTTGAAGACCTTCTCATTCCAATCGTTTTCACTGAATTGGGTGGTAGGATTGATAGTCATATCATTGAACAATGTAAACACCTTTTGTTTTTCCTCAAAAAAGTTTAGAATATTTTTTAATTCTTCCAAACGTCGAATGTGTTGCTGCAACCTTTCTTTCAACATCATCGTAACTCTATGACTCTCAGACTGAAACTGCTGTCAGACAAAAAAAACTTGTTTCTTGTCTGCACCCCTCCCTTCTCCCCCAATAAAAAACATTTTCTTAAATCTCTCTATTGCTCATAAAGGTAAAGTATTACAAAACCATTTATACAATTCATCAACATTTCTAAGACTACAATTATAGAATTGACTGTTGCTATATGTGTGGTGCATACATGATGAAAATCCACTATTTTTGAATGTTGGAACAGTGTGCCATGAGTTATCAAATTCATCCAAATTCACGACTCTACCAGCTTGCTCTCCTTAGAAAGATTGAAGTTTATCATCCAAAAATTGCTTCTTCTGATGTCCTCGCACATAGATGATATCAATTTCGTTGAGATTTTCCTTTAGAATATCATCTAGCGATTAGTATGGTATAAAGCCGGAAGAATATTTGAGGTTATGTACATTCTTCTCCAAATAACAAACGCCACATCGATCTGCTTTGCTTAGCGATGAGAACGGTATTGGTGGTAATAGCAAATAATTACTACATCGACGTCCAATCCTTAAGGCAATTTCTTTGGGGTGGGATTGGCACTCCACAGTGAAGCCTTGAATGTCTACGAAAGCTATTCTCATCTCTCCTCGACGATGGTTGAACTTAAACTGAGGACATTTAATGACAACATAGTATTAACAAAAAAGCAGTCTGGAAGTATGAAAATGAAAATCAATATGAAAACATGTAAATTGTGTCGCTCATTATACACATTGTTTAACTTTCAACGTTTTTCATCTATGCGAGGACAATTGCTAATTTTGTCAGAACAAAGAAAAAATCAAAAATTGATGACAAGAAACGTTGAAAAAGAAGACCACCACCCAATATAATTTATTAATAACCTTGTAAAATAATGCTGGCACATGCATCGTGGTTGTGATTTGTTCCTTCTTATCAACGTTTTTGATCCATCTGTTGAGTCGTATTTTTAATATCTTTCTAAAATTCCAATTGATTTTCGTAATATAAGATTGAATGTTATTTGTTGTTTCGAAAAATATTTCTGATGGATACATCTTTGAATCCATACAAAAAAATAACTCGTGTTTCATTCAATTTTCTTTATTGTTTAAATCAAATAACATATTGTATAAAGCATTAGAATCAGTTTTAATCACCTCTTCACATCTCAAATAATTTGATATTTTTCAAACTTGGTGGTGAAATGATGCATCTCCTTTTCACACCAAAAATTCAACCAAATGGCATCGTTTTCACAAAAGTTGGTTAAGTCAACACATACATACTTGTTTTGTTCAATGAAATTTTGAGTTTGAGTTTTGTATAGAAATATCAGAAATTCTTCAAATCCGTCTGGAGAAAAGATGATTTTCTTGTAAAATAACATCATAGACGTCAGAAGGATGTGCATTATTCACCTCAACTCAGCTGTTTTGTTTGCTATTCAATGTCAGTCGTTTGACATACATTTTTCTTCTTGTTTCCTCAGTACTTTTTGAACCAGACAGATCTGATGTAATTTAGATACAATTCTTAGAAAGCTCTTCCAATTGATGAACCCAACATATATTGAGGAGACATACATGAAAATTCAATGAAAGTTTGTAAATAATTTTCTTCCATACATTAACGACATAAAAAGCTTTTGTTCATTCGTTGGAGAAAAAAAGATCATAATGATGGAATTATCTTATTGTTCAAAGGCGAACACAATGAAAAACCATTTGGGTCATCTCTCTGTATCACATATAAAATTACGTATAAGTATCGAAACAAATGAAGAAAATATAGTTCAAAATATAATTTCAGAGTCAATCCAACGCAAATTGTTATAGTAGCAGTTGCACAGAGAAAATGGTAAACTCAAGGAGTGGTAGATGAAATACCAACAAAAAAAGAAGAAATTCCTCACAAGCCGAAAAATGTGAACGATATATTTGTTTGTTTTAATACTGACGGAGACAAAAAATGAAACTTGTCGAGCAAAATAGACAAAATTGCACGAATAGCATACAGAAAACACAAGAGAACCACATTAATATCAAATTTGGACATTGCTCACATGCCGAAAAATGTGGATGTTATATTTGTTTGCTTTAATACTGATTTTGATAGAAATGAAACTTGTCCAACAAAATAGACAAAATGTCGTCTATAGGGTGCAGAAAACACGAGAGAATCACATTAATATGAAATTTGGCTTAGATTCTATCATTATAAATAGATAATCATCATCAGCTGTTCTCCTCAACTGTTGTAATAACAGTATGTCAAGAAGCTCTTGCTTATTACATTTTATATAAATAAAATAACATATTAGTAAAATAGTGCTTTATTTAATATGTAGGAAAAAAAGATCATTCAAAAAAAGAAGTTACTTTGGAAAGCAAAGTTTTCAATTCTTGCAAGAGCCCACTGCTTGGACATTGTACTCTAAACATATTCCAATTAAATTCTCCTACTTGCACAAGTTTTCGTTGAAATTCGTTGTATTTGAAGTAAGTATTCTTCTTGAGGAAATATATATGTCCATCAATATAACGAAACGCTGAAGTTAAATTGCTTGGAATATCTGGAAACTCGTATCTAGTATTACCCATACATTTTCGAGCTCCATTTTCATTATATTCTCGATAGTCACTATTTGTTAATAAAATATAGATTTTTCCACTGTTTGTCTGAAACATAGCTTCTACTTCAACTCCTCTAGGTATATCATAAGCAATGGTTCTGATGCTACCAACGATGTTTAAATTTGGAAATTGACTAAAATAAACTTTCTTATTGCTTGCAACCATAAGATTACCATTCGAAATTTGAAAAGCGTGATTCACTTTGGTTATTCCAGTGTTAATTAAATAATCATGATATAGATTTTCAGATTGATGAATTTTATTGTCTTTTTTATTAGCATTTATGTCTATTTTCCACAAGCGATTTTCAGAAATTACATATAATTTATGGTTGGGGAATCCTGGTGAATATGCCAAATACATTACGTCAGGATATTTCACATCACACAAGTTAAATGTAGATCTTCTGGAGAAGGTTGCTGCTGTGTTGTTTTTGGTGTTGTAGTAGGCCTCGGTTTGCCATATAACCTTTGAATTGCTAATTTATCATCTTCGTGTAGACTGTTTGCTGCATCTTGATAAAACGGGTACATTATTGCATGAGTATTTAGGCTGTGACTTATTCCTAGAGAATGTCCAATCTCATGTACCAGTACCATTAACAGATTTATCCCTCCATCACCAATCATGTTTCCATCATCATCAATATATTGCCAATTTTCATCAGCTTCTATATGAACTTCAACACATGAAGCATAGGATGCAGGGGGAAACGCATGTCCTAAGACTACTCCTGGACCATCTAATGGATATGGACAGATCTTTTTACCCATGCATATGGTGCGATATTCGTGTTCTCTTTTGACAAATGCTACTAAAATATCTGGAGTGATGTTATTAACATGATCTCTCTTTATCATACTAGCAGCAGTAAGCATTTAAATGTTAGTCCAGATGCATTTTGCCACATATTGAAAGCTTGTTGAACGACGTTTCGATATTTACCGACACCCTCGACCAAATAGCAATTCAGAGTCGTTTTGTTCCATTTAGTTGAAACTACAAATTCATTATCGCTATAGTGACATCGTGGTTTTAATATTAACTCAATCGTTTCTGCATTAAGGCTGCCATCTATCGGTAAATTGTAATCTTCTTGAAACTTTGCCAGACTCTCCTCGAGAGATGTATTTGTATTATTTTGAATATAACCATACTTTTGCAAATATTTCTGTGCATCAGGTAGAGTTAGGTTCGATGACGCGATATGTACCAGCAATAGCAAGGAAACGATCACCTTCATTGTCAACTCGTTAATGATTGAATTATCAAGGTGATAATGAATATATTTTGGTGGAGATATAAAAAAAAAACAAAAAAAGTTTATTTCACAGTATATTAGCTGTCTATGTTGGATGTATATTCAAATTCATTATCTAAAATAATCTGTATAATATCTGAACTATAATAAAAGAGATCCCTGTCCATCGTTCACGGTTATTTTTCTCATTGCTATACATTGTTGATCGTTGAAACAAATGCCTGCTTCGATTACATTTGGTGGTATATCTACGTACAACATGTTTCCTATTATATTGTATAAAAGTATAAACGATGCCTTCAATTTAGCCATCTTCTACGTGTTTCTTCTCTATTACGTGGACATCAAATGAAAGCCATTAGACATCGCATCATCTTATATTTTTCTCTCGATTGGCAATTACATATGCAGTAGGGGTATGTTTTACGAGCATGTTTATGCAACTCGTTGACAATTTGAACCTTTTCTTTCGAAGCCATCACTGAGAATGATTGTGTAAAAATTGAATTTTTTCTTTTTGATGAGTTGCTCCAAATTTGTTATGGATGCTTGGATTTTTTTATGCTTATATTCAAATTAAATCACGTGACATCATTGTGTTATCTTAATTTTCTCCACCTAAGAGTGGGATTCAATCATCACCTTGCTACAAGAAATACAACAAAATGTCGAAGACAACGAAGATTATGCTGCTGATCCTATAGAAACAAAATGTGGAGACTTTGTGAAAGTGACTCAATATCAGTATGGTACCTATACGAACCTCGTGTATATTTCCAAGCTCAATGTCGACATGAATCTATATGAAGAAGACATTGCAGCCATTTTAAATGTACAGATGCATGTGATTTCAAATTGACTTGCTATGTTGGAATGTCTCAATTTCAACGAATTTTATCGAAATTTATTTAATACTGTAAGAAATTGGTTAGATAATGTGAATTTCAGTGTTTTAGACCTTCTTTATGGATTTTGTGAAGCATCCTCAATCGATTGTATGTATACTAATACCTTAAGGGAATATCTCTTTTATTATAGTTCAGATATTATACAGAATTTTTTAGATAATGAATTTGAATCTACATCCAACATAGACTGCTAATATACTGTGAAATAAACTTTTTTTGTTTTTTTTTATATCTCCACCAAAATATATTCATTATCACCTTGATAATTCAATCATTAACGAGTTGACAATGAAGGTGATCGTTTCCTTGCTATTGCTGGTACATATCGCGTCATCGAACCTAACTCTACCTGATGCACAGAAATATTCGCAAAAGTATGGTTATATTCAAAATAACAAAAATACATCTCTCGAGGAGAGTCTAGCAAAGTTTCAAGAAGATTACAATTTACCGATAGATGGCAGCCTTAATGCAGAAACGATTGAGTTAATATTAAAACCACGATGTCACTATAGTGATAATGAATTTGTAGTTTCAACTAAATGGAACAAAATGACTCTGCATTGGTATTTGGTCGAGGGTGTCGGTAAATATCGAAACGTCATTCAACAAGCTTTCAATATGTGGCAAAATGCATCTGGACTAACATTTAAAATGCTTACTGCTGATAGTATGATAAAGAGAGATCATGTTAATAACATCACTCCAGATATTTTAGTAGCATTTGTCAAAAGAGAACACGAATATCGCACCATATGCATGGGTAAAGAGATCTGTCCATATCCATTAGATGGTCCAGGAGTAGTCTTAGGACATGCGTTTCCCCCTGCATCCTATGCTTCATGTGTTGAAGTTCATATAGAAGCTGATGAAAATTGGCAATATATTGATGATGATGGAAACATGATTGGTGATGGAGGGATAAATCTGTTAATGGTACTGGTACATGAGATTGGACATTCTCTAGGAATAAGTCACAGCCTAAATACTCATGCAATAATGTACCCGTTTTATCAAGATGCAGCAAACAGTCTACACGAAGATGATAAATTAGCAATTCAAAGGTTATATGGCAAACCGAGGCCTACTACAACACCAAAAACAACACAGCAGCAACCTTCTCCAGAAGATATTAGCTCTACATTTAACTTGTGTGATGTGAAATATCCTGACGTAATGTTTTTGGCTTATTCACCAGGATTCCCCAACCATAAATTATACGTAATTTCTGAAAATCGCTTGTGGAAAATAGACATAAATGCTAATAAAAAAGACAATAAAATTCATCAATCTGAAAATCTATATCATGATTATTTAATTAACACTGGAATAACCAAAGTGAATCACGCTTTTCAAATTTCGAATGGTAATCTTATGGTTGCAAGCAATAAGAAAGTTTATTTTAGTCAATTTCCAAATTTAAACATCGTTGGGAGTATCAGAACCATTGCTTATGATATACCTAGAGGAGTTGAAGTAGAAAAGCTATGTTTCAGACAAACAGTGGAAAAATCTATATTTTATTGACAAATAGTGACTATCGAGAATATAATGAAAATGGAGCTCGAAAATTTATGGGTAATACTAGATACGAGTTTCCAGATATTCCAAGCAATTTATCTTCAGCGTTTCGTTATATTGATGGACATATATATTTCCTCAAGAAGAATACATACTTCAAATACAACGAATTTCAACGAAAACTTGTGCAAGTAGGAGAATTTAATTGGAATATGTTTGGAGTACAATGTCCAAGCAGTGGGCTCTTGCAAGAATTGAAAACTTTGCTTTCCAAAGTAACTTCTTTTTATGAATGATCTTTTTTTCCTACATATTAAATAAAGCACTATTTTACTAATATGTTATTTTATTTATATAAAATGTAATAGGCAAGAGCTTCTTGACATACTGTTTTTACAACAGTTGAGGAGAACAGCTGGTGATGGTTATCTATTTATAATGATAGAATCTAAGCCAAATTTCATATTAATGTGATTCTCTCGTGTTTTCTGCATCCTATAGACGACATTTTGTCTATTTTGTTGGACAAGTTTCATTTCTATCTAAATCAGTATTAAAGCAAACAAATATAACATCCACATTTTTCGGCATGTGAGCAATGTCCAAATTTGATATTAATGTGGTTCTCTTGTGTTTTCTGTATGCTATTCGTGCCATTTTGTCTATTTTGCTCGACAAGTTTCATTTTTTGTCTCCGTCAGTATTAAAACAAACAAATATATCGTTGACATTTTTCGGCTTGTGAGGAATTTCTTCTTTTTTTGTTGGTATTTCATCTACCACTCCTTGAGTTTACCATTTTCTCTGTGCAACTGCTACCATAACAATTTGCGTTGGATTGACTCTGAAATTATATTTTGAACTATATTTTCTTCATTTGTTTCGATACTTATACGTAATTTTATATGTGATACAGAGAGATGACCCAAATGGTTTTTCATTGTGTTCGCCTTTGAACAATAAGATAATTCCATCATTATGATCTTTTTTCTCCAACGAATGAACAAAAGCTTTACAAGTCGTTAATGTATGGAAGAAAATTATTTACAAACTTTCATTGAATTTTCATGTATGTCTCCTCAATATATGTTGGGTTCATCAATTGGAAGAGCTTTCTAAGAATTGTATCTAAATTACATCAGATCTGTCTGGTTCAAAAAGTACTGAGGAAACAAGGCATGAGTGGGAATTGGCCTCGCACGCTCCGCAAGAGGCTAATAAAACCTAGCGAAAGTCGGATGCGAGCAAAATCAAATTTGTTATCAAAGTGGTCTTCTAATTACGCTGATTACGCCGGCGAGAGAATTATTCCAATCGGATAATTAACAAGTGAGATATCCATGATTAAATGAACGGAATCCGTGGAATTTGAAACGATTTTCAATAATATCGAGAAAGACTATCATCTTCTCTAGCGTGGGAGTGGGAGAAATATCCATTGGAACCACTCCCAATTAGACCAACGCATACACCACGGCTTCACGGCTCATCGGTATACCAGGGTGAGCAGAAAAATTCTCAAGATGGCGGGCGAGTCGGATTGTGAATCAGAAAGTGGTACGAAAGATGGAAAAATTTCTGGTTTTCAATGCTGTGTTAAAAAAAGTTGTAGTGTGTCCGTGTGTATAAATTGTTTTGCAATATACCACAATGGTTGTGTTAAGCGGATGGGCAAAATTAAAAGAGTAATAGACGAAACAAAAATTATGTGCTGCACCTCTGAAGATTTGGCGGGAAATAACAGGATGGAAGGCAAGTTGTTTGAAATTGAAAAATCTAAAATGAGTATGGAAATCGAATATCTTAAGAAAATGCTTGATGAGCTAGCAGATAAAAATAATATCTTAAAACAGAACAATGGCTTGTTAATTGAAAAAATCAGTAACCTAGAATTAGAAAATGATAGACATAAAAATAAACAAACATCAATCAATAGCGAAAAACAAACCACGCTCATGCTAAATACGCCGACGCCAGATGACAGTCTGAAGTTAGGCATTTCACCTTTAAAACTGGGAAACACAGGTGTTGCTAATAAAACATATGCTGGTAAAGCCGCTGCTCCTGCCATTCAACAGCAACACCGAAACAGAGACAACAAAAGAATCAAGAAGAATGTGACAGCATCCTAAGCATAAACAAAAATATCAACAATGACTTTCAACTCCAAAGACATCAAAAGAAAAAAACAATACCGCAAACGCCTGGGAAATGCAGACACTTCACCTGAAGCCGAGTTGAATGGATTCTCTGGCGGAGAGAGAAGGGTCTGGCTCTACTTAAATAGAGTTAGAAGACATGTAACGGAAAATATGATTACAGATTACATCAAAGGTAAGCAAAGTTTCAATGGTTTGAAGGTTGTGGTCAGAGAACTTCCCAGTGACCCGAATAAGCTTAAATGTTTTGTGGTTACGGCTCCACTAGACAAAAAGAATGAATTATATGACCCTAACTTTTGGCCACGATTAGTGGGTATAAAAAGGTTCGTCTTCTCCAAACACAAGGAATTTTTGGAGAACTCAATTTTTTTATAAATGAAAACATCATCTGTATGGAAACAAAAAACAATACAAAAATTCTAAGTAGTCCTCCTAAACCAACACTAAATATATTTTACATCAATATATGGTCTATTAGGAACAAGGTTGCTGAAATTGAAGCCTTTATAAGTACCCAACACAAAGAATACAATGTTCTTTGTTTTACGGAGCATTGTATGCTAACTGAAGAACTGCGACAACTAACTATCCCCGGATTTGAATTGGCAGATTCTTTTTGTAGAACTGACAACAAACATGGTGGAACCGCAATCTTCATAAAGAGGATGTCCGAGGTAAGACCATTGGATAAGATAAATCAGATGTCTGTAGAAAACCACTGCGAACTGTGTGCGGTAGAAATCCTAAATTTTAATCTGTTAATTGTTACTGTCTATCGTCCCCCAAATGGAAATTTTAGTCTGTTTCTTGATGTATTGGATAGCTTTTTAAATATAATTTTTAATATGAATAAATTTGTAATAGTAACTGGAGATTTTAATATACATTTTGATAGGGAATATGAAATGAAAAGCAACTTCATGGATATTATGGAAAGTTATGATTTGACTCAACAAGTTTTTTGTAACACTAGAAACAGTCATTGTCTTGATAACGTATTCTTAAATTTTTATGATTTATTAAATTTTAACCTAAAGGTTTTTGATCCTGTCCTGTCCGACCATTTTGCTATAGAGCTATTTGGAGATACTAGTCATATGGAAAACAAAAATAATAGTAACGAAAAAATCATTAACTTAATGAGCCGTCCTTATACGCAAAAGGGAATTTTTAATTTGTATAACATGATTGAGAGTGAGGAGTGGCATTTCATGGGTCATGATATTAGTACGGATGAAAAATTTTCTCAGTTAATGGGGAGGATGATCGAGCTGAGAGATCTTGCATTCCCTGAAGTCCAAAAAAGAAATTTTAAACCTGACGCTCCAAGGGTTGAATGGTTTGGGGAAGAACTCCGAGCTATGAAGGAAGAGCTGGCTATTCTGAATGATCTCCGTAGGTGGTCTGATTGTCCTTTGATTCACAATGAATTCAGACTGCTGCGGAAGGGATATAGGCAGGTCATTTTAGAATCAAAGAAAAGAGCGAATTCTAATTATATTCGTGGTTCCGATAACCCATCTAGGGCTGCTTGGGACATAATCAACAGCAATAGGCATAGGTCGACTAGTGGAATAACAGCGGATCTAGATGTGAATGATTTTACCATTTGATTTTTATCTGGAGCAACTCAGACCAAACCCTAGACAGACTGGTTTTGCTTTTCATGAAGTAAGTCTAATTGAATTAAGAGATGCTATTGGTAAATTAAAAAAGAAACATAGTAGGGATATATTTGGTTTTAATACATTACTATTACATTCTCTGAAAGACGTCCTTATCAGCCCTCTTACTATACTGTTTAATCTCTGTATTGTCGAGGGAGTTTACCCTTCTATCTTTAAATTAAGCAAGACTATCCCAATCTTTAAGAATGGCGACCAGCGCAGCTTTAATAACTATCGTCCTATCTCTTTGTTACCAGTTTTTTCAAAGGTTTTTGAGGTATTACTCAAGGACCAGCTCTATGGGTATTTTGAGGAAAACGGTCTGCTGATTCAACCAAACAGTTTGGTTTTAGGAGGGAGCGGTCGACTACTGGAGCAGTGTGTAGGATGTGTGAATGCATAGTTGAAGGCCTTGAGGATGGCGATTTTATGTGTGGCACATTCTGCGACCTCTCCAAGGCCTTTGATTGTGTTTCTCACGATATACTGCTGCAAAAGCTAGAATTCTATGGTCTGGATGTGAAGAGTGTCGCCTTGATTCAGAGTTATCTGTCGGGCCGAAGACAGGTGACTAGTCTTGGGGGAAATGTGTCGGAGGAGAGAATCATGAGGCATGGGGTACCTCAGGGTTCGATTCTGGGTCCCCTGCTCTTTCTTATATATATTAATGACATAACATCATCTATGTTGGATTGTGAAGCGACTGTTTACGCGGACGATATAATTTTCTTGTAAGATCAAAAGATCATGGAACCTTGATGGAGCGAGCAGGTGAATGTACAATGGGTGTGAATGATTGGTTTAGGGCGAATCGCCTGAATCTAAATCTGACCAAGACTGAACAAATGGTCTTTTCCTTGAGGAGGGATGATGCTATTGATAATCCGGACAAAGTAAAGTTTTTAGGAATTTCTTTAGACCCCAAACTAACATTCGAACAACACGTTGTCACTATTTCCAAAAAAATAACATCTGGAATATTTGCTCTTAGAAATTTGTCCAAAGTGGTTGAGGGTAGAGTGTGCTTAATAGCATAACACTCACTTATCCATTCGGTGTCTATGTATGGCATACTAGCATGGGGTCACTCACCTCATGCTTCTAGGGTGTTTGGGTTACAACGCAGAGCATGGCGGATTCTGGCTGGGATCGGATATAGGGATGATGTAAGAGAGTTTTTCAGGCAGCTTAGTGTTCTCACATTACCTTCACAGTACATTCTTGAATGTGTGCTATATACACACAAGAACGTGCAGGATTATGGAACCTCTCTCCAGATCCATCAACATGAAACAAGAAAAAGGAATGACTTGAGGATACGGTTCTTGAGACTCAAGACATCGTGGAATGCAACTCTTCACTACTCCCCGGCCTTTTTCAACAAATTACCTTCACGGGTGAGAGAAATGCCCCTCTTGTCATTTAAAAGAGTAGTGAAAAAGTATTTAATACAAAAGGCTTTCTATAGCATCGATGAGTTTTTAACATGTGATATGAGAGATGATGATTTTTCTTAACCAAAATTTATTGTAATGTTATTCTTTGTCTTGTCATTGTACAAATTGTGAATTTTTATTATCAATTTTCTTCTTACTGTCTATTTTATGTAGAATAACTAACTGTAATTTTTAATCTTAGGCTAAGTGACGATTGTTAAAACTATACTGTTCGGTCATGAATAAATCTATTGTCTATTGTCTATTGTCTATTGTCTATTGTCTATTGTCTATTGTCTATTGTCTATTGTCTATTGTCTATTGTCTATTGTCTATTGTCTATTGTCTATTGAAAAATGTATGTCAAACGACTGACATTGAATAGCAAACAAAACAGCTGAGTTGAGGTGAATAATGCACATCCTTCTGACGTCTATGATGTTATTTTACAAGAAAATCATCTTTTCTCCAGACGGATTTGAAGAATTTCTGATATTTCTATACAAAACTCAAACTCAAAATTTCATTGAACAAAACAAGTATGTATGTGTTGACTTAACCAACTTTTGTGAAAACGATGCCATTTGGTTGAATTTTTGGTGTGAAAAGGAGATGCATCATTTCACCACCAAGTTTGAAAAATATCAAATTATTTGAGATGTGAAGAGGTGATTAAAACTGATTCTAATGCTTTATACAATATGTTATTTGATTTAAACAATAAAGAAAATTGAATGAAACACGAGTTATTTTTTTGTATGGATTCAAAGATGTATCCATCAGAAATATTTTTCGAAACAACAAATAACATTCAATCTTATATTACGAAAATCAATTGGAATTTTAAAAAGATATTAAAAATACGACTCAACAGATGGATCAAAAACGTTGATAAGAAGGAACAAATCACAACCACGATGCATGTGCCAGCATTATTTTACAAGGTTATTAATAAATTATATTGGGTGGTGGTCTTCTTTTTCAACGTTTCTTGTCATCAATTTTTGATTTTTTCTTTGTTCTGACAAAATTAGCAATTGTCCTCGCATAGATGAAAAACGTTGAAAGTTAAACAATGTGTATAATGAGCGACACAATTTACATGTTTTCATATTGATTTTCATTTTCATACTTCCAGACTGCTTTTTTGTTAATACTATGTTGTCATTAAATGACTTACTTCTTAATACATTCTATTGGATGTCTCTCCCAGACTTGTGGTTGAAAGATTTTGCACTTCAACTGATATGTAATGTACATTATATTCTACATGTATTTGTTTTTGAAATATAAAATTTCATTGTTCAGTCTTGTCTATATACCAAAAATTTCAGAGTTTTTCTATGAAGTTTGAAAGTATTCCGCTCTTCTTTCACCGGTTTTCCTTGATTTGTGTATCGTTTTTTCAATATCTTTTCATTTGTTTCTTCCCAACGCATTTGTAATTATGGTAACTTGGATTTTTGATATATGTGCTTCTTTACGAGCTCTCATTTTTTTAATGTGACATACTTTGTTTCTTGAGAAACCTGCAATTCCACCTTCATTTTCATGTAAAGTCTGAGGGAATCATTGAAAATATTTTGAAACTCTTCCTGCTCTTCCATTCATCACGCATTTGCAGCCATGTTTAATTCTCGCTCTTATCTTTCAAACGGATATCCCCGCTTGTAGTGCGTTCTCACTTTCCTCGTTTCTTCTGTTCCTGTCTACGACGCTCGGCCACTGAATAAAATATTTTCTTTTCACGTTTTGAATTCAGTTGTGTGATTTTTTTTCTCAGTTCGAATTTTTCAGATATACTCTTCATTATTTCCAACTATATGACTAAAAAAGTTTGATTTTCTCTACACCATCATTTAATCAGAGCAACATTTTTTCCAATATGTTACATCGTTTTATCAACTGAACGGTCAGCTTGAGATATTTTTAATTTTTCAATAAATTTGCAAACATTAATGATTGTTGAATGATTGTTGTTGATGAAGCTGACACTCCCATCTTGATACCGTTTAGAAAATGGGAGATTCACATGTTGCCTGCTCTCACTACAGGAGCCACCAACGAAATTTGGTCGGTGAAAACTTCATCATTTTTAGAAAGTCCTCGCTATGTCATCGTTTGTTTCCAGAGCAACCACGAAAAGAACCAAGTGAATAACGATCCTGCGAAATTTAATTTTGCAAACATTATGAATATCACCTTGACGCTGAACGCCGCTCCTAAGTTACTCTGAATTTGCAAATAAACCTCTATTTGTCATCGATTGTTCTCACCGAGATGAAAGCGTGAAAAGTTCAAGTGTTGATGTCAAGCTTGAAATAGAAGCGTCGAAAGGTTTTCCAGCAAATACTTGTGTCTTTTGCATCATCATTCACGATAACATAATTGAACAACATCCTCTAAGTGAAATTATAAAGAGATGGAACTAGGATGACAAGCCCTCTGTCCTCAGTTTAAGTTCAACCATCGTCGAGGAGAGATGAGAATAGCTTTCGTAGACATTCAAGGCTTCACTGTGGAGTGCCAATTCCACCCCAAAGAAATTGCCTTAAGGATTGGACGTCGATGTAGTAATTATTTGCTATTACCACCAATACCGTTCTCATCGCTAAGCAAAGCAGATCGATGTGGCGTTTGTTATTTGGAGAAGAATGAACATAACCTCAAATATTCTTCCGGCTTTATACCATACGAAGCGCTAGATGATATTCTAAAGGAAAATCTCAACGAAATTGATATCATCTATGTGCGAGGACATCAGAAGAAGCAATTTTTGGATGATAAACTTCAATCTTTCTACGGAGAGCAAGCTGGTAGAGTCGTGAATTTGGATGAATTTGATAACTCATGGCACACTGTTCCAACATTCAAAAATAGTGGATTTTCATCATGTATGCACCACACATATAGCAACAGTCAATTCTATAATTGTAGTCTTAGAAATGTTGATGAATTGTATAAATGGTTTTGTAATACTTTACCTTTATGAGCAATAGAGAGATTTAAGAAAATGTTTTTTATTGGGGGAGAAGGGAGGGGTGCAGACAAGAAACAAGTTTTTTTTGTCTGACAGCAGTTTCAGTCTGAGAGTCATAGAGTTACGATGATGTTGAAAGAAAGGTTGGAGCAACACATTCGACGTTTGGAAGAATTAAAAAATATTCTAAACTTTTTTGAGGAAAAACAAAAGGTGTTTACATTGTTCAATGATATGACTATCAATCCTACCACCCAATTCAGTGAAAACGATTGGAATGAGAAGGTCTTCAAAAATCCTACACGTGTTCGTCAACGCAATGAGATGCCATCAAGAAGAATCACTCAGTACTCTATTTAAAAATTTTGTTTGATAAAATCATTTATTAAATAAAACAAATTTTAAGCATAATGTTGTTTTATTCAGAAAATCTCTTTTGATAAATACAATAACACATTTTCTTTCACTCCTGATTTCTTGTTTAAGCACGTTTGATGATGCTGTTGTGTCGAATAAGCATTATTTGCAATTCAACTCGTATATTCTATACGAAAATCAAATCTTCGCTTTTTCTTGGCCGATTTAAACGAATCAAAAACTGAATCGCCATCAAATTTTCGGCAGAAGACGATTTTGGGAGTCGTTTGCTTGAAACGATGAGGGCTGTCCGAGCGTACAGACCCAAACGGCTTATCGCCCTTGCTTACGTCGAAGCGGTGCCGACACCGATGTTAACACATCGACATCATTTCAATTTATGAGCTCTCGTCTTATCTGATGTAAGTACGCACGCGCCGTCATCCAACATACATTCTTTGATTTCTCACATTCACATGGGTAAAGAGCAAATTTTAAATATAATGTTTTATTCAGAAAATCTTTTTTGATAAATACAATATTAAACATAACACATTTTCTTTCACTCCTGATTTCTTGTTTAAGCACTTTTAATGATGCTGTTGTGTCGAATAAGCATTATTTGCAATTTAACTCGTATATTCCATACGAAAATCAAATCTTCGCTATTTCTTGGCCGATTTAAACGAATCAAAAACTGAATCGCCATCAAATTTTCGGTAGACAATTTTGGGAGTCGTTTGCTTGAAACGATAAGGACTGTCCGAGCGCACAGACCCAAACGGCTTATCGCCCATGCTTACGTCGAAGCGGTGCCGACATCGATGTTAACACATCGACAACATTTCAATTTATGAGCTCGCGTCTTATCTGATGTGGGTGCGCACGCGCCGCCATCCAAAATATATTGCTTGATTTCTCGCATTCACATGGGTAACCGAGATGGCAGGCTTGGAAAACGCCTAGCTTGTTAATGTGTTGGTGTGTGTGGTTGTGGGTTCGATCCCGCGCAATGGTGTACTTTTTTTCCTCAGCTTAAATTAAATAATTAAATAATGCAGTTACTTATCCCCTCTCCGCTAGATGGCGCTCATGAAATGTAGAACTCTAACTAACATTTAATAAATAATGAAACCCCGTTGGAAAAATATCCAGCACGCCCACACGCCATTACATTATTCGGGACCCCTTTGAAAAATATAGCATGCTTACTGTGACTTCCGATCCAGAACTCTCTTAGTATATCTACTAGTAATTCAGTGAGGGGCTTGGAATTTTTTGAAAATGCGGGAATAAATCGTCTATAATAGGAAGCTAGACCTAAGAAACTTTTGATTTCTTTTGGGGTTTTGGGTCTCGGAAAATTCATAATACAATTGACTTTATCAAGATTGGGTTTAACACCATCTTTGGTTATAAGGTGTCCCAAGTATGCAACTTCCTTGCGTAAGAATTCGCATTTATCAGGCTGGATTTTGAGATTTGCCTTATGAAGTTTATCAAATACTTCTCGAAGATGGGACATATGCTCGTGGATTGTTCTAGAATAAATTATAATGTCGTCCATATAGACAAGACATCTCTCATTCTGGATACCAGTAAGGATGTTGTCCATGACCCTCAGAAAAGTGGACGGGGCGTTTTTCAAACCAAACGGCATTTTTAGGAATGTCTTTTGGATTTATTTCAATATGGTGAAACCCAGATGCAAGATCTAAAGTTGTGAACTATTGACACTGACCTAATTGATCTAGCAGATCGGTGATATTTGGCAAGGGGTATTTGTCATTGACAGTAAGCTCATTAAGTTTCCTATAATCAATAACAACGGGCCATTTCTGCTTTCCCGATGCAACAATATTTTTAGGGACTACCCAGACGAGGCTTGTCCAAGGCGAATTTGATGGTCTGATCGGAAAACTCGAGAAAAAGTCGGGTAATTTCTTCCTGTTCTTCGAAATTCAAATGATCTAATCTTAATAAATTTTGAATTTACCATCTATATTGCTAGAATTATAGTTATTTAATGAAAAATTTTGAATAGGTTCTAATTTTGATATAATATCTACACACATTTCAATTTCATTAGGATTTAATACGGAGCATAAAAATTCACCATTTTCATTGACATGAACTAAAGCATTAGGCAGTTTTACTTTATCCTTTACAGTTGCTAGTAGGATAGCATCTGTGTTTTCGAGATTGCATTTTAAGTTACAGATCTTTTCTATTCGGGGTTCTATAAAGATTTTATTAGGCACTTCATGTTTTTTTTTTCTTCAAATTAGAATATTCTAAATTATTTGATTTTTCCCCTGCTTTAAAAAGAGGTACAGTCTTAAAACTAGTGATAAGTTGTTTACGAGTGACATCTATTATACAGTTATAATGTTCTAGAAAGTCCATACCTAGAAGGCCATCGAATTCAATGTCTAAATCACATACGTAGATCTTATGAGGGTCGTTATCAGCAAATGGAATGATAACAGATTGGTGAACTATAACTTTTTGATCTGTATTGCCCTGAATAATGATATTTTCTGGGGATCTATTGGTATAATTTTCGCAAGTTCTAGGTATAAAGATTGACATACCGGCACCTGTGTCGATTAAAATTTTGAAAGTTTTGGTTGCATCGTAAATATACCAGAGATTTCTTGAGCTAATAGTGTGAAGGGAATTTAGATATATTTCTTGTTGTTCGGGCTTTGTGGCTGATTGAAATTTAGGGTTTGAATTTGGGATGTTATTGTTTCCACTGGAGTTCTGTCTATAGGAGGATCGTCTAGAGTAGCGTCCTGTTGAAAATTTTCCATATTAGGTTGGTTAATATGGGAATTTTTATAACAAATTTCTCTGTCACTTTCAAGATTTTGATAATATTGTGATTGTCGTCGTCATTTTCCAGATAACAGTAATTATTGGGATCGTTATAATAATCATTATAGTGATTTTCGGGTTGTTCGTTGACGTGGAAAGTTTTCTGTTGCCTCATGAAGTTAACGTTAGGGTTATGTGGGTTTGGCAACTTTGATTGGTTGGGGTTATGATTTGGATTGGGTCTGAAATTTGGGTTTGGCTTTTGTTCCGTGTTTGGATTTGGCCTGAAACTCGGATTTTGGCCTGGGGCGTTATTTGCGAAATTTGACTGCTGTGTGAATTGTCTTTGGGTATTGTTTGGATCTTTAGGAAAATGATTATACAAATTCTGTGTATTGAATGCTCTCTTTCGGCATTCATTAAATGTGTGTCCTATTCTTTGACAATATGAGCATTGGGGGCTCGGAATTTTTCTTGGAATTGGTACGTTATTTGTAGGCTTATTATTTTGACGTCTATGGGACTAATAGTAGGAGAGCTGTATCTCTCGTTTTATTCTTGAAATTGCGGATATCATATCCTTCGGATCAATGGCTCTGATTATTTGTCCTAACTTATATTCTAAGCCTGTTAGAAGTGTGTTTAATGTCATTGAATTTATAAAGGTTGTTTGAGCGTCTTTTTCTGGTTGGACATGTTCTGCTTTTCAATGCAAGAGAACATTTTGGCGTCGTGAGTCTGAAGCCGACTCACAAAACTAAGAGCAGATTTTCCTGGAGTTTGTTTAAATCTTTGGAGGTCTTGTATCAGTGAATTTAAATATTTGGTGTCACCAAAGTTTGTTTCGAGTAACACTAGGATTTCTTTCCATGTTTCAGGGTTTCGCGAGTTGATTAGTTCTGCTGCGCGACCACGTAATCTATTTTTAATATGTAGGGTTAACGAAAGTTTTTGTTGTCCTACAACCATATTTTGTGCTGTTTTGCAGGCGTTAAGGAAGGTGTTTAGGAAAATTTGATTTCCATCGAATTCTGGGATTATTGAAAATATCTCAGATAATTTATAAGATTCGACATCTTTTGAACTAGTAGTGCCAGTGGTAGCACCTGAGCGTGTTTCTGGCATTTTTTATTTATTTATTTATTTATTTAATAAGATTATTGGAAATATATCAAATCAGATTAACGAACTATCATATAATACGAGTTGTGAGAAAAATAAAAATAAAAAGTTGGTTCCTACTCCGTAAAGCTCGCTCCTTCGGGTTAGCGTTCGCGTGTTCCCAAAGTCGGAGACATCTTCTCGGCACCAGAGGTGTCTGTGATTTCGGTGGGGATGAAATCCGGCTCCTCAAGCGTAGCACCAACGGGTTAGCTTGCTATCTGCTGCGTGTTCCCGATGTAGGAGAGACCGTCCTCGGCACCATTTTCTTCTTAAACTATGTAGTTGATTTCTTCTTTGTAATATGCTTCTTTTAGTTTGGAGAATTGGATCTTCCTTAAAGGTTAGGAAACCACCGTTGATAGGATACCAACGTTTAGGTATCCTACTGACTGCGCCAAATTTTTATATTGGATTCTTCTTTGAAGACTTTTTAAAAAAACTTTATTTACTTTAACAAATTTATTAGTCGACTTAATTTTGAAATAACAGACCGAAAATGAGACAAGTATAGCAAAGAGTTCTACTTTACTAAATTTTACATACTAATCTGACGATCGCTCTTGGATGTCTACTTAAATAGTTTTTTAGGTGCAAGCTAATCAGTTTCTAGAATGTTCTAAACGATTTAGATTGCACCGTTATAATTTCTAGGAATAATCCTATGTTACATGATATGATGTGTTATGGCAGGAAGCTGTAATATGAGGTTTCATATTGTAAGGCAATATGTTAGCTTTGAAAGATGAAATTTAATAATTGTACGTGAGTTTTATGAAAATACCAGCGACAGACTGTCGCGACGGATAAATCGAGAATATTAAATATTTAAAATATAATAAATCTGGATATTTGTAATATAACAACTATCTCAATATTTCTAATATAACATACCTAACACGCTAAAAGAAACTATAAATGAATCTTGGGACTACGAAGAACTAATACATTTCCTCCTCAAAACCAATCTATTAAAATATTTATAATATAATCTACTTATTGTAACTGTTCAATGCTAATAACCCTGCGTGGTTGAAGCATACAAAAAAAACACTCAAAATGGTTACCTTTTAATCAGAAGAATGGTTTATTAAAACATACATTTCAACGGTTAAGTGTACCTTCCTAGTAGGCGATAAGATCATAGCAGTAAAAGACAAAAGATCGTTTATTCCAGATAGAATGTGTTTCAGTGATAGATGTCCATCATTCTTCGCAGATGGGTTGGTCGATCCCAGTAAGTAGATGACTGTGAATAATTCTGATCAATGACCTAAAAAAAAGATATACGGAACTGTAAACAATAAATTGGGAGGACATCTTCTCTAGTTTGGCCACGCCTCATCGCGTAACCGCATTTCCCCCACTATTTAAATACTTGGTGTTGTTTTTGAGGATATTCTATTATTTTCTTTGGTTTAAAAACTTTTAAAATGAATAGAGGTTGCAAAGTGTGCAATAAAATAGTAACTTTTCATCGGTAAGTAACTCGCCCAAATAAATTTTTTTATGTTTGAGTTTTGAAAAGTTATTGACATATAAACGTGGGTCTTGGGCGTAATAGAGAAAATAATACCTAATTATTGTTTATTTAACTAAAGCAATTTTTATATTGTTTTCATTTTTAAATCCTGGGCTTAAAAATAAGTTTATATTAAATTATTGTGTCAAAAACTATAACACGTGCAGAGTACGGGCATAAATCTTACTTGCGATTATAATATGAACACAAAAAATTAGAAAGTTTATTTGCTGAAGCATGCAATTTTTGTACATTGGATCTTTTTACCAAGCTCCAGAATAATTTCGTGGTATCAATTAGGTATTTCGACGTATAAATCTCAATTAAAGATAATAAGTATTATTTGATTAAATTTAAAATAATCAATAACCATAAATGAAAACTAAATAAAGAGACGCCACCGGCGTCATATTTCCTAAGCGAACAAGATAATTGAGTGTAGGCGGGGTTAGCGTAAACAGTTGTATCCCCACTTCTGACCATTTCCACAGTTCACCTCCCCTGGCCATAAAACATGTTGTCAACCAAAAAGAACAAATTTTCCCATTGGTGTGTTCCGTCTAACTGTGGTAATAGGTCATTGATTTTGGTGTGACCGATTCGGAGCCTCGATAGAATAACCTGAGATCTTCTATCACTCGGAGAGTTTGTCCAAGGTTTCACAGATGGTTTTACTTCTGCATGTTTTGAGTTTATTTCGTTCCGTTTGTTTTTCCGGGTTCTAGTAATGGCATATTGGATGTCGGTTTTGAAGTCTGATACTGCAGTTTGATTAATCTTTTTAGCTTTCATATCAGATACTGCCCTGATTGCATCCTGGTCTGCTCCTACCGCTTATATCGATGTGTGATGCTAGCTATGGATATCTGTAGTTTTATTGCACTAATTATTGGGTGCCTGGGTAGATTCTTTGGATTCCACATGTAGCACTGAGAGAATCCGTTATAATGGTTATTGCTGGATAGTTTCTTACTCTGCGTAGATGAGGGCCTAGTATATTGTATATAGCTCACCAGTGTAGCTAGTGGAGTAGTTACAAAGACGTCACATTTCAATGATATTGTTGCCACAATCTTTGTTAGCGAGAGTTCTCAACAAATTAATTCCATTTTGAGAGCACATAACGAGTCTATTGATGAGATCCTTCCAGTTAAATTGCCTGTTAAAGATCATTCCTAAAAATTGTAAACTTTTTACAAATTTAAGCTCCTGACTGCCCATTTTGAGATCAGGGAGCTTAGCTTCGTTTTTGATCGAAAACATTATAACTAGGGTTAACTGGTGTAGGTCTCAATCACTTTAAAATTAAAATTAAAATTTGAATTCCGTATCGACTTTACATTATTATCTAATTTTGAATAACAGTTTTTTTATTTATTTTTTGGACTAGCAATTCGATTCTTTAGTTGGGACCTAGTGAAACGAATTGTTGCCAAGTTATATTATTTGCTTTATTCTTTAGTATATTGTAGTTATTATTATTATTGCTTAAGATTTATTTCGTTTCACCAAAATTTTGTCAATGGTAACAAGGAAACAAAAATTGTTTAAAGATCTGGATAAAGAATATTCAATTTGAAAGGTTTATAATTGATATTATCTGACTTAATAAATTATTATCTATACGTGATCCTTCAGAACACTTTCAAATTTTGCCTTTTAGCTACATAACTACATGTTCTGCAATATTACTTGACCCATGATTATAATAGAGTTTATATCCAGGCAATTGGAAATATTGATCTGATCTGATGTCTATGTTGATAACCTTCTAGGTTCCCTATTTTAGTAAAAACTAATAGGTATTGTAACGTGAAGACTTACCCGAATAATAAACTACACACATAATGCACATTCCGGAAAACACGGGAGACATCAGACGCAACGAGAATAAGTCCTGGTCTATTCTCGAAGCCATATATTGAGAAATAACCTCCAGAAACAAAGATAACAACACTGGAACCATCTAGAGCTTTTTAGGTTAGATATATAAGGTTGATCGCAATGACCAGTTAGTTAGTTTTGTGATAGATAGTCAGCGAGTCATAGACCATAGATCACATAGACAGTAGGCAGTCGTTATAGTCCAAGAAATAAGTGTGAATATAAATGTAATTATAGTCGTGTAGTTATTGGTATAAATAAAGTGAAAATAAATCGAACCCAGTTTTAATATGAATTCCCGTTACACTGGTGTCAGTGTGGAATCAGTGTGTGATTATAAAATTGGACAGACTTTAAGAGACTGCGTTTTCGTGCAGATTTGAGTGTTTTTGAGACTTTTGTTAGATTTAAGTTTAAGACTCTTTTGTTCGTTTTCGTGTTGGTGTAAAGACTTTTTGTGTTAGTGTGAAGACTCTTTAGTTCGTTTTCGTGTGAAGACTTTTCGTTTGTTTTCGTATGAATGTGAAGACTTTTTCGCGTGTTTGTGTGAAGAATTCTGTTCGTTTTGTGTCGAAGACTTTAAAACTGTATTGACTAATTGAGTTAACAAGGACAATTAAAAATGAAATTAGTGCAGTTAAACGTGAAACAACTCAAAGAACAGTTGGTGGAGCGGGATTGTGATGATTCCGGTAATAAAGCGACCCTCCAGAAACGGTTAAGGGACATTCTGATTGAAAATGGAGACGATCCTGATATGTTCGAGTTCCACTCTCCGGAAGAGCTGTTACTGAAAGAGATGAAGGAAGAAATTTCTAGAAATAATAACGAAAAATTCGATGAAGTCTCGAAAAAGTTTGAAGACATTTCTAGAAATAATAATGAGAAATTTGATGAAGTCGCGAAAAAGTTTGAAGAAGTTTCTAGAACTCTTTAAGATGAAATTAAAGATGTTTCCAGAAAAAGCGATGCGAGGTTTGAGGAGGTGACCAGAACTATCGAGAAAAAGGTTAAAGAAGCTGATAGATATAGATATAAATTGCGGTGGACACATTTGTAAATGGATTGAGGGAGAGCGAGCTGCAGAAGGCGTTGAAGCTGGCCAGGCCAAAATTGCTAGAAGAAGCACTAGCTATTGCTTTGAAGCATGAAGCCGCAAGCCAAACTTCCCGAGGGCACCCTTTAAGAGCAATCGAGGAAGAAGATCAGTCCAACAGAGAGTCCCTGTTAAAAATGATAAGAAAGCTAGTTACGGGGGCACAATCAAAGAAGAGAGAGCCAAGGTGTTGGAGCTGTGGTGAGCGAGGACACCTACGCCGCAGTTGTAAGAAGAATGTTGCACAGTCGGAAAACTAGAATGGGTCGAGATGAGGGGGCAATCGTCGACCTGTAAAAATAGTGCCCCAGTAATTATGGTCAATGTGTCATCTTCTGGCGGAGCCTTGAGTTTATACATCGATGGTCAAATGATTGGAGAAGACAGAACGCTCCTAATAGACACCGGAGCAACAAAAACAATAGCCAGACCAGAGCTCATTACAGATCATTCCCGGATATTACCAACAAAGGTCCAACTCAGAACAGCGACTGGAGAGACAATAAGAACACATGGTGAAGCGAGCCTGACCATCAGCATTGGCTAGATCACCATCAAGCACAGAGTTTTAATCGCTGACAAATCTGACCAGTTTATTTTGGGAATGGACCTTTTGAAGCTTGGAGCTGTGTTGGATGTCAATAATGGTGTCTTGAAGGTCGAAAATGAAGAACTGCCCTTTCACGAGGATAACGAAGATATTGTCCGATGGATAACGACTAGTGACGTAATAATACCCGGCTATAGTGAAAAAATATTGATGACCAACCCGGACGGAAACTGCAAATCTGGAAGTCTGAGACTGGTAGAATAAATGAATAATAAGGAATTTCTGACAGCTAAAGCTCTTGTTCGAGTAGGAGATGTCGTTCCTGTCAGAGTAATGAATCTAAAGCAGAGCCCCATCAAGTTGAGCAAGGTGGTCCTGTATCAGCGATATGCTCTATAAGAACGATTAGTAAACCATCCAGGACCAGATATTCGAAAGAGCTGATTGATGTCGTCATCAAGACTGTCCAGGACTTAGACGAGAAACAATTACGAAAAGTGAGAGATATGCTTGTGGAATTCCAGGACGTATATGCGATGGAAGAAGAATACAAAGGTAAAACAAGTATAGTGACTCACAAAATAAACATGGGGAACGCTCAGCCAATAAGACAGCAGCCAAGAAGACTTCCATTGGCTAAAAGAGACGAAGCCGAGAAAAAGATTCAAGAAATGAGCAAACAAGGAGTCATTGAGCCATCAAATAGTCCATGGACCTCGCCAGTAGTGCTCGTGAAGAAAAAGGATAGTTCTACAAGATTCTGTGTAGATTACCGACTTCTGAATTCAGTCACTAAGAAGGATAGATATCCGTTACCCAGAATAGATGACACCTTAGATACTCTCTCTGGGTCGAGATGGTTTTCTACACTAGATCTGAAAAGTGGATACTGGCAAGTTGGAATGGATTCTGCAGATCGAGAAATGACTGCTTTCTCGATAGGATCAGGGCTCTGGCAATTCACTGTGATGCCGTTTGGACTATGCAATGCTCCCGCTACATTTGAGAGGCTCATGGAAGCAGTTCTGAGAGGACTGACATTGCAAACCTGCCTAGTATATTTGAATGACGTAATCGTGGTAGGAAAATCATTTGAGGAACACTCGAAGAATTTAAGATAAGTTTTCCAACGATTACGTGAGGCCAACCTGAAGCTGAGTCCTAAGAAATGTTATCTGTTCCGACGTGAAGTAAGATATCTGGGTCATATCGTATCTGGGGACGGCGTTACGGCAGATCCAGAAAAGATAACAGCCATTAAGGAATGGCCTACTCCCAAGGACAAGCATGAGATTAGAAGTTTTCTGGGCTTGTGTACCTACTGCCGACGGTTCGTGAAAGGTTTTGCCAACATCGCTAAACCTTTAACTAAGTTAACAGAAGAAGGCAAAGAATATTCCTGGAATGACGAGTGTCAGAGAGCTTTCGAACAACTGCAAGAAGCTCTAATCAGCGCACCAATCTTGGGTTATCCTAGGCATGACGGAAAATTCGTATTGGACACAGATGCCAGTAATACAGCCATTGGTGCTGCCCTCTCTCAGATTCAAGACAGGCAGGAGAAAGTGATTGCCTACTTTAGCAAGGTTTTGTCAAAATCGGAGAGGAATTATTGCATTACCAGAAGGGAACTGTTGGGAGTATTGAAAGCCTGCGAACACTTTCATAAGTACTTGTATGGTCGCCACTTTCTAGTTAGAAATGACCATGCAGCGTTGAAGTGGCTCCTGCAATTCCGTAATCCTGAAGGACAAGTGGCTAGATGGTTCGAACTTCTTCCGGAATATGACTATGACATCGAGCACAGGGCAGGAAAAGTTCATGGAAACGCAGATGCCTTATCCAGAAGACCGTGCAACTATAACTGCATCCACTGCTCGAAGATGGAAGAGAAGCTTTGCCCTATACGACGAACAACTGTAGAGAATGAGGAGTGGCAGCCCGAACAAATGAAACTGGCCCAAGAGAATGACCCATGTTTGAGAGTGGTCTTGGAGTGGATGCACCGTAAGGAGAGGCCGTCTTGGCAGGATATAAGCTTACGAAGCCTTGAAGTGAAAGCATATTGGAGTCAATGAGACTCTTTTGTGTTAAGAGATGATCTGCTGTATAGAACCTTTGAGTCTGAAGATGGCATTGAATCCAGATTACAACTAGTTTTGCCAAGATGCATAGTGCCGGAGATGGAGCCTCGGGTGGGCATTTTGGAATCACCAAGACTCTGCAGAAGGTTTGGGGGCGATTCTATTGGGTGAATTGCAAAGAAGATGTGAGACAGTGGTGCCGTAAGTGTGAAGTGTGTGCAGCCAGCAATGGACCACTTGGCAGAAAGCGGGCATCTATGAGGCAGTATAATGTTGGGAGTCCCATGGAGCGAGTTGCTGTGGATATTGCGGGGCAATTTCCTGAAACGGACAATGGGAATAAGTATATCCTAGTAGCCATGTATTACTTCACAAAGTGGACAGAGGCGTACGCAATCCCTAACCAAGAAGCATCGACCGTCGCCGAGGTGTTGGTGAAATAATTCTTTTCACGTTTTGGCGTTCCTCTTGAAATTCATTCGGACCAAGGAAGAAACTTCGAGTCAGCCCTGTTCCAAGATGTGTGCAGACTAATAGGTGCGAACAAGACCAGAACGACCCCTTTACATCCTCAATCGGACGGAATGGTGGAGAGGATGAACCGAACCATGCGCAAGCACCTCTCTAAGGTTGTCTCAGAACATCAGCGAGATTGGGACCAGTACATCCATTTGTTCCTGATGGCCTATCGGGCGGCTGTGAACGAAACGACTGGTCAGACTCCTGCTAGTTTAATGTTGGGGCGTGAATTACGCCTACCCTGTGACCTGGAATTTGGCCGTAGACCTACCGAGGACAGTGTCGCAGGAGAAGGATACGTCGACCAATTGAGAGCCAGAATGGATGAAGTCCATAAGTTAGCCAGACAGAACATCCAGCTTGCCAGTGATCGAATGAAACACCACTACAATATTCGATCAGCTGATGGAGTCTTCAACGTGGAGGACCTGGTTTGGCTGTATAATCCCCAACGACGTCGAGGCCTTTGTCCCAAACTCCAAAAGCAATGGGAAGGTCCATATGAAATTATGAAGAGGATAAATGAAGTCATCTATCGTATCCGAAAGTTACCAAGGGTAAAACCTAGAGTGGTACACATAAACCGACTCGCACCATACGCTGGATCGAACAACCAGGAGGAAGCACGAGTGGCTCTTCAAGAAAAGAACGTTGAGGAGTGAAATGTCAGTTTCAACGACTTCATGTCCAACTACGCGGATCGGAAGAAGGTCAGACTCGGTGTGACAGTTGAGGTTCAACAAGACCTTTTCAAACTACCAGCCGACGTTTCTATTGCCCATTATGTAACGGAGGATCTACGTATGGGCCGAGGAATTGCTCTGGTGTTTAGAAGGAAGTTTGGAAGACTGGATGAATTGTCAGCCCAACGACCAAGAGTAGGAAAAGTTCTGCGACTAGCAGATGCTAATCGGAACCTCTTCTATTTGGATACGAAGAAGATGTCTAGAGGAAAACCCACTTACAAGGACATCTGGCATGCACTGAAGAGCCTTAGGAATTAAGTCAGGAATTATGACATCAAGAAGTTGGGTCTTCCGAAAATAGGCTGCGGGTTGGACGGGTTAGATTGGAAGATTGTAAGGAGCATGATCGAATACATCTTCCAGGACGCTAACGTGCAAATTACCGTGTGTTGCTTCAATCCAAAAGGAGTGTACTCGGGAAAGACGATAGACTGTTACTTTTTCAACAAGGGTGTTTGCCTGGCAGGAACAAAGTGCAGATTTCGCCATAGAACAGAAATGCAGCAAGGTACTACCAAGGACGATTCTGATCGGGACGATCAGATGCTAATGAGGGGGCAGTGTAACGTGAAGACACCCGAATAATAAACTACACACACAATGCACATTCTGGAGAACACGGGAGACATCAGAGGCAACGAGAATAAGTCCTGGTCTATTCTCGAAGCCATATATTGAGAAATAACCTCCAGAAACAACGAAAACAACACTGGAACCATCTAGAACTTTTTAGGATAGATATATAACATTGATGGTAATGACCAGTTAGTTAGTTTTGTGATAGATAGTCAGCGAGTCATAGACCATAGATCACATAGACAGTAGGCAGTCGTTATAGTCCAAGAAATAAGTGTGAATATAAATGTGATTATAGTCGTGTAGTTATTGGTATAAATAAAGTGAAAATAAATCGAGCCCAGTTTTAATATAAATTCCCGTTACAGTATATAATGTATTTATCTTTATCATGAATTGAATTATTGAGTAACTAAAAATCTGAGAATTCGACTTTGTGTGCTATGTATTGGGTTTTTATGTGCCGAGATTATAATAAAAGTTCTTCGAAACTATTAAGTTTTATTATAAATTGATAAATTGTGAAAATTGACAACGCTTTCTTTGCACTTTTATTTATTTATATATAACTAAAGGAACGTCAATAAGAGCATTCAATGAACCTGATTTAGTTTTGAATGTATGTATGGTACATTTTCCTTGAGAATTTTTAATATTCCTTTCTTTGATGTCTTGTTTCAATGATTTTTTTTGAAATTTAGACAGTTGTCGATTTCCATTTTTTTTGTTTAGGGTTAGATAGATGCTCCTTTTCAATTACATGTCTTATCAATTATGGTGTAATATCTTTTGTAATAATAATTATTATTTGTGGGTATAATCTTTATTCTTATTTTTCATGATAACTTTAAGTATTTTATTTTGTATAGGTGCTATTGTACTTGTAACTTAGTTTGACTGTTTTTTAGTAGCTAATAATTCTTTCAGCAAATATTTTTCACTTAACTCAGGGTTTGTAGAAGTCTCAAATCTTTTCGTAGCATTGTTTTGGTCAAAATAAATTCTTGGTTCATTTCATCCTTCACAGTTGTTTTGATCACAGCAAATAAAACACGTTTCTCCGTCTTCAATTGAATATTTAAGCCAGGATGTTCCGGACACATAACTAAAGCACCACTTATAAATATGGGGTCATTAAGAACATTAAAATCACATAGATGTGTTATCACAAATCATTGTACATATTTATTAATAGTCTGATATTTATTTAATTTTTGGTTGATACTCAAAACAATCAAATGTTTTTTTAAATCTAGGACCAGTTTGATTAATTGGAGCATTGTAAAATAAGAAATAATATTAATTCTATTGGTGCTTATACGTTTGAAGCTGGTGCCAAAAACCTTCTATCTACGTATAACTGCACCACTTCTAAGTTACTAGTACCGATACAATTTAAATTCTTTATTATTTTCAGTAGACCAACTAATAAAGATTCTATTTTTTGTAAACAGTTATTTAACCTATGAATAATGATATATTGTCTTCTTGTAGTTTGAATATCTACTGAGAATTCTACAGCTTAGACCTTGACAACCGCACTCATAACAGTTTGATTGGAAATATTTTGACACATTTGACTACTCTTAGTTTTCTATAATTATGGCTAATTTATTTATACACCAACTGAATACCCAAGTTACAATTGAGCTACTGTACGATGTCAAATATTTTTTACAAAAAATTAGACCGACGGTATTTGTTGGTGGACTAAAAAATACAAAAAAATATTAATTCTATTGGTCCTGTTACTTTTGAAGTTGTGCAGTTGCAGTTAGATTAATTTTTGGCACCAACTTCATAAATACCAGCACCAATAAAATTAATATTATTTTGTATTTTTCAGTGCACCAACTAATAACGTCGGTTCAATGTTTTGTAAAAAAATATTTATTTTACACTTTTGAGTGTAACATTAGTCACGAATATCGTTGAACGTTCACAAGACGATAGTACTTATCCTATTACCCACATATATTCTTCGCTTGTACTTGTTTATTATTTAGAGATCTCAAAAAATCGTAGCGGAAATAAGTAAACATGAGTATTTTAGATTTTACCATTTTAGCACAGCTGTAATTCTAAAACCCTAAATTGTTCATAATAAATGTTGCAACAAATAATCTGGTCTTTCATGTAGTTCCCTCAGATTTTCAATTTTCGAATAAAATTACCCCGTCCACATAGCGAAAATACACATATTTGAGATTTTAACATTGCTGTAAATCAGAAACCGTAACTCTTTTGAAAAAATGTTTAATATAAAGGTTTCCGGATATTGTACTGTCTTCAATTATGCCCTCTCAGGCTTTATATTTTCAAGAAAAATTATTCTCTTCACTCCATTCGGGGCGTGTTTTTTTGATGGGAAGAAGATTTAGGATTTGAGTTTTTACGAATATGGGACCATTTCTCAAGTCTCGTCTTCCAAATGAATCAAAATAATCAAAATCGGAGAAGGTTTAAAAAACGCGCGCACTAACCAAAAAAAGAGGCAGACTGTCGAATTGTATACATCCTCCGTTTGGGTTCGTCGGTCAAAAAGATATACCAAGAAAATTCTAAAATACAATGAAGCCACTGATCGATATACAGGGTGGGACAATAGTGCGTCAGAGTCCGATTGCTTGGGTTCTACGATAGTTAGGTAGGAAGATCATTCGAAAAATAAAGTAGAGTAGACAACTGGGTCTATGACCAAAAATTATTTCCGAATATACTGGGCGAGGAAACTGTACAGGATGGAGTACCTTTTTAACTGGAATGCCTTTTACACAAGCTCATTTTTTCATGCAACTTAGAAACCTCCATCCACCCCGCCAATGTTATCTACTATCAATAAACTACTTGAAAATTATGTTATTTTTTGTGTAAAAACATTGTCGACACAACTATGAAATCTAAGAGAAAATAATTATAGAACCATTCCATAAGCAGACGAGTCATATATATCATGAAAAATTATTCTTTAATTCGGAACTTTCTCATGTTCTTTAAATGAAACACCCTGTATGTTTTTCGACTATATGATGTATGACTAGGACGCAAACATTTTTTGTCTATACACCCCCGCTATGTCTAGCGATTTCCAATTTATTCAACTTTGTAAATTATCTAATATTTTTAAATGGAATATCCCATATGCTTTTCGTCTCTCTACGCCCCAAGGTTATTTCTAATCGTTTCCGATTTTCTGAATTTTGAATTTTTCTAGTTGTTCATTTCCACCGTCAACTAACATAACAAAGCATATGTTCAGTTATTCAAATTATCCTCAAGTTACATTATTTTCAATTGATTGAAACAAAATTGAAAGCAAACAAAAATAATCCACATGCAAAATATTCGCATATAAGGAAAATTGTGGTTGATTATAAAAATTATTTGCTGTTCAGCGTATATGTCATTCTTACGAATACTTCAGATTTTGCCTGACTAAAATGTCATTCAACCAAAGTCAAAATTAATGGTTTAATGAAAACTCGAATTCCAAATGAAATATCTTGTAATGAACTTGTTAGAAGAACGTTATACATCTTAAAATTGGTTCTTACCTGAAGGTAAATCCGAACAGGTGAAATAGCTCATAATATATTTTTCAATAAACGTCCATAAAACCTTCTTTTTCAATAGGATTACCCTCCAAACAACCAATGGTTAACTAAAATGAATTTTTTGAAACTAAAATTTACATCAAAAGTTAAAGACGAAGCCAAGCTTAAAGAGAAGCAAAAATCTAAAGGTACGGAAAAATCCAAAGGGCGTCGCATGATGATGAAGATACCCTTTGCCGTAAAAACTCGTCTATCGAAGACTATAGACTATTATCGGTAATTGAAATTTTCAATTTTAGAACACGATAACCTTACAGAAAGCCCAGAGATGCAATCGCGGCAATCTTCTACATCTGGTGTGCTAATGGTAGGCCCTAATTTTAGGGTTGGCAAAAAAATAGGTAGCGGCAACTTTGGAGAGATCAGATTGGGTAAAAATTTATATAACAACGAGCATGTTGCTATCAAACTGGAACCTTTAAAATCGAAGGCCCCGCAGCTTCATCTCGAATATAGGTTCTATAGGATGTTGGGGCAGGCTGAAGGTAACTACTCGTATAATATACAATAGCTTAAGTCATATTTGGGTGCGATCCTCGAAATTCATACAATGAAGCTCCCTGTAGATCTGCACAATTAGATGGAAACCATCGCACAGCGGCAAGGATATATTTATATCATGATACTATTACAAACTTGAGACTCCAGTCTAAGATTACAAACAAGATATGGTCAGTTGGTGAACGCGTATTAAGCCGCTGCGTACAAGTCGTCATTCCATGACAAAATGAGATCATCAAACGGATATAGCGGGCTAATTGAAAAAAATAAAATATCTATATATTATATTGCAGAAGCCACAAATATAATGATATTTATGTATTAGTCATAGAAAAAAATAGTGTTTTCTAAAATTTTGTAAAACTCTGTTCCAGTAAGAAAAGATATCTTACTTATATTTCCTATTGCACCGAAATGAAAATCGTATTTACTTGTTTACTTTTTCAATTTATAAATACAATTGTATTATGAATTTACAATTAGATTTAAATGATAAGTCAGAATATACTTAATGTTAAAATTTTCCTTCATCTCAGCAAAGTGTAGTTTCAGTGATGTAATACTGATTAAAATTCCTTTCTGAATAGGTAATAAGATTTTGGAGTTTGGTTTTCTTAAAATCGACATTTTTTTCGCCATTTTATCAAAAAAATACTTTGTTCATCCTAGGCTAAACCATAAGCCATAATTCGATTTCGTGCATAAAGAAATTGACTGCGGATAAGTTTTATCAGGTGAGGGGCATCAGCAAAAACATAAATATTTTTATTAGTTACAGAATTTGCAAAGTAGGTATGTATGTTTTATTTTCAATAATTTTTAAATCCGTCCAAAGTTCTCTATTGCAACCTCCCAAATCACTATTTATCGCATATACCGGGTATCCTATGAATTCAGGTTTCTTTATTATATCAAACAATAATAATTCTTTCTTGATATTACAGTCATCATAATCATAAACAAAGGTGTTTCCAATTTCCACATATTCCTCTTGACATAACTACTTGCAAATAGCTTGATGGCTTTAAAGTTGTGTCTATTGTCTTGTCATACTCCATTATTAAGTCAGAAATCGATGTTCTGACGAAATTAATACTTTTTTTACTTCTCCGTTGCTCGACAGTATAAAACTCACAAGGCTGTTAAATATAATTCATTTATGATTAAAATAACGTAAAGAAATAACAAGAATGTAGTTTCATTGTGATGTTATTATTCTAATAATGTATAAATGCAACAAATGTTCGAAAATGACCCCATGTTGTTCAAAATAATCCAAAATTCTTGTCTCCACAGAACGATTTGTTGCTTCCTGGATAATATTTGGATCTATTTCATTGAATGCTTCTATAACTCTACTGCACATGTTTTCCTTATAGGTATGTAATGGTATTTGCGTGAACCGAATCTTTAATATAACTCCATTTTGATTGATTTCCAAATATTTCATATAAAATTTCACCTAACAAGCGTGAATTGTGTGCTGGCGCTCCATCCATTTGGTAAAATAATGGAATATCCTCGAAAAACGACGTACCTATAGCTTCAGCTTCTAAAGAATCCATAAATAACTTTCTCCATTTAAATTTTCATCATAACAAGTGAAATTTTTAAAAAAAAATTAAAAATAGTTTTTATTGCTTTACTATTGCTATCCTTTTCTAGATTTTAACTATACTTATGTATATGTGTTTGCCAGCAACAGCAATTCCATAACAAATTACTTGGAGCTTAACAGGCGGCGAGATGTCTGCGATCTAAGTACAAATTCGAAATTTCAAGTCCCTAGACCGTATGGGGCCTGAGAAATCGCTGCGGAGTCCATTGATACAAGAACCGAAAGTAATAAAAACTATTTAAAAATATAGACATAAAATGGAGTTGGACTTTTTGCAAAGAAAACGTTAAAACTCCAAAATTGTTGAAAATTTATTTCACGTGTTTTTCGAGGATTTACTAAGGCCTAGAAATGAGTGTTGTGATAATTATAATGTCTATTTTTAATAAACTTTGCCCATAAATATCTGTCCCAATTATATTCTTCAAAATATCTTATGAACGGAAGATTTAGTAATCCTATACTCACGTTCCGCCTCGTTCAATGAATAATTGGAATGTGCGTGAGAAACCAATGGACTATCATTGATAATCTTAGATGTAAAAGATCCAAACTGCCTATAATTTTGAAGATTTATTATATCTCTATTTACCCTGGGACGATCTGTATCTTTCTGTATCTCTGTAAATTATTCGATGAAGTTCTCCAAAAATAATGAATAGATTTAAATTGTCTTAGTTCGTTTATCCTGAACGTGACATTATGTTTTACAATACTATTAAAAATTGTTACACATTCTTACTCTGACACAAACTGATATATCAATTAAACTGACAGAACTGTCAACAATACATTTCAAATCCATGGCTATCAGGTGAAGAAAATCCGGTATATCATGGCTTTTACGTTGAATTTCATAGTTGGTCAAAATATTTCAGAAACTGTTTAGTATGAGTGAATGCCAATATGAAACGAAAGATAATAAAAATGTGAATAGCATAAGTCAATAAAATACAAGGTGTAAAATGTTCTATATTTTGGCTCAATTTACAGCACTCTGAAAACTTAAGATTTTCTTATCTTACTGCTAAATAATGTATACTATTTTCAATGTGATGGCCATATCATGTTCAGTTCGCTTTACAGATCACTGAAATACACTGAAAAAAGTTTTGTTATAATCTTTGTTAAAAGTTTAAAAAATAGAAATATCTAATAATGAAATAAAAAATTCTACTTTATATTTGAAAAAAGAAAGATGATGACCACTTCCAGCTTAACCGAAAGCTCGTCAAAAACGTTTGTACACAGATGTTCTTTTGTCATGTTTAGTTTCCCATATACGGCTAATGCACGCTCGTCTTAAGGATTCCTGCCTACACATCTACACACCTGTACGTGTACGTGCAGGTATACTCAAGTATACGTATGTGTGAGTGAATTGGCTCCAAACATTTTGAATTCTCGAAGAACTTTGTTAATAGAATGGCGAATTTAAATATAGAAAATAAAACCAGTGACCAGTGAGTCTTATGAATTAAATTATTTTGCTTTGTTTTTGAAATGTAGATCTGAGTTTAGATTTCTAAGAAGCAACGGTAGTTGAATATACGTATAGTTTTGATTCCAGATAAAAGTATGATCTTAGTAATATATTTTTTTTGTTCTTGGTATTCTTCAGGAACTTATTTCGTTACTTGCTTCATAATCATGAGGTCCTTTTTATTTTTGTGTGGTCTCACGAATACCGTCAGAAAAACTAGCTGTCTCTAATCGATTAATTTGGATATAATATATTTTCACATGAAAATAAACTCGTGTCAAATAAAAAAAATTTGCTGAAGTTCTCGCAGATATGTATCAATACAACTCGAGCGACGAAACCCTTGACCCTATGTTCGTACGTAAAATTCAAAAGAGATAGAGAAGCGTCAGTTATTTTCATACAGGAATCGGATTGTTATTTAAATGAATCAATAACTATGTATGAACTGAAATTCGGCCTTTCCAACTTAAGAAATTCTGCTCCTGGACCAGACGATATACTCCCAATCTCCATAAAAAATCTCTCATACAAAGCAAAACTAATCTTATTAGATTTATTCAAAAAATATATTCCTAAGTCCTTTTTCTTTTCCTGAACTCTGGTCTAAAGCAATAATAGTTCCAATCTTGAAGCCAAATAAACCAAAAGATGAACCCACATCATACTGTCCCATCTCACTAACATCTTGCTTATGCAAGTTATTAGAAAAAGTCCTAAACTTTAGACTGTCTTGGCATATGGAAAATGAGTCTTCTGTCTCCGTTTCAAAGTGGTTTCCGTAAAGAGCGATCCAGTAAAGACAACCTAGTAACATTGAAATCGGAAATACATGAGGCCTTCTTGCATAATCAAAAACAAATTGCTGTTTTCTTTGACATCAATAAAGCATTCGATAACACATGGAAGTATCATATACTCAGAAGCCTTCAAACTTAGAATATCCAAGGACATATGCTATTATTCAATAGCAACTTTCTGAACCACCGAACCATTCAGGTTAGAATGAACAACTGCATCTCCACCTCTAAATGTCTACCAAATGGTACCCCACGAGGATCTATTTTAAGTCGTACCCTATTCCTAATAGCCATAAACAGTATTCCAAATAAAATGAGATCTCCTATAAAAGCTAACTTATATGCTGACGATTTAGTTATTCACACAAAAAGCAAGAATAATCTCCTAGCCAGTCAAATATTACAAAACTTCATCCATGAAATAGAAAATTGGACATCCAAAACTGGATTCCTGTTTTCAGTGGAGAAAACTCGTTATATGGTTTTAAGTAGAAGGAAAAATAATGAAAATACTAATTTGACGCTGAACGGATCTATCTTTAAAAAAGTAGAAACAATAAATTTTCTCGGTCTGATCTTTGACCCTGCTCTCAAAAGGAAAACACATATTGTTAATCTACTACGATATTGTCAAAGACAAATGAACATCCTCAAAATGCTATCGAATCCTAACTGGGGTGCTGATACATCACACATTATCAACCTCTACAGAACATTATTAAGAAGCAAATTAGACTACGTTTCCATTTCCTACAACACTGCAAATAAAACTCTATTGAAAAAACTAGACTCCGATCAAAATTCAGACTTAAGACTTGTCCTCAGCGTTTTTCTCCTGTAAGAACTTGCGAACCTCCATTAAGATTACGACGCTAACAACTAGCTCTGAACTACGCTGCTAGAATTTCTTCAAGTGAACGTAATTACATGTATTCAACCATTTTTAAAACGAATGTGGCACGTCAAGATTTCTTTGACTAAAAATCGATGAAACACATTCCATTTCAGAAAGACTTAAACGCAGTGGTATCGACATTGATTAATTTAAATCTTCAATAATTAATAAATCAGTCTACCCCCATAGAAAATCCTAATGCCAAAAATCGATAAATCCTTATCAGTTTATCTGAAAAAAATTTCAGTGGGTTTGGCCATCTTAGAAGCTCTAAAAAGGTGCATAGAAGATCTCAGAAATAAAGATGTGCTTTACCAACTTCAGATCTTAGAAAAAATATAATATTTCTATGGGTTCCTTCCCACATAGGGATCAAAGGAAATGAGGAAGTTGATACTCTAGCCAGAAAAGCGACTTCATACGTGGACATTCTTCAACAGAACAAACTTTGTCAGATCATATACCACTAATAAGAAGTTATATTAATTATCTCTGGCAATCTAATTTGAAACTGACAAATTCATTAATGTTTTATGTCATTTTTGCACAGCCTGCTTAATATTGCTTACTCTTTCTGGAGCATAACATTAATTTCATTTTATCAGCCATTCAGTTGAAATAATATAGCCGTGGGTCTTTACTGAAAATGGATACTGGTTACCTATCGCTAATAGATTTTTTATTTTTCTTATAGTTTTTTCAATACGCAACAAGTAAAATTCGTAATATTCGTAAAATTTGAAAAAAATTAAAGTATCTCCGAAACTATTCATTCAAGATATGGGGAATATTCAATAAAAATTAAAACTGAATGACTGTTCTTTTTGTTTCTGATATAGAATACAGGGTGTTCAATTTAAAACAATTGACAAAATATTCTAGTTATGTTTTAATATTTCCTGTACACAACTTTCGCAATACTTTAAAAATTATTCACTACTACAACAAAACAAAAGTAAAAATAATTGACACATACAATAAAATTATATCATATTATCATTTAAGTAAGATAGAGGGAGTTGAAATCATTGCAATTTTCTGACAAAATTGATCATATTGAATTGAATTGCAGTTCGGGATCGTCTCAGCTTTGCCAAAATAACAAGAAACTACAATTTTCTGGGTTAATAATTTTATTTTACCCAAGATACAATTCTTATGGCACACCACTGGCTATTTTATTTGGTAGCGAATTATTATATGCCACATGCGGTCTGGTCTGGTTGCAGATGTCGTCTTCTTCCTTCTTGATGATTCAGCTGGAATAATTTGATTTCTACTCTCACTGATGATTGTTCTACGAGGTCTCTAGGAAAAATCGTCTGCTCCTCGAAAGCGATTTGCAGTTTATATAGGAAACTAGATTGAACCATCCTTTTTCCACTTATTTGAAGTGCATTTAGCTATTCCTCACACTCTGTAACACATGGGTTTTATCTGGACAGATCCTTGGCATTCCATGCTCATTCCAAGTGAAATTTCTTCTCTTGCTTTTTGTTGTTGATGTAAATAAAGGAATTTTTGTTTTTCCTAATTAACTATTCAATCTTATTGTATAGAACCCTCAATTTTCAGTACAATATCTTTTGAACCCCTCAGTATAACTCAGTATAAGTTTATTTTAATTTAATCGTGAAGAAGAATAGATTCAGAATTTTATATAAAATATAGGGTGTTGCATTTAAATAAACATAAGAATGATCTGTCACCATGTTGTAGAACATCCTGTACATTTCTAATTAATTTAAAAACATGGAAATTGAGAGTGCCTATATTTTTTGTGAATAACTTTGTTCGTTTATTCCTGTAATACCGGAGTTATCGACCGTGGACACATGAAAAACTCACCCTGTTTTTACAATTTATCAAAATGCATGGAGTCAAACATTAACATCAATAAAACCGAATACCTGTCAAATCTTCCCACAAATCTTGGCCAAGAGACTCGCATCGAACGGGACAACCAGATCTACGAGATCAAATGAAGAAAATGTTTGACATGGGCGGGGTGGAATCAATAATCTCAAAACAATCACGCATTGCTCGGAGAGCAATGGAAAGATCGATACTGGGTATTTTTCTTAGAGATGGGGTACCAAATGAACAAATACATCTGTCTTTTACAACTGATGCGATAGAATGCATACCCACCATAAAATGGAACTGGGTGGGTCATGTAGCTAGGTTTACTGATATCCGCTGGACACGAAAGCTATTGGAATGGAGACCGCGATAGGACACATACAGCATCAGGGGAAGTCCATCTACAAGACGGTCTGTCAAAATCAAGAGAACCCGGACAAATTGGATGAACGTTGCACAGGACAGTAACGAGTGATATCAATTGCGGGATGGCTGTGTCCTGCAGTGGATGCAAACAGGCTGATTGAAAATGATGAGATGAGATATGTTTTCCCCTCCAAGCTGACATCGTTGAAGTTTCCCATTTTTTTTAAACGAAAACATGTCGATTTATAGAGCTCCGTTGCGGGCGTATACAGATAACAAAATGTTTAATATAGAGAGGGTACCCGGTTGTTTGTTGAGTAGACGAAATAGATGGCGTCTGCTAGATAGAAAAATAATGAATACAAAAATTGACGTTAGGCTATTTCCTCGGGGACTACTAAGGTTGAAGAAATCTACTAAAACATCCAAATATATTGAAAATCTGCTAGCTCACGAATGTAAAGCTTGCATCGACACAGCATCAAAATTAACTCAGAAAAACATCATAAGTTATTGCTATTTTATCGCTAATTATTTGCTATATTACCAATTATATTGCTCTTGCCGTAGCAGAATTGGTTTTTGATTGATTAATTGTTTTAACAATTTTCAAAAAATTGCTGCCTTCGTCTACGCTCAAAATATATAATGAAGAGTATTTTTATGAAAAAAAGATGAATTGATAAATTTAATCGTTGAAATGATAGATTATATACATACTTGAGTCTCTCTTCTTTTGTGAACTACAAATAGATAATAATTATTATGTGTATTTTGAGGAATCGCTAAAGTGTACCACTTGGGCACCTGTGGAGGCAGGTATAACGCTATGGTGATGGAATTGCTTGGCCCCAGTCTGGAGGATCTTTTCTCACTATGCAGTAGACGTTTCCGACTCAAAACAGTGCTATTGATAGCGGATCAACTGATAACACGTATTGAATACGTACATAGTAAGCGACTAATTTTCAGAGACATAAAACCGGAAAACTTTTTAATCGGAAGATCTAGAAATAAAAAGGATAAGATCATTCATATCATCGACTTCGGTCTAGCTAAGGAATATATTGATCAAGAAACTGGAAAGCACATACCATATAAGTATAAATACCTTCTAATACAAACTAAGATAAATATTCCTACACCAACAAATTCAAAAGATATTTATGCAACTTTAATTATCAAATAATAAATAAAATAGCTCCTAGAATTTATGAATCTTTATTCCTAGGGAGCACAAGTCCTTGACAGGCACAGCCCGCTACATGAGTATCAACACTCATTTGGGTCGGGAACAGTCGCGTCGTGACGATTTAGAGGCGATGGGCCACATGTTTATGTATTTTCTGAGAGGCTCGCTGCCTTGGCAAGGTCTTAAGGCAGATACATTGAAGGTAAGTTATAAGAGGAGTTTTGAAGACCCACTTTCCATGACACATGTTAAGAACGCAGCATTCAAGGCAGTTATAAAGTTATGGACTCATTACTGACTGCTGTGATAATTATGTGGAAAATATTCAAATAAGCACATATAACGCTTCTTGTCATCATAATAATATGGGAAAATCAAATCTACATCTAGTGTACTGTAATATTAGATATTAAACTGCTAAAAGGCAACATATTTCTAATCAGAAACCTCTTGAGAAATATAAACTATTTGAAATAAGTCAAAGGTAATATTGCAACAAATAGAAAATTGTAATTTGTAGAAACACTATATAAAAAGATCATGTTAAGAAGGCAAAACAAGGCATTTTGAAGCTATTACGAAAAGTTTACCCTAAAAGTTGGATAAAACATAAGGAAATTAATTAATGTCTCGAAAATCATCTGAAGGTATTGAAAATCTAATTAATAAAAGTAATAAGATATAGGGTGTGTTATTTAAGAAATCAAAGTGTCTAACACTCTTGGATATAAGCAGAGAAGTCACAAAACGGTATAAATAAATCTTCCATATTATTTTCCATGTTTTTATTCAAACCACAGCTTGAAAATGTTGTACTTTTTTCATAGCAGACTTTTGACTTTTCGGGAAATATGGCGAATATTTCGATTTTCCATGCCTCTTCTAAGTCTGAATTAATCACACATTTTGTAAAAATATTAACACGAGAACAAATAATTTTCAATAAATACGTACCTATCTGACAAGAGCATGACAAGTTGAAAAAATATATTCTGAAAATGTTTATCCTTCCTTACCTACTGACGCGTAAAGTTATAGAAACCAGTACTACCTTAGAGACAGATGGGGTAAAAAATCGAAAATAGTCTTGTCTTCTGATTATTCACAAATCTGCGCACAAAAATAAATTCGTACTGCGTTGCATTTTGTCAAAAACTAATATATGCCAAATGTATATAAAGCTACTTTAACGTAATTCCTCGTATAGCGTTTTCAAAACGATCCTACGTTTTTTTCTGTAAACAATCTGTGGAAGCCTGTATTCTGTTTTTTCTCAAAATTTTATGCTCAGTAGTTTCAGCGATAAGTGGTGAAGGGTCACCTTTTGTAGATTTTCCTTAATTTCTTCCAAGCCGTTGAGTTTAGGATAATAAAAAAATATATTTAAATTTCCCATAAAAAGCACTTTCATTTGATGTGTCACATCATGTGTTTGAAAAAAAATCTTTTCCATTTATAATTTGTTCAAAAAGTTAATCCCTAGTATCAGAATTTGTTTATTTAAACTACCTATTGCGGTCACCTACCTCTGTAAAAGTACCAAATTTCAACTTTCTCTCTTTTGTAGATTCAGAGAAAATAGAATAGAATAGTTTATTCTTGTTGAAATATCAAATATATAGACACGTCAAAGTTTAATCTTCAATAGTACACACTAAACAAAATCATTAAAAGTCAAAAAGTCATTCACACCATAGCCGGCATTGTTATATAAAACAACTTCTCTTAAACTTTTTATCGGCATCATTCCCTCATGATGTAACCTACTCGTAATAAAATCTGGTCTATTCCGACATCTTCAAAATCTACAATGGTAAGCAACAATGTCATCTTTTTCTTGGATATATATATATATATATATATATATATATATATATATATGCTTCTGCTTCTTGACGTGTAGATGCAAGTCAAAATAAAAATTAAAGGAGATATGGACATCCTATCTTATCTTTAGATCTAGGAATTTTAAATTGCTTATGTCAATGTTCACAACAGTAAGGTATCTCATAAAAAAACGTCTTGTCTTTTACCATTATTCAAGACAATCTGATTTGTCTTAAGCCAGGCTATAGCCCACGACTGTGTTTCACTTACCACTTGTACAACTGTTTTATAAAAATAAGGCATTAAAATTGTCGTCAAATTGAGCCCTGGGGCACCCCAATGTGAACCACCCTTTCCACTGATGTAACTCCATGCACCATTAGAACTTGTATGCAATACTTTAGATAGGAAATGAGGAGCTCAACTCCTACTTTCAACAAAGCCATAATAATTCACTTTGCTAGGCAGTATGTCGAATGCCTCAATTGAATCATAGAGTGTGGCAACACTCTAATTCCTCACACAGAGATCGTATGATGGTTCCGGTTTCTTCATCGATGTACTGAACTCTAAAAACTAAAAATATTAAATTCGGTATCCACTGAGAATCAGGTAATCGCATTGACGGTCCTTTATCGTAAATAATCGATACTCTAATACTGAGGGTAAATTTTGTGTGGCAAATGAGAAAATTAAATAAGAGCATCTGGTGACATATTAAATGAAGCAATAATTATAAATGGTAATATAAATATATTTTGTCATAATTTGAAATTAGTTTTGAAGTTTTGAAAAAAATAAAGGGCATAGGGCTTCACTCATAGTTAACAAGAAAACCTAAGCGAACATACCAAATATCACTTTACACATGATCATGACTAGCACTTTACAATTTTCATATGTTTCAGCTAAATTCAATGGCCATTTGCAATGAACACTTAACAAAAAAAACATTTTAGAGACAATTGATATACTTCTTCTACAATGGTTCTAGGAAAGGTATCAAAAGATTGGAGAGACAAAAAGAAATACACCTGTTGAGGTACTATGTGAAGGACATCCAGAAGAAATGGCTACATATCTGATGTATGTTAGAAAATTAGATTTCACCGAAGCTCCTGATTATGATTATCTTCGAAAAATATTCAAAGATTTATATGTAAAGAAAGGATTTGTTGAGGATGGTATATTTGATTGGACAGGTATTTGTGCTTGTATATTGCTATTCATAATATCAATGTTTATTATCGAAATGGCTGAGACTTTTGCCTATATGTAATTTTCTTTTATCCAGATAGGGTTTCATGGCTCAACACTGATGAACGTAAAGAAATCCACAAGACTAAAACATAAGTCATAGTCCAGAATCCAGAACAACGTCAAATAGTCGCATTGTATTAATTATTTTGTAAGAAATAAATTTGTCCAAAGATTTGTGTCACAAATTGTTATTTTTGATATTTTAGTCCATAAGTAAGTAGAGTAGTATCTTAAAGAAGCTTTGAAGCTGCTATGAAAATCATTTGTATGAATGGGTAACACTATCATAGACCAACAAGAAGTCAGCTTTGGTCTTTCTAAATTGCATAATAGGTATGCTCATATAAAAAAGCAAACATACAACCGAATATTATACCTTCTCCTTTTTTTGAAGTCAGTCAAAAAAGATTACTAGCAATAAAATATCAGTATCCTATCAGTAGCCTATGACGCTTGCTGGTAAGAAATCTCAAACATATGTACATTAGAAAAAACATGTGAGTTAGATCTCTTTTTTTTAGAAGCAGATTTAAAAAAAAAGTTTTATTTTCAAAATACACTTTTTACAATATATGTAATTTGAAAATTATTATTTAGAACGACTCACTGGAAGTACAAGTTAATTGTCAATTCTACGTTTACAATCTTTCCTTATATTTATACCAAAATAATGCTGACTGCTGTTTATCCCTTTGTAATTACGTCATACCAGAGGTTCTGCAGCATGTAACTTGTGTGCACTATGTGCGCATATCTGAAGTGAACATTCTTAAAAAGCTGGATTAAATTTAAATATTTGTTTTTATTTTCGAATACTTCAATAATAACAAAAAATAGTTATTTTTATGCAAAAACTGAGTTAGTCGAGCTCACCATATTTCATTTATGCATCTGTATAGTATATCATCATCTATATACATCAATACATCTATACATATATAACCAGTAGAAGGAGTGTGACGCTCCTTCCCCCCCTGTTAGTTATTATTGTAGATCTTGATTTCCAAAATTTTATATAAAAATATTAAACCGATTAATAAATAAGCGCAAGAAAACGTGCCTGCGCGGATTTGAACCCGTCTCTCCACTATGACGCTTGTCTATCATCACGATGCTGGAAACTTTTTCAGTTCTTAAACACTTATGCGTCGAATGAGCCCACCCCCATATTAATATTGTCATTGGTTCTCGAGATAATGGAGATGAAATATTCCGAACGTACATACGTACATACAAAAACACAGACATCTCGATAAAAACGTTGAATCTGGATTCTGGTGACTGGCAGAAACTAATATTGGGGGTCTTTATTAGAGTAACAGAAGCCAAAATAACAGTTTTTAGAATTTTTGTCTGTCTGTCTGTATGTTTGTATGCGCATCACGCAAAAACTACTACATGGAATTAAATGTAGTTTTCACAGATATATGACTAGAAGTCTAGTTTGTACATGCATCAAGCAGAAACTACCGCATGGAAATGAATGCAATTTTCTCTGCCAGTGTCTGTACATTAAATGTATTTAGGAAAAAAAAATTGAATTTTTGTCTGTCTGTCTGTATGTTTGTACATGCATCACGTAAACCTACCGCATGGAATTGAATGTAATTTTCACTGATGTATTGTTAGAGGTCTAACTTAGAATATAAGTTCCATTTTACCAAATCTGTATGTCTGTATGTTTGTACACGTACCACGCAAAAAATACCGCATTGAATTTAAAGCAGCTTTTCACGAGCACGAAGTCGCGGGCAAAAGCTAGTTTATCTTCAATCCAGACATAAGAAAGCAAAAAATCAACAAAAACTTTAACTTGGAATATAAGATCATATATATATATATAACTTAAATGATCGAACGCCGAGAAGCTCTTTTTAAAAAATAATTTTATTTTATAAAATACAAATAAGGATTACTAACTCTAGGATATAATTCCGACTACTGGATATAATGTTAAGGTATCTTAAATAAGGTTTGTTATAACTGATGAATCGGCAGCGTCCCGCTGTTGGACCTAGGAACGGTGTGGGTACCAGCTGATTAAGCAGTATCGTGGTTGCAGGAATATATTGTATATACAGGGTGATCCTATAACTCCTCCACCCCTAGAACGATGCATCTCCTGGGAGGCTGAGTTTTTTATCCTCTTCCTTCTTGGTCGAGTTTAGCGGCGCGGTGTTGGGAATTTCTTTTGCGTTTCTTCTTCTCCATTTGAGATAGAAGTAAGGGCATCCGATTAGTATTGAACCATAAATGATGATAGTCCACATACTCGGAATGTAGTAATTGTGACTGGATACGTCTTCAATCTGTATCATTGGGTTGGTGGATATTTCTTTGAAGTTCAGCTTTTTCAGTTGAATTTTGATTCTTGGTTCATCTATTATCTTTGGTTGGAAGGTGATAACATCGATGACTAATGGTTTGCCATGACTAGTATCTTGGAAATTTAATTTGCAATTTCTGAAACATAAGGTACAAGAATCTCTTTTGATTAGAAAGATTCCCAATAGATTTTTGGTTTCAATCGATCGTTGACACTGGAATTCGATCTTCTCTTCTTTTGGGAAAACAGCTAGGTATTGATTTATTTCGAATATCGGTTCGATTTCATTATCAGCGATATCCAAACGGGTGTAATGGCAGTTACTGGTATTTTGGTGAAGAAGTACATCTTCCTCACAAGGAACTTTGTAGTTAGCTAGTATATTGGTCGGACAATGGTACCATTTGCCTTGGGTACATATGCCAGATAGAGGTATAAGAGAGCTATCATTTTCGGCTTTTAAAATGAATTTTGCATTTGGAATTATTGTAAGATATTCTGATTCATGTTTTGTTGGTATAGGTAACATATGGAAAAGGTCATACGACTTTTTTAAATAAATTGGCAATGATAGTATATAAATCACTCGATTTGATTCAATTTTAGAATGTACCTTTTATAGTGATTCAAAATCTAATATATTTTCATACTTGACTTCACAAGGTAGTGAGTTCTTATAAAAATAAGAAATTCTTTGAATTTCCTTAAACAATTCAGAAGATCTAATTATACTTGGGTGTAATGTATTTAATTTGAGAATATGATTGAGTTCTCTATATATTGTAAGATGTTAAGCATTATATTATAAATAATAATTAATTGACTGAATAGATCTTTAGCAATGAGAATGGTTTGATGATCGACTCTTTCTATAATAAGTTGGGTCAGCTGCATAATCTTTGATCTTAACATTAGTTCATTATGCTGAATGTCCTGTATAGTCTTATTGAAATTATTTATCAGTTGACTATTAACAGAATATTGAAACTTTAATTGATTTTGCAAATTAATCTCGTTCCTTTTCAATTGATATAAGGCAGTGTATATCGTTCCACTATCTGTGGCGTCCATATTTCCAGTAACGCTTTTAATAATTGAGCCAATACCATCTATTAAAGCTCTTTTAAAGAGTCTTTTATTATTAATTTTCATATTTTCTATTTTGTTAAAAACTTCAGATCTACTATAATTTACTATCTCATTGTAATTTTCTGTTTCTCTATAAACAGTTGTACTATTGCTATAACTTAACTTAAGATCTTCGTAATGAGTGTTCAGTTTTTCGTACTCATCATATAATATTCCTAAGTCGTAGAAGTGGATAAAGGTGTGTTCACTTCGCTGGAGTTTTGCTGGTCCCAGTTTTAATGGTAGTATACCAGGGTTGTTAGTGATATCTCTAATTTCTATTCCTTCTCCGATTGTGAGGAACCTGGAATAGGTTTTGTAGAATCAGTTATCTTTTTCGGTCTTTTAATATTAGATAGATGGATCTTTTCACAAGTATTCCCATGTTTTGGTATGATTCTCGCGGTTTTCAATTTAGAATCAATTTTTGGTACTTTTTCGGATGAATATTTATTGAGTGTTTTACTTTGTTTTTGCTTGTTCTTGATAAATATTTTTTCTGGTATTTGAGGTAGTTCTTCTCGTCCTGCATTGGCTTTGTTAATAGCTGTTTCTTTCTTTCTTTGTATTTCTTCGTTAAGTTTTTGATAAAGCAATTTATTTATTAACTAGTTGATGTTCGATATTTATATTAAACGGCGAATTTGTTTCTAAATGACCTGTTATAATTTCATACGGCTTCATGTTTGTTGTTGAATGAATAGTATTGTTATATGCTAGTAAAGCGTAATTTACTTTCATTTCAATCGAGTCGTTTTTATATTCGTCTTGATTGTTAAGCAATCTAATATGCTCGATAAGAGATGAGTGGAACCTTTCTATGAGACCGTTGCTTTCGGGATGTTGCGTACTTACGAAATGTATATCGATCTTATGTGTTTTAAGAAGTTCTTGCACTACTGAATTTCTAAATTCCAAACCATTGTCGGCAATGATTTGTTTATAAATACAGTGGTGTGTAAAATATTTAATAAGGGTATTTGCAATTTCGATACTTTGTGCTGAATTAAGTTTATAAGCTTGGGCATATTTTGAAAAAGAATCTATAATAGTGATAAATTTAGTTTTCTCTAGAGAAATTGAATCTACGTGCAACGTTTGAAATGGTTTTGTACTTGTAGGGGTAATGTTATATTGTAATTTTAGTGGCTTCCGATCGTACTTTGTTAGCTGACAAATGTCACAGTTGTTAATGTAATTTCGAATTGATTTTTGTTGGTTCAGCCAATAATAAGAATTTTTAATTCTTTTTTCAGTTTCTTCTATACCTCGGTGGTTTGTCTTTCCTTCGTGGTGGTTCTTAATTATATCCTTGATTTCTTCATCGGTTGTAACACCGGTTAATAGTTTTGTATATTTAACCATATTAATCATAGAGTTTTTAAAATAATTTTGAAGTACTTTAGTAAGTTCCTCATAAATTGGACTTTCGAAGTAAATATGATATTTAACTTTGGGAACTATCCTTTCTTTAACAAAGTTTATAATTTCTTGTTCTAAGTTATTTTTTGAGAATTGGATAATTGTTCTTTGTTTGTCAGTATGTAAATTAATTGTTGTTGGTTTTGCAGGGGCAAAATAGACTAGTGAGATCAATAACTGGTTTTTGCCGTAGTTTACTGGTGAATCAATTATTGGGATGCTAATTATGGGATTTTCTCTATTAGAATGAATCGTAATGTCATCACTATGGGTGTCTTCTCGTTTTTCTATATCACCGGGTTCAACAATGACTGCTTCGCTACTTGGTGGTTTTTTAATAGTGATTCGTTAAATTCGTCCCTGTAATCGAATAGTGGTAATTTTGATGGTCCAACTTCGTTGACATTAATTTCTATTCTTGAGAATGCGTCTGCGATTTTATTTAAAGAGCCTTTCCTGTAAATGATCTCGTAATCGTACTCTTCATGTTTCAAGCGCCATCGTATTAATTTTGAATTTGGTTCTTTCAGCGACATTAACCATTGTAAGGGTTTGTGGTCAATCTCTGGTCTTATAAAAGATTTTGTGCTTCCAGTATCGATTAACACTTTCAGATTGTGTTCTGGGAAAATGATATACGGAAGTTTGTTATCGTTGTAATCAAGATTCATTAATTCTAAGTTTGAAATTCTTGATTTGGATCTGGAATCTCTTCTTCCGTGACTTGTTGGTGAAAAAAATCATTTTGATGATCTGAATTTCCCTCATAATTCTCTTCGTCTGGGAATTCGACAAAAGGTTGTTCGTTTTCTTCATTGATTGGATGAGCATTATAATTATGGATGTTATTGCGAAATTGATTTGGTCTATTATTAAATTGCGAATATCCTCTCGTCTGTCCATGTCTGTATGTGTTATTAGTTACAGTACTCGATGGTTCTTGTTTTAAAGGATTGTTGGTGCTATTAGACGCATGAGAATTCGGTTCGGATTAAAACGTTTTTGACTGAACTGATTATTATGCGGATGGTTAGTTAATTGTAATGGTTGAGAATATTTCCTATAAATTCTATTACTATCAACATTTTTCTGCATTGGTTCGTTTCTAAATTTCAAGTGCGGATGTAATTGAAAATCGTTAGTTAACATATTCAATGCGGAATTAAGATCTGTTGGGTTCTTAGTTCTTATTAAGGAACCGATTGGATCCTTAAGACCTCTAAGTAATACTCTTAAAGCTAAATTAGGGTGGTGAGTAATTAATTTAACACTTTCGTTACCAGTGGTATGAGTTGAAATATAGTAAATTTGTAAATTCAAAATCCGTTGAATTCTTGTATAAAACTCAAATGGTGCTTCGTTACCTTGCCTTAGTTCAACTAATTCAATGTTGAGAGTATATGAATCTCTTTTATCAGCATAAGTATTAAGGACAGCCCCCTTTAAATCATTCCAATTTGAAATAATACAGGATGATCACATCTACTTTATTATAAAATTTGTTTACTAATTTCTCGCTAATTTCAAGAAATCTGGGCAGTAATTCTGCGTGACCACAAAATTCTGGTATCATATTTAAATATTCCTGTTTTAGTACAGGTGCAGTTACTGTTTCGTTAACCATTTTGGGTATAATTACTTTTAATTCTTTGATTTGAATTTTAGATTTGCTTCTTTGTAGTTTACTCAAATCGATATTAGATTTTGAGTTACTTGATGTGTTTGGTGAGAATGAATCAGAATAAGAGTTGGCAGTTGCGTAATGATTTAAAGAGCCTCTATAAGACATAAATGTACTAACAGCAATGCGATGATAAGTTCCATGTAGATAGTCCAAAGGGGTTGCTGATGTTCTCTCAGTATCCACTTCTCACTAAGCTACTTTTCCTCTTTCACCTAGCTTGATGGATACTACACTACTTGAACTTATTGGATTATTGCCAATAAATCGTTGAAACGAACCGATATTATATTCACTAATACCGTTTAGCACTATCCTACTGACCGCGCCACTTAAATTATCGAACGCCGAGAAGCTCTTTTTAAAAAATTATTTTATTTTATAAAATACAAATACGGGTTACTAATTCTAGGATCTAATTCAGACTTTTGGATATAATGTTAAGGTATCTTAAATAAGGTTTGTTATAACTGATGAATCGGCAGCGTCCCGCTGGTGGACCTGGGAACGGTGTGCGTGGGTACCAAATGAATAAGCAGTATCCTGGTCGCAGGAATATATTGTATATACAGGGTGATCCCATAACTTATATATGTATATATATATATATATATATATATATATATATATATATATATATATATATATCTTTTGCTCCTAAATCCTTCTAAAATGTCTGTTTTCAGCATTTTATGTCTTAACTAGCTTTTGCCCGCGACTTCGTGCGCGTGGAAAACTGCATTCAATTCCATTCCTAGTAGTAGTTTTATCGTGATGCGTGTACAAACATACAGAAAGACAGACAGACGCGATAAAAGGTATGCTTTTTTTAAGTTAGACCCCTAGTAATACATCGGTGAAAAGTGCATTCAATTCCATACAGTAGTTTTTGCGTGATGCGCGTACAAACATACAGACAGACAGACAAAAATTATATTTGGTCCCATCGATAGGGCGTACTCTTCCCAACTAGACAAAATGGTGCTTCTCTGAAAATTTCAACTTCGTAGCTCCAGCCTTTTGGCCGTGGGAATGATTCTCGGTCAGTCAGTGAGTGACTTTTATATAATATACTAGCTGTCCCAGCAGACGTCAGACAGAAAGCTTTAAGCGATATGCTGACAGTAGCGCCGCCTACCGGGTACAATTGTGTTTCTAGATCATCCAGGGACCCATTGGAATATAAATAGAAAATTTCATCCCAATCGATCCAGCCGTTTGACATACCGACAACGGCGCCATCTATCAGGTCCAATTGTGAATCTAAAGCATTCTCGAATCCGCTCGAATAAACACAAACATTTTCATCTCAATTGGTCCAGCCGTTTGACATACCGACAACGGCGCCATCTATCAGATCCAATTGTGAATCTAAACCATTCTCGAATCCCATGAATATTACCAAAAAACTTCATTAAAATTGGTTCAGCCATTTAGGAAGAGTTTAGTCACATACACACGCACAGAAGATTTATATATAAAGATAGAAGAAGAAGATAAGGTATGTCCAATCCACACAATACTTATAATATCTGAGCGACCGAGCTTTGCTCGGGTAACACAGGATTTAGAGTGGGTCTATAAGGATGTTTAATCTTAGTTCAAATATGTGCATACCTATTTCTAGTTAAAATGTATTGCGATCGGTAGATCGGTGAATATTGATTTTATCGTCCACATAACTGATAATTTACAGATTTCCAAATAAATATGAATGTGAAACATACCAGAACTCAGCTGCATCACCAATCGTCTGATCGACCCCCAAACCCCGTACTAAAATTTTTATAGCAATCTGCGGAGCCATTTCCGAAATAGCTAGTGAGTTCCTCGAGGGTCACATCCATTAAAAATGCAAATAACTCCAATCGATTTCTGGGCTCTTAAAACCCCTTTTTGCAAATTTTTATCAAAAAAAAAGTTTATGGACCTCGAGGGTGACACCCTCACGTTTTGTCAGGAAAGCCACTTAGATAATGTTCAAAAGTAGAACCTTATCTATATACCAAATTTGATCAAAATCGTTGGAGCCGTTTCCGAGATTTTTTTTATATATACATATACCTATATATACAAGAATTGCTCGTGTAAGTATATTAGATTAGATATGTAAAAAAAAATTTCATTGAAAATTTCCAATTAAATTATAAGAAATTCATACTAACACCTTTTATTTACAAAAAATGGGTATTGTTAAAAAACATATGTAAGATGATCAGGATACGAACCGAGGATCCTCAGGTTATCAGCCCTGTGCATAACCAATGAGCTACATATGTCCTATATTAGTTATAGTCTATATGGGTGGTAATATAAGAATATTAATTGCTGAAAACGATTTTATTCAATTCACTCTAGAACCCTTACATACGAATTTTGATCGAAATCGGTAGACCAGATTCCGAGATAAAATTTGCATATATATTTATATATATATATATATATATATATATATATATATATATATATATATATATATATATATAAAGATGTTCTTGGGGATGCAGTCATATATTAAATTAAATTCTTTGATTGAAGCCGAGCTTTCGAGAATGTTTATTCTCTTCTTCAGGGCAAAAATCGTGAATTTAGAATAAATTAACCAAAAACAGGAAAGATTTCATAGCCATCAATTACAAATGTCAAGAATACAAAATCAATATATATATATATATATATATATATATATATATATATATATATATATATATATTTTGATTCTGAATTCTTGACTGGTTTATTATTTGATAAAATAGATTTTTGTTGGGGATGCAGTCATTTAATAAATAAAATTCTTTGGATTATGCCAAGCTTTCGAGAATGTTTATTCTCTTCGTCGGGGCAAAATTCGTGAATTTACATAAAATTAACCACAAACAGGAAAGATTTCATTTCTGATTGATGACTATGAACTTTTTACTTTCCTACGCTACTATAGTAGCTGTATAAGGAAAGTATTGTAATCGTGTGAAATTTTCGGTATCGAGATTTTTACAAATGTTGACTTTTCAGAGTCCAATAAACATATTTTCAGCCATTGGTCTGTCTGTCTGTCTGTCTGTCTGTCCGTCTGTCTGTCTGTGACAGCATTATCTCGGGAACGGATCGGTTTATTTTGTTGCTTTCTTTTTTATTTTGTTTGGTACCAATATCACTCGCCGGTGGCTCTGAATGTGAATCCTGTATACACTGGGTGTTGAGCTATAGCCAAAAAACTTGATTTGCTCAAGACTATAGCGCGAAAATTGCTATAAGGATTTTGATTAAACTTGCCTAAAGTAGTCTTCTGAGAGCCCTTTACCGCCCACACACAGCGTCATCTCTGAGAATAAGCACAAAAAAGTTATGCTTGAATAAAATTCCATATTTTCCACATGTTTCTTCAGATTCTGGCTAAACGTTTCATCTTGCAAAAAAATGTTACATGACCATTGTTGTTTGTCTTGACATGCTGAAAAAAATGAGTGGTAGCACGATTTGACCAAAGGATTTTTACTTTATTACCGCTATTATCGTCGCTATGTAAGGAAACTATTTACCTGATAGTGTAAAATTTTTCATTCACTGCAATTCTCTGTGAGCGGTAGGAAAGTCGTGTGAGTGGACACACCAGATTTTTATAATTGCTATTTTATTTTGACGTATTATAATTGCTATACGGAGTATATTTAATTTAATTATAAATATATGATTATAATGAGTTATATAGATCAGTGTTTCTATTATTATCTAAGTGTAATAGGTACGTATAAATAATGTTCATTTGTTCTATATCAGTTCGGGCAATAATATAATTTGTTCTTTGGTTTATATGTACCATCTCAAAAAATTTTCGTTTGTGTAAATTATTTTCAATATCAAGAATTTCAACTCTCTCATAGTTAACATTGTGATCGTTTGTAACTGCATGATTTGCAAGTGTACAAGAAAGCACAGATCTTCTTATGTCACTTCTGTGTGATGTTATACGATCTATTAAATGTATATATATATATATATATATATATATATATATATATATATATATATATATATATATATATCAGATCCAATTGTGAATCTAAACCATTCCCGAATCCCCTTGAATATTCACAAAAAATTTCATGCCGTTTAAGAGGAATTTAGTCACTTACGCACGAACAGAAGATTTATATTTATAAAGATAATCAAAGGGAAACATACTTGTAATAAATAATTTCCATGCATCTTCTATGTTATAGATCAATCTATTCTGGGGCCCATTATTGACGCTAGTAGGTTTCGTTTACCTACATATGATAAATCTTCAAATTAACGAAATTGCTCTATTTTATCGAGGTTTTAACACTTCCTCGCATATTTCAAATGACAAAAATAAAGAACTAAAAATTTATGGTATAGATATTGTTAATTGTTAATTCTGGAGGTATAAATAGGGCACTAATTATTAGAAATATACTGCGTATCGTTCATCGTTCCAAAAGCTCCGATATGCTCGTAAATCCAACGGGATAAAGTTTTGTATAAGTTTTTCGACAGCAGCTTGGAGCGCTGTCAAAGGTTCTGCTGCCGTCGTCGCTGCGGCTACCACGGCCGCCTTATAAGTACACGTACATGCGGACTTATCGCGGTTAAAACAGATTCCAGGACCGCACTGATAGTTAGGTACTATAAAGAGATTAAGCTGTATAATACATTTCAGCGTTTTTGGCGTCTCCATCATCACGAGCAGGTGAAAAAAAATTATCTGACGATACTACTAGTAGCAGAACCAAATGTAACTATCGACGTTAAATATATTCTGACTAATTTAGTGATATAGTAACTACGGGCACTAAATTCAAATTCCAGATATGTACACTAGAAGGAATGAGATTAAATCATCAATCATTTCCAAAAATTACAAATTTCAGCGCACATAAAAGAACTTCAAGCACTACGACGTATGTGACATTCGTATCCAACAGTTGATATTACAGAATGGTCAGATTCATAAATCCGTATGGCGGGCTTCTTAATAATTATCCATAAGAATACTTCCTATATTATTGCAGGTATCCCTAAAAACGATGAAACTATACCTTACGTTAACTAGTATGATTTATGCCATCTTGTTTACAAATTTTCCTGGTCCTCATTTGTCATTCTAAATTATTTTTTACTAAGGAAGTCCTTACCTTTAGCCTTCTCTCTTAACTCATCTCTAATGTCACTATTCTATCACATAACAGTGTTATGTGTATTTTACATCCTTAACTCGTGAATGTTGCCTCCCAACAGTCCTTTCCGTTTTTCGGCTTAGGGGGTGGGATTTTTACGAATAATTTGACTTCTCTCTGTCCTGTGATTTCATGCCAAATTTGGCATGCCTGGTTCTTGATCCACTGTTGGGGATGCCCCATTTATCAAATAGGAGGGCTCTCGTTCGATAATGACTTTGGCTAGTTGGTCAGCCTTTTCGTTGGCATGAATTTCCAGGTGCTCTTGGACCCAGGCTAGGGTCAGTCTATTGTGGCCTAGTAACATTGATTTTATAATCGTATTAACAATACATTAGTTAAAACCCAAAGCAATTTTCATAAAATTAAGAGAGATTTAAATTACTCATACTTATTTAATTAGTTTATTCTCACTTATCAAGTCCAGTCCTGCTCCTTTCACCAAACTAGATGTAAAGGTGAAGTAGGCATCTGAGTAGAAGTACTTGACAGTCTTGACACATAAAGCTTCTTCTGTTGTACAAATGTTTATTGTTCTCGATCCTAGTCGCAGGACATGGTGTGTTTTTGTTTATTTTGAGGAGCTTGATCAGGCCTTGGCAGAGCAGTTAATTGCTTCTTTATGAGTACCTATTTCTTCATCGGACTTTTTACTCTAACCCATTATGATTGAGAATTAATGAAGGTTTTGCCAGCACATGATTGTCGAATGGCAAAAACTCTCCAACATTGACGTAGATATTTTGTTCAGCCTGGTGCTATACCATATATCAACAAAAATTATTATTTTAATGCCATTACTATAATTTATTTGGAATTAAGCAGTAGGTTGATTATTGATACGGCTTGTCGTAGGTGAATTTTGAAATCTAACCTTGTTTTATTTCAAAAATATGATTTTGTACCAACATATTTTTATTATTTACTCTTTTTTATTTATTTAGACTTCTTTATTTTAAATTACATTGTTATATGTTCAAAATATACAAATAAAACATAAAATAAAATGACGTCAACAAGAACTAAGTAAGGTTATTTCCAAACACTAAATTATCCTACTTCCAAAAAATCCTGTAAACTATATGGTTCTTTTTTAATTAACATGTTATTAAGTTTTCATTTTAAATATTTTCTCTGGTGCAGCGTTTTTAATGTCAAAATCCAATTTATTATAAAATTTTAAACATCTATAATAAGCACGCTTTTCAACTAATGCAAGATGATGCATTGGATACCTATAATTTTTATTTCTCGTATTGTAGTTGTGAAAAATATTTAAATCAAATTTATTTTCATTTCTATAGAAGAACATAATTATTTCACAAATGTAGAGACCATATATTGTCAAGATTCCCCTGGACCTGAAAACATTTCTGCAACACGAATATTCTCTGCATATCAGAACCGGCTCCCCAAAACATAATGCCGTACCTTGCTGTACCTTCAAATTTTGCAAAATAGAAAGTCCTTATTGTAGATTCATTTACATATTTACAAACAATCTAAATACCATAACATATTTTACCTAATTTTCCAGACAAGTATTCAATATGACAAGATCAATCCAAAAACTCATCGATTTTTATACCCAAGAACTCTTTGTACTTAATAACGGAGATGAATTGGTCTTGCATATCAACCTGATCTGGCCTGTCTTCATATTCACACCGTTTCACGATGTGTATATACATTTTTTTTAAATCAATTTTTTGGAATTTTGACTCACAGAAACCACTCCAATCAAAAAGTGTTGAATATTCCCAATATTGTGCCTGAAATTATCCATCGTTTGTAAAAAGCCCAAAAAAAATCTCGTCTTTACCGTTAGAGATATTTGCCAAAAACATGAGTCTGTAGGCAAGCAAGCAAGAAAGTTAATCCGCACGATAACTCAAGAACGGAACCGAATTTCGACAAAGGGTTTTTTTGCTGTTGATTGGTATCGGCCCAAGGAAGAGCCCTATTGTTTTTGGTGAAGTTTAGATAATCTGGTGTCGAGATATGGCCGAAAAATCCTGTTTTTTAGATCAATCGTCGAAAATCTCAAATTTGTTCACTTTTTTGGGCTAAACTAAAGTTAAAAAAATATAATTTAGCTAAATATATCATTAAATTAAACATTTTCATCAGATAAAATTTAAAATTGTTGGTACAAGGTGTGAATATGTCCATGCAGGCTTACTGTCTCGGTTATTAGTTTCTACTTAGCTTAGGATTTACGGAGCTTAGATCATTTAAAAAAAAAAATTAAAATAAAATTGGGTCCACTATACTTCCCTTTGGAACTCCCACAAGACTGTCTACAATATTCGATTTACACTTCTTTAATTTATTGCTTACTACTACCCGTTGAGATCTTTCCGATAAATAGGAATAGAAAAGATACAGAGCTTTGCCTTTTACTCCATATAATTCCAATTTATTTATAAGTAATGACCTATCTAGACAATCATAGGCCTTTGTAAGATCCAAGAATATACCTGTGGTCCAATGGACCCTCTTCAACTGTTCCAAAACATTTTTGGTAAAATGAAACATGTCTGTCTGGGTAGATCTACCCTCTAGATAACCATGTTGGCTTTCCGAGATCAAACCACTCTCTACTATAAATTTAATCAAACGATCACCAGTTCAAACAACTTTGAAACCGTGGGAGTAGACTCACTGGCCTATAGCTATCTAAAATGTTTGGATATCCCTTCTTAAACAATGGTTTTATTAAGGCCAGCTTTAGTTGTTTTGGAAAAATCCATTATTTTAAAGAATTGTATAATATAATACAATACTCTTAAAATATGCGGAGCACTCAGTTTAACTATAGTTGTCGAAATTTCATCTTATATTATATGTATATATGCGACATCACACGCGGGAATCAATAAGGTCCCTTATATTGATTTTTAAATATAATGTTCCATTAAAAACATGTACCAAATTTCAAGTGGATACGTTCTGTAGTTCGTTGTTTTATAGCCCCACAAAAAAAAATCTCGATAAAAAGAATCTATGTGTTAATCCAGGTAATAAATAATCTATCTGCACACCAAATTGCATCCAAATCCATTCAGCCGTTTTTGTCATTGAGTAACTGAGCAACAAACATTCATCCATCCATTCCCAAACTCTTACATTTATAATATTAGTAGTTATAGATAAGCTGGCATCAAATAATTATTAGAACATCATACTGCTTTATTCCGTCTGTTATTTGAGAAGCATCGGAAGTACAATTATGCCCCATAAACAAGATATCATTGGTCAGTTTGTTATTTTTCATTACTACCATATCCGGAAATTTTCCAATCTTGCAATAAATGATTTCAGTTAAGTATAGATCTTAAGAGATAAAATTCCAATTATCAACCGCTGCCAACTTGACATATTTGGAAATAATCAGAATATAAACTAATATTTATTCCATCACTAGTTAGAGTAGCTGACTTTACTCAGAGTTAGTATGAGATTGTGTCGTAGTTAGTTTACAAGATTAACTTTAAAATATAAGAGGTAAAACATTTAGGCATATTGAAAACATAGAACTATTTACAAGACTTGTTTAAAAACAATCATTAGTTAATTTTTTTATTCGGAGTATATTTGTTGATTGGAAAACTTTAGGCTAATTTGATTGGAAGTTGCAGTCTTTTTAATTGGAGTGGCAGTTCAGTAGAGATCACTGGTATTCTGAGGATAAATACTGTAGGTCCCTTGTCTTTCCAGACATAGTTCGACTTCGATGATGTTATTCGATAGCTGTTTGACGATCATTCTTATTCCATTACATAGTTTTGGTGAGTTCAGATTTCTTAGTTGGAGGTATATATACTTGTAAACAGTTTCGAGATTATGTAGGGAAGTTGAAACTTTTTTAAACGTCAAAGTTGTTATCATCGATAATATTATTTTTAGTTGCCATAAATTATGTTTTGATTTAAACGTAGTTTTTTCTGGAGATTACGAATCTGAAAAGAAAATTAAACATTTCCATTTAATTTATAAAATTTATCCTCCACCTCTAAAAAATGGTGAGTGTTACAAAATTACTGATTCTTCCAAATGGTCCCCCCTTCGTATCTCTCCAAACCTCATTTGTTTTAAATTAGTAGTTTTCTAGATATTACCTTATAACACTTTAAAAGGACCACCCGGTATATTGATGATATAATGACGTCGTTTAGCTGCGTTATATCCGCCAAATCAGTATTGGATTTTCAAATTCAAAATAATTTTCAATATTCTCTTTCAACATACATGCAAATTTACTCCACAAGCTTAAAAATATCTGAAAACATTTAAGTATCAGGTACATAGTATCGTACGACGAAAGATCAATAGAAATAAATATTCAACATTGGAAATTATTTCTATTATCTGAAACATTTATTACATATAGATAATCGTATGTTAAAAAATTAATGAGTTTAATATTATTCAACATTTATCAACGCTTATCCCAAATCTAATCCATTATCACTAAATTAATATGCCAGATACATCCACTGCCAATCAGAATTGTAAACTTTGCGATTATACCTACGTACCATAAATCTCATATTTCGATTGCATTCTTTACCCATTTACAAGCAAATGGTGATCTTATTGTAATAAAAATATTTTTATTTATGGTAAAACAAAATTAAGAAACATAAAACAGGTTTGCAAATATCTTGTTCTAATTGAAAATTGGTTGCTCAAGCACCCCACCGATTTAATTATATTTATGACAAAAAGTATAACCATCTATCAATCATTGCCAACTGGGCATAATCGAAGATGATCAAATTGTAAACTAAAATTTAATGGAAGGAAGGCGGAACTAAACCAATTGGGGATCCAGAGCCTTATTACGATATCTAGTTCGCCGTCCCATCTCCTCGAAATCCAACAGATTTAACGCTAACAAACAGATTTGTTTCGTAACAGAACAGACCTGGGAGATGGAATGTGGGTACTGGACGGCGTGTGTGCCTAGTTAATATCACTTTTTGTAGAATTTCTTTATCCGTTTACTAGCTGTTGAACCTTTTCTAATATAAAAACTAAGTTGATCTCATAACAAATTATTTACAATACAGTAATACAGTACCAGATAGTTTACATAGATATGAAGATTTAAAAGATAAAAGAAATAAAAATATTCGTTAATGTACGTTAAATTCTTATTTTAAATTGAATGGTTTTCAAAACTATCAGCAGATAAAATCAGAGAATGGGATTTTACTAACAAAAATCCTTGAGTTTATTTTTTTAACTTTCAAAGAGTTACTAAATGTAATATCTTAACTAAACAATAGAGGCGTACTCCATCTAGGAACTAACCATATAAAAAAACTAAGGGATTGAAAAGTTCTCACTGTTACGTCCTAGAAACATAAATATTTTTTGCTGCCTTAATCGGAATTTTCCTTATTTGTTTGTTGATGAATAGCTTGAACAACAACATTTTGTGACAACTTTATCAACTGCCTTAGAGAAATCGGTATAAATGGCTTCTTTCTGTAGTTTTATCTCCAATGTAGGAAGCATACACGCCTGATAAGACAGTAGGTTTGTTAAGGTGGATTTGCCTTGGGAGAAGCCCTGTTGATTTTCCGTCAATAGACTTTTGCATGCCCAACACAACTGCTCATACCTATAATAGACTATCTGGCAAACTATCAGCCTATAAGTTTACATATACTCTTACAAATCCTCACAAATCGTCTCTTGCTAAAACCAGGTTCAGATAGAGAGTAAACTTCTATAAAATTTAATTTTCACACTGTTACTAAGAATTATTTCAAAAACTTAAATTTCTATATTATATCAACACCTTAACTATTGACTGCGAATCCTCTAAACAGATGTCTTCTTGGCTCATCTGTCGGAATGTTGAAATTGTTTTAACCGAAACTAATGTTGGCTGTTGGCTCCAATTATTTTTGATTAACGAACAGGAGCTCAGAGGATGAAAAATAGTTAATTCATAACAAAACAAACTACTACTATGAGTATGATCAAAAAAGAAAACAATTAACATTTATAAGAAAAATTTGATATGTAGATATTGTTCAAATTGAAAATTGGTTGCCAAGATACCTACAGATATAATATCACTGGCGACAACTATGAATGATATTTCAGAAATAAATCATTGCTTTTTTTTGGTAGAGAGTTGGCATTGGTTAGACCATTTGCTACAGAAAATTATTGTAGTTTTATCTGGAATGGTTTATATGTTCAATTTAATTTCCCTGAGGAAATTCACTAAACAGTCATAAATGTTTTTATTTTCGGAACTTAGTAAGGAGGTTAGATTTATGGAAAGTGGTAAATTATTTTCATGTAGAGAATTGAAGATTTTGATGCGGTTCTGCTGGTGGAGAGGACATGCGAAAAATATATGGTTCATATCCGTGATGGATTCATGGTCACAAGAGCAGCTGTTTGTTGCTGCAAGACCGATCTTATAGAGATGAGATGGAAAATTGCCATGGTTGAGTTTTAAACTAGTAATAGTGACGGAATATGACCTTGACACGTTGCTGACGGGGAATATTAGATGAATTGATATAATGACCTCGATTAGCTGTGGCGTATCCTCCATAAACAAAAAGTATTATATTTGGCGGATGCCCATTATTCTTATAAGTATATGTGTTTTCTTAGAGAAATGTGCAGTTTAGATCTTCCACCAGCATGAAATGTTTAGCAATTTACAAGAACCTAACCGAATTTGAACAAATTAACAAACAATATCGTTGTTGCCTCCTTGTTCTATTATGAATGCAATCATGCGATTTGGTAAGCTTTAAATAGGGAGGTACAATCGTCTGTTGAATATTCCATTAATCCAAATATCCATTGAAAACTCCTGCACTTTGGCTTGGCATTATTGTGAATTCAAGAAAAATTCTCATCAACAAATGGAGGAAGAGGAATAATATCGTCCGCTAAACAATCTTCGATATGAGGGTTAGGCAGTTAAGGATCCATTTTCATGATAATGGTCTGTTCCTTCTCTTATTGCTGTTTAAATCTGTATTTTCTTCAAAAAATAGGTTATGGATATCAATCAAAAATGGTAAGGGCCATCATTGTGTCATAAAACTATATATCGAGGACGAAATTGAACTTCTAGTTCCCAGCAGATTCATTCACTATTTTCTTAAACTCCATATTAGATAGAATTGTAAATGATATGTTCACATCTTGATCAAAAATTATCATAGACGTTCTCTGGTTCTCTGGATAATAAGTAAAATACTTAACGACTTGTTTAGTTAGCATCCTATCTAACTGTCGTAGAAACGGTTGTGGTAACAATAAAAATTCAAACAGAATTGAAATTATCAATTATATCCATTATTAACTTCTGCGAATATAACAATAGTTATTTATTATACAAGGGAAAAAAGTATTATACTTTAGCTCGAGGATGTGTTGTCGAACGATGCGAAGCGAAGGTAATCAAAAAACGGTGAGCTAAAATCTAATATTCTTTCCATATATACTACCGTATTTTTTTCTATGACGGAAAAAACGACGATTTATTAATGAAAATGTATTACAATATATTAAAGTAAGAAAATTATTATTAAGTGACATTTTATGTTTAAAAGTGGTAGTCAGTTGTACTTTTTAGACAATTAGACCTGTGTTGCTAAGGAAACCTTGAAAGTAATCAAATATTTGTAAATCAGTGTTGTCGCATTTTTCTTATTGTCCCTTCTCCATTTTTATACATAGCTCCAATGTACAGACACACTGGGTTCTACTGTTTCATTATTTTTATAGATTTCCGCTAATTTTTAGGCTTCTATTTCCAGAAATAATGAATAATGATCAATTTTTAAAAATTCTCTCTCTTCAATATTTCCTAGCTAATAAATTTAACGGTCATATGAAAATGTATCTTTGTCAACAGAAGATTTTTGTCTTACTTTCCGTTTTCTTATGGGATATAGGCTGTTAGGAAAATTTATAAATATTTATAATTTATAAATAATGTTTTCTAAGTTAGAACCTTGGAAGTTCAAAATTGTTAATGTTTGCATATTTTTTGAACCACAAAAAAGTGAAATATGTAACTTTTTCTAATAAAGATGATGTTTTATAAAGTACCACCATTTCTCAAAACTTTAAATGATGGATGGTGTGCGACTTCTTTAAATAATAACATAGGAAGAGTAATAAATATTTACTTTATTGCGTTTCAAAATAAGAATGCTGAGTAGTCTTATGGAACACAGCATAACCCTGCACTTTCCTAGGTCGGGCTCGATCAACCATCAGATTCATTTTAACGCAAATTTCACAGCTTGGGTTTATATTTTATCTTAACATTTTTATGTTCAATCATTAACAATGAATTTAACAACAACATACAAAATTATTACAGTTAAACTTAAAGGACGGCAAAAATGTGTGCCATTTTCCCATTTGAAATAGATAGGTATATTGTTTATAGTAGGTCACACTGCATTCTCACAATAGAACGTGGTATCGTTAATGAAAAACAAAACTTGTTTCGTAAAAGTGAGTACCTACTTCCACGTAGAGGAGGAGATAATTTACTTGATATTTAAAAACCCAAAAGTCGGGCGCCCAACAAACCCTATACCATTTAAATTTATTGTTGAAATCATCGAACAAATGACTAGCTGAAAAAGCAAAATATATAGGGTGATCTATTTAAAAAAATACTGATGACCTCATATCCTTCTATCACTTTTCGATTCGAAGTTCTACCTCAGCGCTCAAATCGAGTGGATTTTCTTATGAAAAATGTTGCTTTATAGAGTTTCCCTTCTGGTGAAGCGTAAGTCTTCATTAAAACAAATTAGTCTTATTTTAAACTGTTTCATCCCACTTTCACATTGTCTAGAAAAGGAAATTAGGTCGACTGTTCATATTTGCAATGAGATTAATTGTATTAGAAAAACTGACTCTCATTCGCTCTAGTGAATTTAAAAACCCAATGAGTCAAAACGTCGCCAAATATATAGGTTCACCTTATGTTGCCCCCTCTACAATATCCAACCTCTACCTCAAGATGTTTTTAATTATTTCTATTGATTGGCCGAGAGATATTGAGATCCTTTAGATGCACACTCAAGTCAATCGTAATTCAGTAATTTCAGCTAGGTTCCCCCCACTTCACCCACTATCAGATTCATCGTGTGGATAATCATTTTTATCTCAAATATACATAGTATTTCATAGTAAAAATACTTGACAATATATTATTAAAAAATGGCTTTTTGTACTTTTTATTGTTATTGCAAGACGCAACGATGCAAATCGTTACCAAAAATATGGGTTAGGTTACCTCCTCTAAATCCTCTAGCTACTTCCATGTAGCTTTTTCCCCAAAATGTTTCGAAAATTTTCTGTTTATTGGTCAACGAAAATGTTGAAATTATTACTGTATAATCTTGTAATTTATTAAGGAACTGGCAGTAACCTGCACTTGTTAATTTCATTTTTATTTTTAGGCCCTGTGTCCGTACTAAACAAGGAATTCTCTAACAGCGTCGAAGATGAGCAGGAGGAAGATGAGATGCCTCTCTTGGATGATGATTTTACCACGCACGGCCTTGAGAGGCTGAGCTCCGCAGCCACATGTCTTGTGGCGGGAGTAGAGTACACCCACGGGCAACAGGTATAATATGAACATTCGTATTCATAATCAAAACTTATTCGCTACTAAACTAGCTTCTTGTTGGCTACTATGGCAACGATAACATCAAACAATAACAATATGCTAGTTTAGCAGCTATTACGTTTTGGTTATGAGCATGACTGTGTATCCTTATTTCTGGAGCTAATTTTGGTGGGATGGTAATACTAAGCTTGGTCCAGCCCTAGGTTCCATATCAAACTCTATAGCTTTATACCTATTCATATTTCAGGATCCAATACAATATCCATTATTCACTGGGAGTTGCATGTAAAATCAAGAAAATATTTTCATTTTTTTTAGTATAATTCTACATTCTTCCATGCTATATATTCAGAAATATGATGATCGATTATAAAAGTTGACCATAATGTATTAATGCCTAGGAATAAAAAATAACAGATGAAATCATATTATACTGGTTCCCAGTATTTTTTTTATACATAACAGCTAAATTCATTTTTTAATATTCACCTTTGTTATTTACTTCAAATTCTATGCTACAGACTATAAGGAATGTTTTTCCAAGAAAAACAAAATTAAAATCAAACTTATTTAAGATGATCTGAAAACAGGCGAGACATTTAAATTCGTCACCTATTTTCTTTTCTCTTTTTACATTTTTTATACTCCTATCTTCAAAAATTAGCGGGAGGAAACTGGATGACTTATTTCTTTACAATCATTCATTACATTTAAAAAATATATTTTCATTAGAGTTCCAAATCTAAGTCTCATTTGGATGAAATTTTTATAAAATATAAATATAATTTCAGCTGTATTAGGTATAATAATTTGAACGTTCATTTGGTGAATCATACCTATTATTTTACATTAATTAGATAAAGATACGTTCGGTATATGTATATACAGGATTTCCAGAATAAGATTCACTGTTCCAGTATATCAGTAGCTATAAGAGATATGAATGAAAGTATACATCTTTGTGAATATACCTATACCTAAGTTATACCTATAATTCGACTGTCTGCTTTATTTATTTTTTTGGTTCGTGCGCGACTTTTATAAAGTAAACGAGCTCCGATTTTGATGATTTTTGATTCATTTGAAAGAGGAGGCTTGAGAAATGGTCCCATATTCATCAAAACGCAAATCTGAAATTTCTTTTTCAAATTCCTTCCAATAATAGACTTTTTCTAAAGCGTACCGACTGGCTAACGTATCAGGAACAGAAGTAGCGGATAAACTTTTCACATCACAAAATTCTAAAATTAATTATTGTAGATAATGGGTCATACGTTAGGAACACTGTTATACCTAGAGGAATTTTTAGGGCCACATAAGATAAGAATTCACTTTGTTTCTCCAAATCAACCCGTCAAAGGATTTATAGAGAGATTCCACTTTACAAAAACCGAGCATTTCCGACTGTTAAATACAAAAGGTTTTCAGAAATTAGATTTAAAATGTTTTGTAATTTTGGCATATGATCACAGTTTACATTCAATTCAAATACACACTTGAAACCAATAAATAAATATAATTACAGTTCCTCAATAAAAATATTGTTTCAGAAAGCTTTCCAGCGAGAAAGCTTATATGACTTTTCCATTTAAGTGAGTCATCTAGAACAATACCTAGTATTCTTACCTCCATATACCTGCAGTATAAGTATTATTAGTAGATAAAATGATACCATTTGTTTTAACTCCGTTCAGCTCTATGTTTTTGCAGTAATCCACTGCCTTGCTTTTTCTAAGTTTTCATGTTACATGTTTTGCAATGTAGAAATAACTTAATTAGATGAGATAAGAGAATCATCGTCTGCATAAGCGAAACGAGAATTTGAATTTATATGGTGAAGCATGTCATTCAGGTATAGAATAAATAGGTAATGTCCTAGCACTGATCCCTGATGTACACCATAATTAACACTTTCGAAAGAAGAGATTTTGTTGTTTACAGAAACACACTGTAATCTACCAGTAAGATAACTCTGAAAGAATTCTAGAACTAACGCTCTAAAACCATTTACGTGTAGTTGCCTTTGGAAGATCGCAAAAAGTTGTCTCTTCTCTTTCAAAGCATTCAACTATTGCTCAAACTATTTTCACCACTGCCATTGTTGTTGAGCATTTATTTCTGAATCCAAACTGACAACAGTTCAATATTTTGTTTTTTGTAGATATTCGTCAGGTCTCTATTTCAGTATAATCTCAAAAACTTTTGCAAATACCGGTATGATAGCTATAGATACAGATATAGTTTTAATATGGTCAGTATCACCATTTTTATATAACGGAAGGATTATCTCTGGTTTCATTGCCTTGTGACAAACATTTACTATAGAGAATAAAAAGTGGATAGTGGATCCAGTATGGTATGAATAGATTTAGTTATTTTTGCATTAATACTATGGTAATGAAATTAAACAATTTAAGTTAACAAAAATTGTATTGGCTGATACTTGATGGAAATCCATGATAAATTGAAACAAAATATTAATAAATTTCCACTTATATATTAGATACATGAATACATGACAATTGTTTCGACACACTGTGTCTTTATCAAATCTGATTCTAAACTGAACAATTTAAGTTTATTTACTGCACTCAAAACTTTGGCACTTGAACGCGATACAAAAAGAATGAATGTGCGGAAGATGGTGAGCTTTTGACAAGATCCTCTATCACAGAGTTACATTTAGATAACGAATGTCTTTAGTTAGGTACGATGCTGAAGTAAAAAATTAAACTCATCGGGTGAGAATTTAGGAGTATGGTTCTGTGACTGTCAGTTCCTCTCATGATATATAGTTCTCCAAGTGTCACTAGCCAAATTACTAGAATTCGCCAAGAAAGTTTCACAGGGAATCTTTTTCGATGCTGACACAGACTTTTGTAGGGACTTCTCAGTTTATTATAGACTGAAAAATTATTGGTTACTTCCAAGATTGTTTTAATAGCGCACAAAATATTTCTCATAGGAAGCCCCATTATAAATGAAATTGAAATAGAAATCTTCAAATATCCTGACTTCTTATAGAATCGTATTGAAACTAGAGTAACGACCAAATTGAATGAAATATTCCCTAATTCAAAAAGAATTTAAAGATGGTTAATTAGTGGACCAGATTCCTTATTTAAATCTTTAACATGCAATCTCGATGCAAAAGATGATGAAAGATATGAAGACTTAATTAAACAATTCTAATCAAAATAATTTTACTAGTAGTATGCAATAACACAATTCACTTGCTATTACCTTAATTAACAACTTCAATAGAGCAGATATCACATAATTAAAGACTAATGGAGAGAAAAATGATTCAAATATCACTAAATAGTCTATTTATAAAAGATACTCGTACTCTGATTCAAATTATTAACGTCTATGAAATATTAACAACCATTCTTCAAGATATTGAAGATTCTATAATGTTCGCTAATTTAAGTTCACTGCATCCTAGTATAATAAAGACTAAGTTATATAATTAATTGAAATCACTTTCAAATATATTTAAGCCAGAACAACTCCCGATCCTAATTCAGTGACAAAACATGTTTCTTTTAGAGAGAATCATGAACGTCGACTGTTTTGTCCAAAACAACAAAATTGTCTATTTTCTAAAAATTCCTATAACCTCTATTCGGTACCTATTTTCTCTAATGGGCAATTTAAGAGTTTAATTTCATAGGGTAAATATCTAATTGAGAATGAATTGCTTTACACTTTTATTGGCATTCCCTGGGCAAGAATTATGGAGGATGAATGTATCTTCGGCGATGCTGAGCTTGAAGAAATTGACAACAATAGCTCGTGTGAAATTCAGTTACCTACTAGATATCAGAAACACCTCTACTTGTCACTATGCCGAATCAATGTTACCCGGCCTACCATATCAAATATCAACAAAGCCATATGGATTGGAATGTACCCTCAAGCCGATCCAATAAGCATGCATTATGCTCAACAAAAAAAAACGGTAGTATTACTTGGAACGCACCTAATTCATATTTCAAGAGGGTGCCAAATATCGACAAAAACAAAAGTAATTTCCAGTATTTATAGTCACATCGTGGCATCAACCAATAATTTTCACCGACCTAAAAGCGAATAATAATTTGAAAGCCCGGAGTACCGAGCCATAAATGTGAATTAATGGGCTAAACATAGAAGAAATCAATCTCAAAGAATTACATAGCATTAAAACAATGTAGAAAACCAATCTTCAAAATGACACAACTCACCACCTCTACATCTGTGGACTATCTTATGTATTCCGTAATTATAAGAACATCCATTAATCTCTACCTGAAGAGAACCAGATGAAGAAACCAACGACAGGGAACCAATGCCATTGAATTACAAGATGTCCAACTTCCATGTTAACCCTTAAAGTTGGATCTGCCAAGGGTGGAGTTATATTACCCTTACTTTTACTCTTTTACCACAATATACAAGTATACATTGATAATGTCCAATCTCCAAACCATAGATCCTAGAGCCCAAAATATAATGATTTAGCTCATTATTCCTTCTAAAAATATTGCAAGTTTCCGAGATACTGGGAGTATAGACTTAAAATTTATTTTTTGAATTTTGCAATATTTTTATAAGTTTTAATAGGTTCTGCTAGAAAATTTGTAGCTTTATGTTTTTTGGCATGGTGATTACGAATTTGACTTCTAATTTAGCATTTCTCATGCAGGGCGTTAGTTACACCCTGTTGCTTTAGTAATCAAAACATATTTTTTCTATGTTGAATTATTAGGAGAGCAATTAAAAAATAAGAAAGAACGTTCAATTCCACTAGACAAGTCACTCTTGTCTTATTTGTGAAACTCGATCGGTTTGTGAGTTATTTGCTTTTAAAATGTTCAATACATTTTAATTTTACTATGAAAAAAAAGTCTAAATGTGTAACAATAAAAATTAAAAAGCAAAAATAAAAAACAAAGTAAATGTTCATAATGCCCACCATTTACTTCAATACACTTTATTATCCCTTGTCTATTATTTTTAATAATCTAGCCGAATCAACATAATATGATATAAATATATTGCTTTTTGAGTCAGTCTTAATCAGAATGTTATGCTGTGACTTTGTAGTTTTATAGTTATTATTAGTAAACAACCTTTTTAAAATGTTAATCTCGGGTTTCTGAATTATAATTTGTAGATTGAAAAAAACCGTTGCGGATATATGAATGCTTCATCAATACTAATTCCTAACATAAACTAAAGATGAAAATTTGTAACAAACCCACAAACAACCTCTGGCAATATACAGGGTAAGTACGGAAGCGAACATTGAATTGAAAATGTCAACTTTCAAACGGAAACCTCATTTTTTCACTATCTTCTACTACTTGAAATAAAAGTGGCTACTCTCTATTTACTTCTCTTTACCTAATATCAGTAGTTTTTGTAATATATGCCGATTTCAAAATAAGTGACAAGAGTGAGGTATACTATACTATACTAATATTATTCGTTAACATTTTGGTTGTCATGGAAAAAGGATTACTTCTTTATTTTAATAAATTGTTCTTCAATAAATTAATGTTTCTCTGGGCAGTCTCTTATTTATTAAATTAATTTAAAGAACATTTTCCTAATTTTAACAAATACGTAGGTATTAACAAAAAGAAAATATTAAAACTGTAACAAATGAGCAACATGTCATAATTTTCACCTATATATATGGTAGGTATATACGACATCCACTTACCTCATGGTTTTAACCAGGAAATTTGTCCTATTGAGATCACCTATATCCAGACTTATTTTATTCAGAACAATGGCCATACAACATCTTTTTATCCAATCCATTCTACAAACCGCGGGCTAAATTATGCAATAAAGGTACAAATTGTTTTTCTGAATTCCCATTTTTATTAAAAAATAGCGATCGTAAAATATGTCCTTTGTGGATGCTGCATCTAGCAACTCGACGTCTAAATACCTATTTACCAACTTCATTCAAAAAAATTTCAAACAAATCGATCTTTTCTGACAGTTTGACATCTAAGCAAACAAACATATTTTTCATAGCAATCACCACAATCATGAATATGTAGGTACTTATATTTTACACCAATTTTGAGTTTCGTTAAATATTAAAAAATTATTAATATAAAGCGGGAAGTAAATAGAAAGTAAGCTTATTTAAGGTCATAGAATACAGTAAAAAAATAAAAAAATGGGGTGTACCATTTAAAATAGTGAAATAATCTGATACCTATATCAGAAAGGTTAAACACCATTTAAACATGACAGCATCAAAAATAAAAAATCGAAGGAATTAAAAAATATATCTCTGCACTTTTTTCGTATCTCATAGTTTCTGAGATATGGAAATAATGAATCTTATTATGGACAGTCTATAAATCATCTTATTTCTTATTTTTCTCCATATCAGGTATTAGGCTTTTGCCCGTAACCAAACCCATCTTTTTTTGGTTTAGCAAGACACCTTCTGCCTTTTTTGTCTTAGTTTTTGACCGACGATCCCCGAACGGAGGAGGTATACAATTCGACTGTATCCTTTTTTTTTGACCGCCCGTATTATATAGTAAACGAACTCCTATTTTAATGATTGTTGATTCATTGGAAAGAGGAGGATTAAGAAATGGTACCATATTCATAAAAACGCAAATCCAAAGTTTCCTTCCCTCTGAAAACCGCCCCCGAAGGGGTGGATGGGGCAAATTTTCTCGAAAATCGAAAATCTGAGGTGGTATAATTAAAGATAGGACAATATCCGGAAACGTTAAATTGAATATTTTTTCAAAAGAGTTACGATTTTCGAGATAGAGACATATTAGTTTCTCAGTTTTGCTATGTAGAGAGATCAATTTCTTTCGAAAATTGAAAATCTCTCGATACTACATGAAAGATATTATTATTTGTAGCAACATTTACAATAAATATTTTTTCCATACAGTTACAGTTACAGTTACAGTTTTCGAGTTAAATCGGTGTTAAAATGGTAACATATAAAATTCTTAAGCGTATTTCCGCAGCGATGCTTTGAGATCTCAATAAAAACAACTACAAGCAAAGCATATATGTGGGTAATAGGATAAGTACATTGCTATTAGTGAACGTTCAACGATTTTCGTGACTAATGTTATAATAAAAAGTGTGAAATAAATATTTTTTACAAAAAATTGGACCAACGTTATTAGTTGGTGCTCTGAAAAGTATAAAATAATATTATTTCTATTGGTGCTGGTACTTGTGAAGTTGGTGCCAAAAGTTATCAATCTAACTGCAACTGCACAACTTCAAAAGTAACAGCACCAATAGAATTAATATTATTTTATACTTTTCAGTGCACCAACTAATAACGCCGGTCCAATTTTTTGTAAAAAATATTTTATGGTTAAATTTTCTAGGTATGGAAATTTGACAAATTTCTCGTCAATGCTCTATTCGATATAAAAAAAATTTCTCTAAAGAATCATCATTTCATCTGAATATTTCAGTGAATATATTGTACTGAAAATTAAGGGTTCTATTCAATAAGATTGAATAGTTAATTAGGAAAAACTAAAATTCCTCTATTTACAACAACAACAAAAAGCAAGAGAAGGAATTTCACTTGGAATGAGCATGGAATGCCAAGGATCTGTCCATATGAAACCCATGTGTTACAGAGTGTGAGGAATAGCTAAATGCACTTCAAATAAGTGGAAAAAGGATGGTTCAATCTAGTTTCCTATATAAACTGCAAATCTCTTACGAGGAGCAGATCATTTTTCCTAGAGACCTCGTAGAACAATCATCAGTGAAAGTAGAAATCAAATTATTCCGAGCTGAATTATCAAGAAAGAAGAAGACGACATCTGCAATCAGACCAGACCGCACGTGGCATCGATTAATTCGCTACCAAATAAAATAGCGAGTGGCGTGCCATAAGAATTGTATCTTGGGTAAAATAAAATTATTTACCCAGAGAATTGTAGTTTCTTGTTATTTTGGCAAAGCTGAGATAATCCCAAACTGCAATTCAGCTCAATTGGTGTCAGATGTGGGATTCTAGTCAAATAACAAGAACAGAAGATGTCCACAAGGAAGAATGACAGCAGAGCAGTCCAGCAACATCGAAGCCAAGTTAGCAGAGCAGTCCAGCAACATCGAAGCTACCAGCAACATCGAAAGTAAAATTTCTGAACAGGCAAGAACACAAGCTGAGCAAACCCTGGGATTGGAGCAGCGTATCCTGAAGGGTATGGAAGAACGATTGAAAGAGGAGCAAGCCAAACTTCTGGGAGAGATGCGAGAACAGGTCGATAGCCTTCATGATCAGTTGAAAGAGCAGAAGGACCTTTGGGACAACAGTATGGATACCCTCATCCCCATCAATGAAACCTACAACCGATGGAACACGATTGTCGAGATGTCATAGGTACCGAAGGTTTGGACATGGCAAAGGCCAGTGCAGTCTAAATGAGACCGAACGACTGAAACGGACTCAATCAGCTGCCATCATCGTTTGTAAAGTCGAGACCCAAGGACAAAGCTTGACGGTTGATGGAGAAATTTAGGATACCAGTTGCTCCTTCTTGATAGACACTGGAGCAGTACGAAGCATCGTCCGTCCCGACATCATCAAAGGAGGCTGGGAACCATTGGATATGGCCTGTTTGATGCAAACGGCCTCCGGGAAACTCTTGCCAATCCTGAGACAACGTGAGGTCCGAGTTTGATTGGGTTTTGGAGAGTATCAAACTTTGATCTTGATAGCTAACATCAGGGATGACGCTATCATCGGGCTAGATTTTCTAGCGACATTTGACATCTTGATAGATCCAAATGGATGAAGGTAGAAGACCAACATGGAGAGATCCTCTTAGACGATGGGAATAATTCAGCTGCCGTTCTCCGAGTTTCCTTTGAAGAGGATGCTAGGGTTCCGGCACGAAGAGAAAAGATGTTAATGGCTGTTGTCACGAATGATACTGGTAGACAGTTTGTGGACGTGGTACAACCCCAGCAGCAGAATCGACAGCTACTGTTGGGATGCACCTTGAACATAGTACAAGATGGTCGAATTCCAGTCAGAATCATGAACATGAGCGACCAGGAGGTTATCCTGAAATCTGGTACGAATTTAGAGACGTGCCATCCAGTAAAACAAGTGATGCACTTGAACAAAGAACGAGGCATCAATAAGAGTAGGTTACCCTCAACTTCAAAGAAGTTGATATCCGACGCCAGAATCCGACGACCAGCTGAGACCCTGCTATGAAAGTATCGGGACGTTTTCTTTCTTGCATGACGATGATCTGGGTCATACTAATCTGGTGCAGCATTCTATATTCACCGGAGATGCCGCTTCGATCAGACAGGCAGCCCGACGGCTACCGCTCGCCAAACAGGAAGAGGTTCAGCAACTGCTGGCTGATATGCAGGAGCGGAACGTTAAAGAACCATCCACCAGCCCCTGGGCGTCGCCGATAGTTCTGATGCGAAAGAAAGACGGCTCCACCCGATTCTGCATCGACTATCGCCGCCTCAATGGTGTTACAAGAAAGGATTCTTATCCTCTGTCTTGGATCGACGACAGCATCGACACACTGGCAGGTACTGAATGGTTCTCTACCTTGGATATTCGCAGTGGCTACTGGCAAGTTGACATCCAAGAGCAAGATAAAGAGAAGACTGCCTTCATCACGCCTTACGGACTCTGGCAACTCCATGTTATGCCGTTTGGGTTATGTAACGCTCCTGCCACCGTTGAGCGATTGATGGAAACAGTTCTAGAAGTATTGTCTTGGCAGACCTATCTGGTTTATTTGGATGATGTCATGGGTAAGACATTTGGTCAAAACCTGCGTAATCTGGAAGGAATACTTCAACGATTGAGAGGAGCCAAGTTGAAGTTGAACCCTGATAAATGCGAACTCTTCCGGAAGGAAGTACGATAACTCGGTCACGTAGTATTTCCACAAGGAGACCGACCAGACCCAGTTAAGCTAGCCCCGGTTCAAGAATGGCCTCGTCCAATGAATGTCTCAGAACTTCGCAGCTTTCTTGGGTTATGTACCTATTACCACCGATTCGTCAAGGACTTCAGCAACCTGGCTAAGCCATTACATCGGCTGACTGAAAACAACCAAGGCTGGAAGCCAGATAGCGAAGAGGGTTTTCTGAAGTTGAAGGAATCCTTATGTACGGCACCCATACTGACCTACCCGCAACCAGGTTGCCGATTTTATGTGGATACAGATGCCAGCAATGTCGGTATTGGAGGTATTCTGTCGCAGGAAGAAGACGGACAGCAGAAGGTTGTGGCCTACTTCAGTCAGATGTTGAGTAAGGCACGGGAAAGCTGACGCACTCTCTAGGAAACCCTGCACGATTGCGTGTAAGCAATGCAAGAAACACTGGAAGATGTTCCTGCGAGACCGGTGGCGCTAGTATCGGTGGATGATGAATGGTCCAACGAGGCTATAAGTCGTGATCAACAGGCTGATCCAGACTTTGTGCCAATAATGAGATGGAGTAGATGAATTTGGTTCTATCACCAACGCATATTGGGACAGCCTGAAACTGGAAGACGGTGTGCTGCGATACCAAAGGGAGCATCCAGACGGGGAAACAACCACCTCGCTAATAGTAATTCCCAGAGTCGTGTACTTCGAGAAACTCACGATGGGCTAGCTTGAGGACGTTTTGGTGTTAACAAGACATTGGAGAAAACGCGAGCTCGATTTTATTGAGTACGATGTCGAGCAGACGTGGAAGAATGGTGCCGACGATGCGATGTGTGTTCCAGCGCCCGCGGACCGCATAGACGCACCCGACTGAGACTTTAGCAATACACTGTTGGTGCACCGTTTGAAAGGATAGCCATCGACATAGCAGGGCCGTTTCTTACGACTGATGAGAGAAACCGGTACATATTGGTGATAATGGATTATTTTACTAAATGTTCGAAGGCATACGCTCTAACCAATCAAGAGGCTGCCACGGTGACACAAGCTCTGGTTGACACCTTATGCCGTTTTGGTATTCCCATGGAATTACAATACGTTGTTTCAAGCTTCTCGATAAATCTTGGAAAGTGGCGTGGAAAATTTCATGAAAAAGTGGTTTTAAAGTTAGTAAAGTATTGTGGCATATGAAAGTTTAGAGAAAATTGTTAGCTTTCCAATTATTATTTCCAATATACTAACAGTGAAGTCATAAATATATGAAATAAAGATTATTTTTGTTTAAAATCATTGAAAAATCCCAAAAATGTGATAAACATCTGGAAGTGATATACCACAAATGAAAACAAAACTTAAAGTCAGGGGGCATTAATTAAATGCCAACCTGAAATCTGAACCCTATTAAAATATTATTATCATATTGATTTGAAAACCAACTATTAAACAAGCAGTGCCCTCAATGAAATCAAAACATATGCAAATCCGGGTGGAAGAATGTAAAGCTAGGTTTCACTTGAACAGATTTGGACACAGATGTGAAGTCTCAAGAGCGCAGATCCTCTTTTTACTACAAGAAAGGGAGAACATCAACCGACAATGTCACTAAACGATCCCCACTGCCTAGAAGAATGAAAACTAGGGATTTGTTAGCAAATATATCCCAAAAAAATAGATGAAATGGAGGAGTCCCTAAAGTACAATAATAAACTAATTGAAGACCTGCAAACCACAGTCAAAGAGCTTAATGCTGAGAACAAAAAATTCAAAAAAGAACAGGAGAAACTATATGCTCGAGTTGCACTTTTGGAAACTGACTGTGGGAGGCTGAAGAAATCAAAGATAGAGGAAGACAGGCAGCACAATCTTATAATAATGGGTTTATGTACTGAAGAAACAAAGATGAAAACCGATTTTCATACTTTCACAAATGCTATCAACATTTCGATACAAGAAAACGACGTCTCAGTCACGGTTTTACCCAGTAAAACGATATATAAACCAGTTTTACTCAAATTCAAATCGAAAGAGCTTAGAGCCGCAGTTCTAGCCAAGAAAAAGGAACTACGAAATAAAGACTCTTTAGTCATCGGTCTTGCTGGTACAAAGAGAAATATATTTATTAATGAAGATTAATCGAAAGAAGTTAAATAATTATATGGAAACGCCCGAAGTCTCAAATCACATGGATACAAGTACATATGGTGTAAAAATGGTAAGATATACTGCCGGAAAAAAGAAGGTTCTGAAAAGCTACGACTTATCAACACTGCAGAGGTAGAAGAATTAAAGAAAAATTAATCGCTGTACAAAACCTACTGGATTAGGCAGTATAAAAGTTTACTTTGCAATAATATCGATGAAGTTAAATTTTTTGATGAATCCGAAAAAGATCTAAACCTAATTCCTTTTAATATTAGAGGCTAAGACTAACTTCTACAACTTAGAAGCCTACTTAGAGTATTTAAACAAAAATTTTGACATAATTGCACTATCGGAAACTCATCTTATCGGAAATATCAATAACTTAAAAAATTATAATTATGATCTAGTCTACAATGAAAGCTCTCGTAATAGATGTGATGGAATAGTGATATATGTTAAATGTAATTTATTCGACTCAACCATTGTTTGTATAAACAATTCAAAATTTATAAGGCTAGAACTATGTAAAAATAATTATTCAATTGGTGTATTAGGGATATATCGCTCTCCATCATTTAACACTGATGAGTTCATAGATGACCTTAATACTGCACTTAATAATAGAGATTTGAATTGTGATGCTGAAATATTTTGTGGAGACATCAACATTAATCTAATTTTAAGTAACAGTAACCGAAAATGTAAACGTAAACAACATCTAGAAATTAACAAATACTTAAATTCGTTATATGAGAATGGATACTTTAGCTTGATAAATGATGCAACCAGGGTCGATAAAGAATGTAAATCATGCATTGATATTTTTTTCTAAAAACTAATAATACTAAGAGACAGGAAGAACCAAACTCTATTATTTTAAATTGTGGAATGACGGATCACTATCCAATCTTACTAAATTTACCACCTAATAATGTAGTAAATCATAATTCTAACAAAAATAAAGTTCTATCTACATTAGATGAGCAAATGCTTAAAACATTATTAGAAACGTAAACATGGAATGATGTAATAAATAAAGAATGTGCAAATGAAAGTACAACAACCTTAATAGATATATTACAAAAACATGTAATAAACTCCACTAAATTAAAATATAAAAAGTGTAAAGACCGGCGTAGGAAACCATGGATTACTCCAGTTCTTCTATCGTCTATTAGACACAGAGACAGATTATGGGGTAAGGTCAGCAAAAATATTGGAGATCAACAAATTTTGAGAATATGTCAATTATCGAAAAGCTTTAACTAAATTACTCAAGAAATCTCTGGAAAACTATTACAAAAACATGCTTGACAAACATAAGAATAACCCTAAAAAAACTTGGGAAACCATTAAAACGGCAACAAATGAAAAACAACGGATTACAAATAAAAACAATTTTAGATGCTCAAAACTCTGAATTTAATGAAGAGAAAAATATAGCTAATGAGCTTAACAATTATTTTAGCTCTGTAGGTAAAAGCTTAGCCGATAAAATAACCATACCACCATATTCTCCACAAAAAGCTGCTACATATAATAAAAATATTATGATAATTCTTCCCATTACAAGAGCAGAATTAGTAACTCAAATAGGTTCACTAAAAACAGATACAGCAAATGGATTCGATAATATCTCGGCAAAAATAATTTAAAAAAATCATTTAATCCTGCTCACGCCTCAACTTCACATTACCAATATAGTAATAAACTCTGGCATATTCCCTGATATCTTGAAAAATACGGTCATAATTTCACTATATAAAAATGGCTCAAAAATAGAAATGAATAACTACAGGCCCATTGCATTGATTAGTAACATAAGTAAAATAATAGAAAAGTGTATAAAAATAAGACTTGTAATTTTTTTGGATAAATACAATATTTTATCAAAATATCAATTTGGTTTTAGACAACAATACAGTACAGGGGATGCATTGCGCCATGTAACGCAGTCTATTGCTAACGGATTCAATAATAACGAAAAATGTTTGGTAGCCTTTCTGGATCTTGCGAAAGCCTTTAACACTATGTCATACAGCATTCTACTCGACAAGCTATATGAGATCGGGGTGAGAGGTTTACCACACAAACTTTTCAAATCTTATTTAACGATAGAAATGAACGAGTAAAAATTGGAAACACATTAAGCGAAGTTTGTAGATTAGAGTATGGTGTGCCTCAGGGAACAATGCTTGGTCCGGTATTGTTTTGTATATAACATATTTCAACAACTGCCAGAAAGTAGTGTAGTCTGCTATGCGGATGATAGTGCTGTCATGGTTAAAAGCAAAACATGGTGCGAAGCCCTTACGTTAATAAAAGTGTCGCTTGAACAAAATATACTAACACTGAACGCCAGCAAATCACACTCCATGTGTTTCTCGATGACAAAAAAATATTCAGCACATATCGACACCATCACAATACATGAGTATAATTGTCCCGAATATACTCGCTGTAACTGTGACATAAAAATCTCAACAGATAGATTAAAGTACCTGGGAGTAGTCATTGATAACCGAATGAATTGGGCTTGTCATGTAGAGTATATAACTGGAAAGATTCGTAAAATTTATCATAAATTTTACATACTTCAGAACAGCATATCGAAAAAAGAAATGCTAAATATATACCAGGTATTAATAGAATCGATAATTAACTACAACATTATAATTTGGAGTGCTGCATACCCAAGTATTATTTATGAGGTAGAAATGGCTCAGAAAAAAATATTAAAAATAGCTATGTTCAAAAACAGAAAATTTTCAACTTCAGATCTTTTCCGTGAAGCTAAAGTTTTACAAGTGGAACAACTTTACCTAAAAAATATGGTCAGATATCTCTTGAGCAATAAAATAAAATAAAAATTTGTTAAACATAATTTGAATACAAGATTTCTATATAACCAACCAGTCGTTACGTCTAAAACTAACCATACAGCTATACGACGAAGCATAATGTACATGGGTCCAAGAATTGTTAATATTCTTCCCAACAATTAGAAAAATCAACCCTATAATAAAATAAAAAACAAAATCACATCCTGGTTGCTGACATTACATACCCAGTTAATGAATATCCTGAGTTAAGTTGCTGCTTTCTTTCCCATTTATTTTATTACATTGTTAAGTCTCTGTCTTGGTAACAAAAAAGATGTAATACCTACTGGAATAGAAAAACAATGAAAACGATATGTGATAATTCGCCTATTCCTAAGAAATACGCATAAACCTTACTTGGTTCATTATATGCTCTGTGAAAATGTGCGATTATTAGAATATATTTTACAGGTTAAGAATTTAAATTTTGTAATTGATTATTTCTTTCTTGATTATGTTATTTCTTGAATAAAAATTATTTCTTCTTCTTTCTTCTTTCTTCTTTCTTCTTTCTTCTTTCTTCTTTCTTCTTTCTTCTTTCTTCTTTCTTCTTTCTTCTTTCTTCTTTCTTCTTTCTTCTTTCTTCTTTCTTCTTTCTTCTTTCTTCTTTCTTCTTTCTTCTTTCTTCTTTCTTCTTTCTTCTTTCTTCTTTCTTCTTTCTTCTTTCTTCTTTCTTCTTTCTTCTTTCTTCTTTCTTCTTTCTTCTTTCTTCTTTCTTCTTCTTTCTTCTTCTTTCTTCTTCTTTCTTCTTCTTTCTTCTTCTTTCTACATTCAGACCAAGGACGGAATTTTGAGAGCCGCTTGTTCCAAGGAGATACTTGGCATAAGAAAGACCCGATGGCATGGTCGAGAAGTTCAACCATACTCTCGTCAGCTTTCTGAAGAAGTTCACGTCTGACAACCAACATGACTGGGACCGATATATTCCTTTGGACCTAATGGCAAATCGTGCCGCGTTGCACGATGTTACTAAAGAGACTCCAGCTTGCATGATGTTCGGGAGAGAGTTGAGGTTACCCTGCGATTTGCTCTTTCGAAGGCCCTTTCTATCAACGGAAGCCACGGATGAGTTGACCAGTCGGCTGCAAGAACGACTGCGAGAAGTTCATGACAAGTCAGAAAACATATCCGTATGACAAGCGACCGCATGAAAACCCGATCCGATCGACGCGCTAATTCCGATGGTTATCAGATGAGAGTGGCTATTCAGTCCAAAAAGAACATTTGGCCGTTCTCCCAAACTGCAATCCGATTGGGAAGGTCCGTACACCATACAGACGCGACTCAACGATGTCGTTTATCGGATCCAACGAACACCACGGGGAAAGATGAAAGTGGTACATCTAGATCGACTCGCTCCATATCGAGGAACCAACGATGAAGAAGAAGTTGCTCCACCGGATCATAGATGAGTCAGAGTTGTGTTCGGGATGAACGAAACTTAAGGAGGAGGCAGTGTACTGAAAATTGAGGGTTCTGCTCAATAAAACTGAATAGCCAAAAAAAATTGCATCACAGCCCATGATCAACTGCAGTTCTTTATTCCTGCAGTCTCTCACTAGATTCTTCCTCCCACATTGATCTTTATTTTCACTGCTGTTAAATCTCTGAAGCAGAAATTGGTTAACGGCATTAGTTTAATATTTTTATTGATTAGTATGCATGTCCTAGGGTTCTGAGCAGATCTGCTATATATCAGCTCTCTGCAGAGTACCCCCAGTCCTCTTAATGGGGGTCTTAATGTCTCATCCATGGTTCCTGTATTAGGGCCACATCGATTCCCCCCATAGCAGCTGCAAGTCCTGCCGAGGCCACCTTTCATGTTGTGGGTTTATCTGTGTGACTCTAATTCTTTGAATTTCTTCTCAGGACGCTGAAGGATTTGTCCTCCTTCCCTCTCTTCGTTTTGATACATAAGAATCGAGTCCTGCATCCGCAGTCCCTTAACTGTGTTCTGGTACTGGAGATACCACCTGAATGCTGATGGATCATATGTATGTTGTCCAGGGATGCTCTGGAAGGTCTTTAAAGTCGACAACAGTCAACTCCGCTCCCTCCCAGAGTTGCCCCAGTGTCCCAATCGTGCCCCTGAGTCATTTCACCGTTCCTTAGTCTGCACAGGTCATCGATAGGACCCCTGTGCTAAAGGACGTTTTATGAAGCATTTGGGGCGTATCTCCGCTGCACACGGGTTGTGAGCAGAGCGCCTCCCTTATCCTGTTCTGAGCAACCAGGCCTGCCTGTTCCTGGTTTATTAACACTTCCGTATGACGTCTGTCGATAACCGCCATCCGAAGACCTTTCGCGACCTCGCCGTAAGATCATTAGCTCACTGTTTAACCGCCAATTCCTCGACAGTCCTGGGCACTGACGTCGAAGGGTTACCGTCCGTTGTGGACTCCTCTTCGATATTTTGATGGATGGTGTCCATTACTTCCACCATTGGATTAATATTGATGGGGTCTGAGTCGGATGGGACCGGCTCTCCCCATTTGGTTGTTGTTTTGCATATTGCCCCCTGCACAGAGCCAAGGCTACTTACTACGGAGATTCCGCCCAGTTTCTCGGAGGCTCCGCTAATGACGGTGTTCTCCTACCGCCACGCATCGACGATACGGGTCGCATAACACATTGGATTGGATTGGACTAGGATATGGGAGTGGTTAATTAACAGTATGGATAGGTAGAGAGTTGGGACATGATTCCCTCCCAAGAAGGGTGGTAGAAGGAACATCAAGTGCTTCGCGTGGGCAATATTGCCAAGTCCTGAAGTAAACCTATCCTTCACCGGGATTATGGAAGATGGCTTACCCGTTACCCCCTCCTGGGTGGCCTTAGGTACATACACAATATTTTTCATTACACATGACATCCCATTACCGTCAACGCAAGCTTCAAATCTGATTGAGCATCTGCCAAGGGCATCCCCCATGCTATTGAGGCCAATATAAATTTTAGTCGATATTTCGAACTGGTTAAATGATGAAAACAATTCACGATAATGAGTTACGTGATTGGTCGCTCCATAGTCTGCAATCTAACAATCTTGACTTTCATAAGACAAAGTCTTGCAAATAAATGTTTCATCGTTTTGAGTTTTCTTAGGCGCTTTCGAGTTTTACTTGGCATTACTTACGAAAATGACCAAATCCTTGAAAATTATGACACTTGAGCTTCTACTTGTCTTTATTATTGTTACCTGAGTTTTATGTCGATTGATTTGACATTTTCCAAGAACCATTCTTACTATTATCAGTCCTTATTCTGTGATAACAGGTTATTTGTTCATATTTCTTATGATCTTTTACTTTACTTGCTAATAAAGCGCAATCTCTTCGTGCTTTTCCGTGCGCATTTGCCTACACGTTTCTTGGAAGTCAAGATACTAAGAAAATTTGGAAATTTGAGCAAGTTGTTGTTGATCCTCAGCATGGGCCCACCAGGCTTGACAGAAACTTTTATATTCATCTAGTAAAAGAATCCTTGACTACAAGCGATGAATCATCAGGTTTTACTTTTAACTGCTGCATTCTCAAAACTAGATCTTCAAATTCAGCAATGTGTTTAATCATGTTGCTTTTTTTGAAGTTGAAATATTCTGTTTGAACATTATGCTCCGACTGCTTAGTCTGTTGCTGATAAATTGACTGCAGCGTTTTCTACATTCACATATTAGTAACAAAGCCATTACCTTTGACACAATAGTTTTCATTCATCTGACTTGCCGCGTGATTGGCCTTATCATATACCTACTTTCAGCGATACCTCGTATGTTGATTTCTTTGTAGCATTTGCGCTGTCCACCACGACACCAGGTCAATTTTGAAACACCCATTGAATTAGATTTTATTTATTTTTCATTGAGTATAATTTTATCAAATTTTTTCGTTTTATTAAGTTATTGTAAAAGGCGTTACGGAGAACGAAAGTAATGGTAAATGTATTAATTATTTTGTTGAGATAAGAAAGAACAGTGAATTAAATTTCGCAGAAATAAGATCAAGTTACGGTGTGTCAATAAAGACGACATGTTTGTCACCCTCGGAATTCATGCCATAGAGTTTGTCAAGACCTCATTACTGTAATTATTTCTGAGTTCGGTTAAATTACTACCTACGTAAATAAGTTGGCACTTAGGAGCGGTAACTATTCCATTTAGTTCATGATACATGTGAATGTAGCTGGTATTTACTCTGAGAAAAGAGTTTCAGCTTTATTTATCTGCTTATACATATATGTTATCAATACAGTCAAAGAAGAAGAATACAATAATACAAAAGAGAAAATATTCTGTTGTTTCGAGTTTAAATAAACTTATTTTCAGTTGAGGTAACAAGTCACAAATGTGGAGAGCTAAAAGACATTGTTTGAAACAACATCAATCAACAAAACCGTGAAATTTTAATTAAGCATCAAAATCAATATTTAATTATAATTTCATGATTTTAGTCGATAAGTTCACATAAATATAGGTCGGTTTTTAGATACAGAGTGTTAATATCTTTGTAATCCTTCAGAAGATCGTTTAGTTTGTAATGGTGTATTTTTATCAATAATGACTTTCTAATAACTATTTTTTAAATCTTTCAAATTTCTCTGACGAGTTCTTTACGCTACTTTATTCTGCATCATATGAATTTATATTTATGGATATGTTATTTTCAAATACCTTACCACCCAATATATAAGTATACCGACTCACCGAAATTTGAGTAGAAGGGGAAGTTTCCCTTTTGAAGATAAAAAACAATTGTCGCTGTAATCTGGGTTCCACATATGAATCAGATATCTATGCCTGCATTATGACTTTGGAAATGTCATCTAATATAAAGTTTATATTTGTTCCATGTCAGATGTACATCTAGATAAATTTTAATTTTCGAGCCAGGATTTCGATTAACGATGTGTTTTGGCGTCAAAAAGGGAACTTCTGCCACCATGGAAGTCTCTAGACCTGTGTTTCACCCGTTACCGATAAATAATTCAAAATTTCTTAGTTATCATTCAGCTTCAAAATAAAAAAAATCGAACATTCTGGCAAATAGCCATATTACACAGATTAGTTGTTTTAAATAAAGATATGGTTTATTGAGTAGGTAATAATTATTTTTTGATATTCTAGATATACCGAAGCGACGCTTGTGAATTTTGTCTATGCCTAGATGGAGAAATGTTCTGCTGGTGGCAAGATTGCCCTCCAGCTATGGAAGGCCCATGCAAGGATAAAGGACCTTTCTCGCCGTGTAGTAAGTACAGCATATTATTATAAATAATAGGGACTCTTATCATTTGATGCATTAAATAAATGGAGAGACAGACATAAAATAGACGGATTGGTTTGGATCAATTATTTCAATTAAGTTGGCACTATATGTTTTATGAAAGTTATTCCCGGTAAAAAGTTATGCATATTCAAAACAAAAAATTAAATAATTGTATATCAATGTCTTGCATTCGTATACGAGGTTTGTCGAACAATGTAAATTTTGCTCAAGAGTAAAGTACCTTTATTGCTCTCAATATATTTATTGAGAAATGTTGATGCTAAGAGAAAATTACGGTAAGATATTCAATATTATAAAACCACCATGAAAAAAACAGAATTCTTTAATTATTCACCGTCGATGACGTCTCTTACCTACGCTTTTATTATATCTATAATCTGTACATCTATTTATATTATCTATACATCTATACAACTATACATCTCTAACTCTTTACATCTATATCTATACATCTATACATATGAAATAAAATTGTAACAGGCCGACGTCTGTATATTAAAGATATTCAAGAAAAAATAACATGGGGGTTTTTATCAGAACAACAGAATCCAAAACAACATTTTTGAGAGTTTTTGTCTGTCTGTATGTTTGTACGCGCGTCACGCAAAAACTACTGCATGGAAATGAATGCAGTTTTTAACGATATATTACTAGAGGTCTAACTTGAAATATAAGCTACATTTTATTGCGCCTGTCTATCTTTCTGTATGTTTGTACACGTATCACGCAGACTCCCATAGAATTGAATGCAATTTCAAACGATGTATTGCTAGAGAACTTAGAATATAGGTTCCATTTTACCATGTCCGCCTGTCTGTCTGTATGTTTGTACATGCAAAAACTACCGCATGGCATTGAATGCAGTTTTCCACGCGCACGAATTAGCGGGCAAAAGCTAGTCCATAAATATAAATAAAATTCAAGTGTAAACTGTTGTCTGTTTGTTTGCCAGTGCTAAACTGAACTGATTTTTTTTATGATTTTCATTCATTTGAAAGAGGAGACTCGAGAATGGTCTCGTATTTGTAATTTCAAATCCAAAATCTCCATCCTTCCAAAAAACGCCCCTGAGGAGCGAATTTTTCTCGGAAATTGAAAATCTGAGACAGCAGAATTAAAGATAGGACAATATCGGGGTTTTCGAGTTACAGCAGTGGTAAAGTCGAAAATTTGCGTATTTCCGCGACTATGTTTCTAGATTACTAGCAAAGAATATACATGGGTAACAGGATAAATACTATCTTCTTTTTTCTTAGTGAACGTTCAAGTATTTTCGTGACTTATGTTACACTCATATGTGTAAAATAAATATTTTTTACAAAAAAATTGACCAACGTTATAATTGGCACACTGAAAAATAAAAAAATAAAATATATCTATTGGTGCTGGTACTTGTAAAATTGGTGACAAAAGTTTTCAATCTATTTGCAACTACACAACTTCAAAAGTAACAGCACCAATAGAATTAATATTATTTTGTATTTTCCAGTGCACCAACAATTAACGTCGACCCAATTTTTTTTTTTATTATTTTTACTAAAATATCGCAATATTGCACATATTCTTGAATCAAATCGAAATGTTCTATCACAGCCTTTTTTATATCAAGCCTGGAACTACAAATGTCAACACCGCAGAATCTCGAAGCGGTAGTCCTATCGCTCTATCGCTGTCGTCTACTATTCTCATACGACATATTGCAGATTTATCTACCTATGGATTTTGTTTTTATGATATTACGTCTCATAGGTACGTTACAAATGACAAAGGATAATGTGCTTTGTCATCTAAATACCCAAAAGTGATGCGAAGATAAAATATCCTGAAATATAAATTTTAACTGCCTCGTCTACTTCACATTCGGACAATTACTGAAAAAAAATCATATATATTCGTTAATCGTTAATTACGAAATTTGGAGAGTCAGTCCCCCAAATTTTGAATTTTGCTCTGATATCAATGAATGAGAAACTCCCATCCGAATCTATAACGACAGTCTAGCGTCCTCTTCACTTTCTTTAACGTTGGATTATAATTACATTCAGGTACGCAGCAACGTCTACTCATTGTTATCACAGAACACTATCACAACTCACGTTACATTACGAAAACTTTTTATTACGTACTTATTATACCGAGTATTAAAATATTATCCCGCCGAATACAAAATATAACCTAATTTAACAACGTGTCAATCTACACGAAAAATGAGAATACTAGATTAGCGAAAAACGCTGGACTATGATCGATCAAATAAGAAACAAGACTATCACAGTGTTGCCGTGGTTTCTTATTTCCAGGCTTGTTATAGAGAAGGCTGTGGTTCTATACATCGTTGAAACGATTCCGAAAATTCCTGATATCGTTTGAAACTCATTAGGACCTGAAAATCATGAATTACATTTAATTTTAAAGCTCACAAAGCTCAATTTGTGAATATTACCAGAGCTATTTGGTTTTTGCCAATTTATAAGTGATAAATCAGTATGCCTCTTATACGAAAAAGTGTAAGTTTGAAGACACCTAGAATCAAAGCAATAATAATAACAAAAATATATTCAACATACGATGAAAATTACATATTATCTAGATCAAAATCAAAAAATTATATATTGATCCTTTTTCTTATGTACGCTATTTGACCATAACAGGTAACATGTATCGTACCACAAAATTTTTTCATTGAAGATACAAAGTAAAAACTTGTTATTAAAACAATAGGTATGTTATTGATATCAGTTCCCTCAGACTCTTATGTTCCTATAGATAACGGGTTGGTGGTTTAGAAAAGGGTATACGTAGTTAAATGCATGTTGTTAAATAAATTGAATGCGTATTCAGGTCAAAGTAAAATTACAGGAGTTTTTCAAAAGTAGAAAATAATCACTCCTGTAAGACTTTTTGAGAAGTTCCACTCATTTCCTGTATTAAAGAATAGCTTACCTTACGATTTGATATGGGTCCACTGTGTTTGTAGCTACATTGGGGAATAACTTTCAACTTTTTGAGGGTCTTGCTCATCAGAAAACAAATATACAAATTTCCAGGGAGCATTTAAGTTCTATATAAACCATTGATTGAAATATTCCTTGGCTGTTACTACAAATCTTGTGCTATTAACTCATAGAAACTTGTTGGATTATGTGAAATATACCTACAACCTTTGCTCGTTCATAAGATTCTGTTTCACTATTTTCCTGTACATAAATTTAATATTAGTTAGCATTTGGAAATAAAAAAAGTAAAATAATGAACAAAAAAATATAGTCTTAAAAGTGGCTCTGAAGAATTCTTGAGAGCTCACCTGGATTCAGTATAAATCAGTATATTGCAGCAGACAAATCAATAGAAAAAAATAGTAGATAACAAATTGTGCAATTATGTTCAATCTAACTCAAATTTTAACGGAAACAAATATTTTACGCAAGTTTCAAATTTCCGGTGATTTCGTTGGAGCTCGGCATTGGTGGTAGATTTACTACCACCACCTACAACCTTCTGCCTTTAGAAAATCTGAAACATAGAATAGGACAGCGAATGACAATCTTAGTGCAGCAAACAAGGATGGTGCTATAGCAATATTTGTTTGTGAGACGATCACTTTTTCCGATTGTTGACCGACTGGTTGTTTCTGTTGCGAGTAATACAATTTATTGTGTTGTTTGAAGTTCAACTCTCGATTTTATTTTTAAGAGTCAGCTATAGACTCTGAAACACTCCTGTTTGAAAATAATAGTGTTTATAATGTCCAAATATACAGGCTGTCCCATCGGACGTGGGCCAACATGGCTATCTTTGTTAGTTGTGAAAATATAGAGTCGGTTAAATGGGGAAAGCAGTGCAGAATTTTGCGGTACATTGTGATTGCGCGCAGCTGTCAAATACCCCCGTGGGTACTGAAATTTGCAGATGTTGTGATTGCCCGTAACGGAAGGATTAAGGCGATTAAGGCAGGTGGGCAGATTTTTTTTTAAAACTTATCTAACATTAGGGTATACAAATAAATTCTTAGAATGGTACGAATCTAGTATATGATTTCTTAATGGTATTTTGTAAATTCATATTGGTTTTAGATATATATATATATATATATATATATATATATATATATATATATATATATATATATATATATATATTATATAACTTTTCACAAGATTTACTTTGTAAAAAAGATTTATTCAAAATTACAAAATTCAAATTGAAAACTAACATAGATTTGTCTAACAACTAAGATTCTTACTAACTATATCGGAGCAACAATGCTCGTGTACTTATACCTAAATTAATGCACAATTAGCAGTTTCAGTCACGTATGAGTTCGTGTTCCCATGGCGATACTTGCCCGGTATGTTATCTGAGAACACATGCTATGCTGCAAGTTGATATCCATGGATACTGCAAGTTTTGCGGAAAGTTCTTGGAATTGATGAAGGCTATTGTCTGGCGATGAACTTGGTATCCGGGAACTGCTAGGTCATCATAAAGTCCCATATAACAGCTCCCCCTATTAATTAAAAGTTGATGCCATGTTGTGGTTAGCGATATTCAAATCTTCTACATTTACATCATTTAGCTTGAGGGGCTCTAGTTTTGGGAGTTTGTTCTTGTCAGCTATGTGCTTACAACATTCAAATCGGACAACCACAGGATGAGAATTGTCGGCGACCTCTGTGATTCTCTGATTATTGGCTTGTACCTTGGCGATGCCAATAAATGTATGGCACTCCGATTCAAGTTTAACAATAGAGTTTTGGGACAGGGTAACAGTTTTTGTGTTTGCTTGAGGGCAGTTTACAGTCATTTGTAAGAGTTCTGATATTACAACCAGCCATACATTGTCTTTTAACTTGTACACGTTATATCCTTGACTATATACTACCGCACTTTCACATGTTTTCGGTACTTCATGACGGTTCTTGAGAAGTTGGGCTTCACATGCTGCATTGTCGTCGATTGGTTAGGCATACAGATTAGAGCACAGTTTCTTATGTCGACCTAGATCTTTACAATTTTTGGGGTCCTTTACAGGAATATACATCAAAGAATCATCATTTCTCGCGATATATTTTTGATTTATTGTCAGGATATGATGAAGACCAGTTCTCTTATCCCATATAGGGATAGGGAACAGGTAATAAAGAGTGTAAAGTTGTTGTTCCACTAAAGGTATTCTTAGTACAAATACGATATTATCATCTTGTTGATATGCCTGGAGTTCTATGATTTCTAGGTATTGGAAAATTTTGGATAGTTTGACTGGTAGTGGTAGATTGTTTCTAATAAGATTTTGGGATATTTCCTGAAGGGCTGACATAAGATTTTCAGGGTTTATGATTGAAGAATGAATTGAAAAAGTTATGGCACTCAAAACATCGTTCAGATTATCTTCTATAATCAGATAACTCTCTAAAAGTTTTTCACATATCACGAAGAATTTAAGTTTAGATTCAACTAATGCCAATTTGTCGTTTAATTGATGGATGCTTCTTTCAATTTTTCTCATGTCATCGTTGAATGTTTTTCTGTCGATAGCCAAGTTCCTAATTGATTCGTTAAAGGTCCTTATTAAAGATGTTGATACCGAAATTCGGTTTTTCAAAAGGTTTTCTATGTGAAGTTGATCCTGATTCAATTTATAAATACTTTCCGTGTAGAATTTCTCGTCATCTGCATCTAAATTGCCTGTTAGTGCTTTAAACAAACTGCCAATGCCGTCTATAGCTCCTCGTTTTGTTCGCTTCGTATTTGTGATTACTTCGCTAAATTTATGTTTTATTGATTTGGATATTTGGCTTAAAAGATTGACATGCGTTCTTACGTCTGAATGGAAGAGATTCATATTGTGATAGTCGGGTTTTAAAATGTCCTGTATAGCGTCGAGAATTTTGTTGTTGTTTTCGTATGCAGTCAGTAATGCTGAAATGTTCTGGTGTACAAGTAAAGTCCTTCTGTCATTGGATATGATAATACGGTTCTCATCGTGATAGAACACTCCAAGAGTATTATTTATAGGTTCTATGGAATATTGGCATAGGGCCATTCTGACCAGGACGAAGTACCTGAAACGAATTTATATTTCAGCACACAATTTCATGTCGTCGAAATTTACTTTACTTTTCTGGTTTGTATTGGTATTAAGAAGGGTTGCTGAATTTTGATGAGTTTCTAGAACTTCAAAGGGTCCGTTGAATTTATTGGATAATTTGTTTTTTAATTGGGATTCTTTTATGAATACTCTGTCACCTACTTTAAAATCTTGAGTATTGTCCTGGACATGTTGATCGAACCGAAGTTTTGCTTTTTGTTTTTGTCTGTCAGTCCGTTCCCTAGCTACTTTGTAGAAGTGAGACAGTCGGTTGTTCAAGTCTCTGACGTATTTCATGATTAATTCTTTTTCATCATAAAGTTTTTTCGGGGGTCTACTGGAGCTATGCCCGAACACGAGCTCATATAGTGTGAATCCATGTGTCTTATTTGCAGAATTGTTGTAAAAGATGACTGCATATGGTAGGATATTGAACGGGTGTTCTTGGGGATAATTAGCTAAATGGACTCGAATCATTTTCAAGAGTGTAGAATGGAACCGTTCCAGAGAACCATTCGACTGAGGGTGTCCTACACTTGAGTAGGTCAGTTTGATATCGAATAATTTACATACGTCCTTAAGTAGCGCGTTATCGAATTCCCTTCCGTAATCGCAGTGGATTCGGACAGGTGTCCCATAGTGTTGAAAGTAGACTAGAAGCGTATTAACCACCGCTTTGGCTGTTTTATTTTCAATAGGGTAGGCTTGACTAAATTTTGTCGATTCGTCCCTAATTGTCAAGACATAGTTTCTCGAGGTTACTTCCAGAATATCGATATTAATCCTCTCGAATGGGGCTTTTGAGGTTTCTGTTATTACAAGTGGTCTCTCTAAATTCTTTCGATACGCTTTATTTTTCTGGCATCCCTTTGTCTTATGAATTTCTCGACATCCTTTGTTAGTCCTTTCCAAGAATATTTTTCTTTTATGCGTCTAATAGTTTCGTTCTCGCCTCTATGTAGGTTAGTCTTACCATTATGATATTGGTCTAGTATGGTGGGAATTTGTTCGTCTGTTGGAGTCTGGGTGACATTTTGTAATGCTTTAAATTTTATCTCTTTTTCACTATTTATGAATGAGAGCATTTCTAGAATAGGGAGATCTACATTTGTCTCTACGCAGTATGTTTCGTCAGTTTGTAGTAACTGTTGCGTTTCTTTTTGAAATTTGGAAAGGATTTTAAAGTGATTGATTCTAATTCTAGAAAGCGCGTCCGCGTTCTTATTTGTCTTTCCGGGCTTGTATCTTATCTCGTAGCCGTATTCTTCTAATTTGAGCCTCTAAACGTCCACCGGCATCCTTGCAACTAAAAAGCCACGTAAGAGGGCGATGGTCAGTTACAAGAATGAACTTTCTACCAAAAAGGTATGGTCGAAAGTGCTTAACGGACCAAACTATGGCGAGCAGGTCGCGCTTTGTAATAGAGTACTTGACTTCTGCCTTGCAAAGGGTTCTTGAAGCATAGGCAATCGGAAGATCTTTTCCTATAGTTCCCTGAGATAATACCGAACAAAATTTGGATAAATGAGGACAGGTGTGGAAGTTAATTCTCGTTTCAAATTTTCGATTTTCGACAGCTTCTTTACAATCTGAATCGAAATCAAATGCGACATTCTTTTGAAGAAGGCGGGTAAGGGGCTTGGAAATTTTTGCAAAGTTTTCTATGAACCTACGATAGTATCCAACAAGTCCCAGAAATGATTTAATTTCCTTTTGATTTTTAGGTTCAGGGAAATTTCCTATACATTTAACCTTACACGGATTTGGTTTTACGCCGTCCTTTGTTGTAAAATAAAGTCACATTCTAAAAAATAAAAATAAAATACGAAATTCTACGTCAGGTCACATTGTCGGAGTATGAGTGTTCGTGCCCGGTGACTACATATTGATCAGCTGATGGTAAAAGAGAAATATTTCTGGTTAGGGATCGCTTAAATAGTTTTTCAATTACATGTAACTAGAGCCATCTAATGTTGGATAGTGAATATTTTGAAGTTGATTAATGAGAAAGATAATTTAAATAGTAAAATACTGTAATATTTGACATAGAATTATAGACAAAAGGTTAGGAGAAGCACAACAACAAAATAAATGTTTATAAACAAGTTCAAAAGTTTAAGGAGTTGAAAAACTGTATGCAGTCAAAGTTGCTTTGTTCATTAAGTGATATAGTTCGTGGGTTATTATTGTTGGAATTTATCTCGAAAATCTCAAGAATGTTCAACAACCGGCCTTTTGGAGCATGGTGTAATATTTTAACATCATTGTTGATATTGAAGGTGTGTTTATTATTGATTACATGATTTGCGAAAGAGCTTTTTGAATTGATATTGTAATAAGGTGTAGTAAGAAACAAAGATTTATATTTATCTATTATTTTAGCGTGTTCATCTATTCTAATACTTATTTTTCTGCCAGTTTGACCTATGTATTTGGCTGGGCAATCAGAGCAAGAGATCTCGTAAACTCCGGATCTATCAAGAGGGTTGACCTGGTCTTTAACATGGACCAACATCCTATAAATTGTGTTATGGGTGGAGAAGCAAACTTTTAGTTCCTTGTTATGGTGTTGGAAAATGTTTCGGATTTCTTGTGAAGCTTTGCCGATGTAAGGTAATGAGCAGAACTTAGTTGATATAGTAGGTACAATTATGTTCCTGTTTATGTGTTTTGTCAAGTGTCTGTGATATATTCTATCTATAAATTGAATAGGGTAGTCATTGTTGGTGCCAATTTGTTTAATGATGTTAAGTTCCTTGTTAAAATTTCTTACACTCATCGGGATGGAGAACAGTCTATGAAAAAGTGCGTTGAAGGAGCTCAGTTTATGTAATATCGAGTGACAAGAATAATAGGGAATGATATTGCCTGTATGTGTCGGTTTTCTATAAATTGAGAAACTCAAATTATTATCAGTTTTAGTTATCAGAATATCCAAGAAAGGTAGGCGATTGTTATCTTCTATTTCCATTGTGAAGGAGATAGCTGGGTGTAGCGAGTTCAAGAATGTTAAAAGTAAGTTTAGTTGGGTTAAGCTACCATCGAAAAGCAATAAACAATCGTCTACATACCTGTAGTAGAAAATAATCTTATCATAGTGAATGAAATCCTGGAACTTTGTTTCCAAATTGTTCATAAAAATTTCAGCAACAACGCAGATAGGTTACTGCCCATAGCTAGACCCGTTGATTGAGCGAAAATTTCATTGTTGAATTTAAAGAAGTTTTGTTTCAGGACCGTGTCCAAAAGATGGCAAATATTGAGGCAATGTTGGAAGTTAGTGCCTGATTCAAAGAGGAGGTTCCTAACTAGTTGAATACAATCATCTGGTGGGACACTAGGGAAGAGATTAACTACATCGAATGATACTAGAATGGAATTATCTGGTATGACAACGTTTGAAATTTTATTAATTAAATCTTTGGTGTTTTTTATGGAATAAGGGTTATGGAATTCGGTTAAGTCTCTAATTAGTTTGTTAAGCCATGAAGATAATTTCGATGTGGGTGAGTTACAATAAGAAACAACAGGTCTAATAGGAATACCTGCTTTGTGAATTTTTGGTAAGCCATATAATAAGGGTGTGGACGGGTTCATGGGGATTAGTCTATCTTTATTAGATTCGAAGTAAATAATGGTAGTTATCGTAAAATCTGTCTAATATATTTGGTTGTAGGATCAGAATCTAATTTTTGGAAGCAGTCCGAGGACAGGAAGTTGATGACTTTGCTCACGTAGTCAGGCCGATCCATGATAACAAGACAATTACCTTTATCTGTTTTTGAAATTACTAAATTGTTATGTTTGACTTTATTTGTAATATGATTCATAATAAATCTAAGCTTCTTATCCTCATTATTATATGTAATGTTTGAATTAAAAGTGAAATTCCTGTTTAACACACGTGCTTCACAAAGTTTCACAAGAAATCCGAAACATTTTCCAACACCATAACCAGGAACTAAAAGTATGCTTCACCCATAACACAATTTATAGGATGTTGGTCCATGTTAAAGACCAGGTCAACCCTCTTGATAGATCCGGAGTTTACGAGACCTCTTGTTCTGATTGCCCAGCCAAATACATAGGTCAAACTGGCAGAAAAATAAGTATTAGAATAGATGAACTCGCTAAAATAATAGATAAATATAAATCTTTGTTTCTTACTACATCTTATTACAATATCAATTCAAAAAGTTCTTTCGCAAATCATGTAATCAATAATAAACACACCTTCAATATCAACAATGATGTTAAAATATTACACCATGCTCCAAAAGGCCGGTTGTTGAACATTCTTGAGATTTTCGAGATCAATTCCAACAATAATAACCCACGAACTATATCACTTAATGAAAAAGCAACTTTGACTGCATACAGTTTTTCAACTCCTTAAACTTTTGAACTTGTTTATAAACATTTATTTTGTTGTTGTGCTTCTCCTAACCTTTTGTCTATAATTCTATGTCAAATTTTACAGTATTCTACTATTTAAATTATCTTTCTCATTATTAAACTTCAAAATATTCACTATCCAACATTAGATGGCTCTAGTTATATGTAATTGAAAAATTATTTAAACGATCCCCAACCAGAAATATTTCTCTTTTACCATCAGCTGACACTCATACTCGGACAATGTGACCTGACGTAGAATTTCGTATTTTATTTTTATTTTTTAGAATGTGACTTTATTTTACTATTTTTAATTTTTTAATTTTTCAATTTTCATAACGGGATAATTTATTTATTTTATTTTTCAAGTATATATTTGGGATCGTTTACATAATGTTTTTCTTCTCTTAAATTTTTCATCTCCATGTGAGTATTCTATCCACCATTTTGTATCATAACTACATAATTTTTCACTTTAATTTGTTACAGAACTTTCTATATTTCGATTGAAAATGAGATTGTACAATCTCGAAACATGTCTCAGTAATTAATCCTTAACAATAAACTGTGGAGAAGACTTCGTGTTTTTTTTCTGGTATTACCATTTCACTCCACTTTGAGAATGGACTTCTACAACCATTAACATAGATTTGTCTAACAACTAAGATTCTTACTAACTATATCTGAGCTACAATGCTCGTGTACTTATACCTAAATTAATGCACAATTAGCAGTTTTAGTCACGTATGAGTTCGTGATCCCATGGCGATACTTGCACGGTGTTTTATCTGAGAACACATGCTATGCTGCAAGTTTTGCGGAAGGTTCTTGAAATTGATGAAGGCTATTGTCAGTACATCACTTGGTATGCGGGTACTGCTAGGTCATCATAAAGTCCCATACAACATATATATATATATATATATATATATATATATATATATATATATATATATATATATATATATTGATTTTGTATTCTTGACTGGTTTTATAATAAATAAATGTTAAACGTACGTACATGTCATCCATATCTAATGGATAGCTTTCATTTCTCACTCAAGTATAATGTCATAAAGACTAGTATTATAGTTATCCTTATAACTTATTATAACCATTTTCTCTTTCAGCCAGCGTTCAAGTAAGTCCACTACTAACTTCTACCCCGTCAAAAACGACCACCAAGATTGCAGAATCTTCGAGCAAAATTCAAAATTTTCTTAATAACATGAGAAAACCTGCTATTCACCAGGAACAATGGTATTCGACAGATCTTCCAATAGCTGAGACAAGTACCTTCAAAACATCCAAGGAATGCCTACTGATGGGTATGTATTCTCATATTTTTTATTTATTTCATTTTCATTAACTAATTCTTAATTATATATTACATGAAAATAACTTGTAGATATATCAGATACATTAATTTCTGGATTCCACTTAAGCAAATCATCTTAAAAGCATTGTTTTTTTTTTCATCTGATTGTTTCATTTTCCAGTAGGTATTCTGAACCACAGAGATATATCGAAAAGATGAGATGCGTGTTAGTCTCGTCCAGGTATTAGTTGCTATTACACTGCTCTCCCTTATCTGCTCGTTAGATATATCACCGATAGATAATAACAAACCTGGGTGAATAAGTTATGAATCGTATCTCAATAATCTATATTTTTTATTATTTGTTCGGCCTGTATTCCTCAAGGTAGCCTCGCTGCTAAACTGTTGAATCTTTCTAAAAGGTGAATGATAAGTCCTTTCGATGCTACAATGAGACTAGTATCGACAGCGGATCGGAGGTTTCTGAATTTGTTGCCGTCTATATCGTTATTCCCGCATTCCACTTTTCCTTCTTAGAATATAGGTACCTCTGGTGTTATATATATCCCACTCTGTAGGACATAATTCTGTGTTTTCTTGCTTCCGTATTGTCGTTCGCGTCAACATAGGTATAGTGAGGGACGAGTTATGTGCACCACTCTCGGTTTCACTAGGTAGTTACAGTTACCAAATGGTAGTCATAGATGATCTTTTAATACTTCGAATAGACCTTCTTTTTGTCACTGATGTTTGGAAAAAGACCTTGATGCCAGAGACGATCGAGATCTCATCAGGATATACTCTAATTAAGGCTGTAGATACACCACTATCGATAAAAAAGCTATCCACGGTACCCACTCAAGTGAAACGCGCCACTTCCATCGATATGCATGCACTCCACCCCTTTATCATTGCGGTGAAATTCAACGAATTAATCAACTGATACCAACACAACCACGACAATATCTGGCGCTATCAACGAGTGACTTAAAATGGCAAGCTCCGACTCAATGGGCTGAAATTGCAGGCTTGCACTTGGTTCTCGATATCCAAGTTAAGGCAAACCACTCAACGCGATGGGGTTTGGAGTAAAACCCAGCGAAATATTCTGCCTAGCCAGCACCATCCGATTCTACTAGAAGAAGGCCTGAAAATACTTTTGATGGATTCAATGCCTCTATATAGGTGAAATTTTACGAGTGCCAAACAGGAAAAATTCTGAAAAAACTCGGCTCGGACCGGAAAATTATTGTTGTAAACTATATGATTTGTCATTCATTTGGTATATTTATCTATTTTTTATCATAATATAAAACAAATATACGAAAATATAACGAGTCTGAAATATAGAGGCGCGGCAAGGCATGTGCATTTCGTCAGAGGGCGGAACATGTTGACGAGTCTGGACGTTAGTGGGGCCTGACTAGCGTGAGCGTATACCGCTATTGGTCACTCATAAAAGCCAAGGCCATGATTATATCCCTAAATGTTTAGTGAGTTCGCGGTATTGTTGGAACGTTCGTTGCGTTGGAAGATGTCGGTCGAAGCTTCTAGTTGGAGAGGATATGGCATGGAGCTCAGTACGGTGCAGTACGTCGAGTAGACATCCAAGAATGGGGACTAGACGCTAGAAGCAGCGGAAATAAATGGCACTCGTTTTAAATAAAGACAATCGACAGTTTTAAATATAAACTGTACATTGTAATTGATAGAATAGTAGTACGTAGTGATATAAATAATCTGTGATATTTAGAGTAAACAAAGTTGATGACAAATAATCCCCCAGTCATTCTTATATGCCCGTTACACTGGTGTCAGGTTTGGGGTTGAAATTGATGATTGATTTGGCGAGGAATTGTGTCGAGCTTCACGGTTTTTCAGTAGTGACATTTTAGAACATCCTGAAATACTCTTTCAAACGCTATCGAGAAAGAAATGGCTGCCAAAACGGTATGCAGCATGGTGCCGTTGGTGAAATGAATGGTAAGTGAAATGCTGTCGTAGCAGCTGATGTTATGATCCAGTATCAAAGCTGGAAAGCATTGTCAGCTTCAGTTATCCAGCTGAAATTGACAGTGGTGTCACCGAGTTTCCAAATTCAAAAAGGGTGGATGCGGTTCATGGAGATATGGTTGCAGACGATACGAGTCTGGTGTCCCAAAGGATGGCTGTAATCAGTATATCGTGCTGTATGTGCTTCTCGAAGTTGGTAGGAGTAAAAGCGTCATCTTGCTAACTTTTGATTTGATTTGGAACGGTCGCACTCTCTTTCATACCAACTGACTAATGATTTATTAGAGCTAAATATAAAGAGCCATATAACAAATATTACCTGAAGATACTGAATGGTATATGTACATGCTATATCTATAATAGTGAAAAACATAGCAACCCACATGAAAAAAAACGGAAAAAGAAAGTGAGCGCAAGACAACTTTATTCTTTGGATAAGAAAAGACTAGAGAAGTGGCATGAACTGTTGGCCGTAGGGTCAAACAGAAAAGTTTGAAAAGTCTTACATAGACTCACGGATAAAAGATACCGTAGGTTACACGCACTAGACTGCTCCCAGATGTCATATCAAATAGGCAGGTGGAACACAAATAAACATAAATTGCACACAAAAATAGTCAATGGAGACTTAAAACGCCATGCACCTATGGGGAAAGTATCGTTCTGGCCTCTTCAGCTTCGGCGGGGGGGTTTCAGTGATCAAGTCACTTAAAACAGGCAAGGCAGCTGTCCCTGACAATATCAGTAATTTATTATTACAAAATGAATTGCTCAATCACATACTAAATAAGAGAAGACAGCTAAAACAGCTATGTGTAAAGTAATAGTTCTTCTTAAGCCAGGAGAAACAAAGCATACCTACTATCACAAACTCACACTTACCTATACTTACAAAGGGTTTTCTTCATTAGAATAACTCCTTATGTTGAAGCTGCAACACCACAATAGCAGACTAGCTTCAGAAGTGGGCGAAGCGAAGCGACCAAATCTCAGCCCTCACCACATACAAGTTCTTTCTGAATGGTATCTTTCCAGGGCTTCAGCACTAGCACTTTCAGCCACTCTCTTGTACTTTTGTCCTTGCATTTTATAAGGAGCCTTATAGATTTACAGTTATTGTTTAGGAATTTGGGTTTGATTTCCCTTCCTTGAAGCTCAATTCCTTTCCCATGACGTTTGCTTGAACGCCCATAATTTGATCCTTAGTGGGGAGTTAAACAGAAAATTTTGAATGGGCTATGCCAACTTCAATTCCCATATCTGATCGTCTATAGGAAGTCCTTTTTGAGGGTTAATCCTCGTTTCTCTCCGTACGGTTCTAAAATACCTCTTCTGTAAGTCTTCCCTTGTTATTGGATGTTTGCTCAAGTGGCTACTTGAAAGACTGATGAACATGCTTACGCGCTTCTTCAAGACTGACATCTCTCCGGAAGAGATTCATCCTTCTCCTTTCAGCACCCCCTTTTTTGAGGTGATCCTATGCCTCCTCTTCCACAACACTTACAGTCTCTGATCCCGCCTCTAAGATGTTGTGAGCTTTTATAGCCACTATTTGTTTTGAGATTCAGAATACCTATCCTTGTTTTTTTTGCATGTAATGGCCTCACAACTAGCTAAGAAATACAAACATCACCCACAGCAGAACCGTGCATTACTGTGGAAAAGCTAGTTAATACTGGAAGCCACCACGTCTCCAGAGTGCGCTTGAACGAATGCCCAGGCAGCACGCCCTGAGCTCTCATATTCGCCACCCCGAGAGACGAGCACGATGGATACCTACCCCCACAATATTTTATTTAGATGCGGCACTAGTGTCTTTTTACCATTCCTCAGTAATATTCTCTAGCATACACTAGTTATCGCCAAAATGCTGGAAGATAAAATACCACATGTAAATCAGTGTAAGTTATGTTGCGAATTTCAAATCTGATTGCAGGGAGTTGTCGAGATCATGTATCTATGAAAAATGACGATCGTTGTACAGGGTGATTCATTAAGAAAGGGCAATCGCTGAACTGGACATACTACACAGCAAAATATGGCGATTGAGCTTAATATGTCTTATACAAATGTTGCAGGTTTACGAAATACAATGTATTTAAAGTTGGAATTTTAATTTGAAATTTCTTAATAATTTTGAGATTGCAAGCAGTATCGTCTTGAAAATTGGCGACTTTATGTTCTTTGGCACGAATTGTATGCTGAATTTAGCACTATTTATACAGGGCGATAGTTACACCCTGTTACTTAGGTAAATTACAACATATCTTTTTTGCCTAATAAGGTAGTTCTGTTTATTTCATGTAACTCTATCAGTTTTTGAGTTATTTGCAATTTAAACATTCAGCGTAAAGACTCCTAAGCCACCGTTATTAGATTGACTTTTTTTCAAGTAGGCTTGTGTTAGCACTTATCAGTTTCTCATGTAAAGAAATATTTGACATTTTTACTGTCACTAAGTGAGAGTGTATTAATTGTAGTAAAAATTCTAAGATAAGAAAATGCCACGACAACTTTAAATACCCTGTATCTCGTAAACCTGCAACATTTGTATAAGACATGTTAAGCTCAATCGCCACATTTTGGTGTGTAGTTTCTCCAGTTCAGAGATTGTCCATTCTTAATGAATCAACCTGTATAAGATGTATATCCCAGTTTTACATTATTTATTAGATTGATACTTATGTTGTCATGTTTATTATAAACAAGCTAAGCCGGCGAACTTTGTACCGCCCAAGAGTCAATGAGTGCTATATTAAGTTTTAGCTAAACTTAATTTATTAACGCATATATTGTTTTTGGTAGCGCCACCTTTTGAGGATTAGATGAAACTCACGATTGTATATGGTATTGGTGTAGAATAATATTGTTTGATATATCGACAAGGAATAACTATGGCGGATGTCCAATCTTAATTTATATAAAAATTAATTACCTGTATATATTTCAGTTAATTTTCTGATATTTTTATAGTTATTCTGTTATTCTATGCGAAGAGGAATCCAAAAAATAATAGATTGGTCCAGCCAATCTTGAGTTATAAATGGTATAACTAAGACCACTTTGTTTTATATATATTGATAATCCACTCACCCACTTCTTCGTATGATCATTTTTCTTGAGTACACATGGTCGACCACTGAAATCGCAAATCCTACGAACAACGATGTCAACAATGTATCTGCAATCTGCATCGACAATTCTATACATTCACTTATCTTGTTTTATTATCTTTTAGCCGTGTTATTTTAATTTCTCATATTCCTGCTCTCAAATATTATTTCGCATCCCATTATCGTTTTTTCATTTATATTTAAAACTACTGAAAATATATCACTGAACCCCACTTTTCCCCATCCATTTCAACCCTCCCGTAAGCTTGTTGCCACGCTATATTTTCAATTAGAATGTCTTTCGACCGACTTCAAAAAAAGGTGGAGGTATACAATATGGTTATATGTTTGCATTTTTTTTTCATTATAATATATTCATACTCAGTGTAAACGCAACAGCTCTAATCTATGATTCCTACACATTTAGCAAAAAAACTCTAGGACAGAAATCTGATGTGTCCACCAACAAGACTTTCCTACGACTCTCAGGTCGTGTGGTCATTCATTTTTTTCAACGTGTTAAGTCAAACAAAAATTGATGTGAAGATTTCTACTGTGAAATATAAAATATGAAAGACTTTAAGTCAACAGTAGATATAAAGTAATACTATTACCGTGCCTACCAACGATGACATCGTTGATAGGTGCAATATGATTGATTACTAATCAACATTTATATTGTAGACTTCTAACCCTTTTGCTTTAATTTCATTCAGATCACATCACAGTTGAGTCAAGCGTGTAATCGCCGATTTCGTTCTCATTAGAACTCATCAGATACACATATGACTCTGCGATGTGCCCGAAGAAGGTTCAACTTCTAACTCTTATGGCTAATGGCTATGAAATCTTTCGTGTTTTTGGCCAATTTATTTTAAATTTACGATTTTTGCCCTGAAGATTATTTATATAAATAATGACATTTGTAATTGATGGCTATGAAATCTTTCCTGTTTTTGGCTAATTTATTTTAAATTCACGATTTTTTCCCTGAAAAAGAGAATAAACATTCTCGAAAGCTCGGCTTCAATCAAAGAATTTTATTGAATATATGACTGCATCCCCAAGAACATCTTTTTATTTATTATAAAACCAGTCAAAAATACAAAATCAAAATATATATACGTATATATATATATATATATATATATATAATAAAATAGATTTTTATTGGGGATGCAGTCATTTAATAAATAAATTCTTTGGATTATGCCAAACTTTCGAGAATGTTTATTCTCTTCGTCGGGGCAAAATTCGTGAATTTATATAAAATTAACCACAAACAGGAAAGATTTCATAGTCAGCAATCAGAAATGTCATTAGTTATTTTATTTTATTTTATTTTATTTTATTTTTTATATATATATATATAACTAATGACATTTCTGATAGATGGGTTTTAAATCTTTCTTGTTTGTAGTTCATTTTATCTAAATTCAAGAATTTTGTCATGACGAAGAAAATAAACATTCTCGAAAGCTTGGCATAATACAAAGAATTTTATTTATTGAATGACTCACTTGCAAAGTAAGTTCATATTCAGTTTGCGAAATAACTCCAAACTAATATTTATTCATTTATATTTTTTTAGCCTTGATAATGAAAATAAATAGTTCCGAAAGCTTGGACAGCAAAAATAGTTTACTAATTTAAGCCCCATATAACTTCGGCAGAATTCCCATTTTCATTTAACACTTTAACGCATTTTTAGGTCTTTAGAGATCTGATGGGAAGATCAAGAATTTTGAGCGACCCTGTATAAGATAAAAATAAAATCTTCAGTAATAACTAAGAAAGAAGTCTTTCTAAAGCTAATGCTGGAATTTCATCGTTTCATACTTCTAAAATTCAGACTAATGGGCTATTGATTGGAGCTCTGTTTTGAACAAAACAAAAAAAAAATAATTAATTCACTGAATACTGTTAGAGATAGGTATGGGTGTATTATGAAAAAATAACCAGAAGGTGATAGAGAATCTAATAAATTGATAATATATAGGGTGTCTCATTTGAAAAATCAAAGTTGTTAATACTTTTTGATATAAGTGGCAACGTCGCAACGCTGAAAATATAAAACAATTTTCAGAACGATCCTACGAATAGTTTTCCTTAAACGTCTAAGGTACCATCGACCGTGAATCACCCTGTATATATATATATAGATCTTTCTATCAAACCCAGGCCACTAGATATTTCATACTATACTGAGCCACCCTTTAAATAATAATCAAAAATATTTTTGACAATTTTGAGTTCATTTATATGCTCATGTATAACCATTTATCATAATATACATCCGCTAAAATATTTTTTTAATTTTTTTCTGCTATTCCTATATATAGACTCATTTTTATGCAGTCCTGAGCCCCTAGATACTTATATCCAATCTGAGCCAAATATACAACTTTATGGATTTGAGTGGACAAACCTGACTCGTGCGTTGTTGCCAATCTTCATACTGCTCATAATATGGCAAAGTTTGCATATATGTTTGTATCATTTTATATTCAATTAATATTGTAGTACTAAAAACAGCAAATATATTGAGTTTGCATGTGTGGGTTTGTATGTGTCGTTTGGGCTCTTACACTATTCAAGATATCCCAACCCAATTCTGAACACGTGTTTATCGTACCTCAGTCAAATTACTGTGAATTTTTCAGTGCCCGTGGGACTCTTTGTGGTGGGTTCCACACCTGAAAGTCTAATGTATATGGCTGGATTTTGATGATCTTTTTACCATGTATGTATGTAGAATGATATTAGAATATAAATAAACTTGTAGCAGCTGTAAGTGTGACTGGGCATTCTATTCTGTTCTCTCTTGGTATTTGTGAATGGATCTGGGTTGGGTGTTCGGATTTGTTCTACATGCGAGTAGGAGTCTGAGGTAAAATGGTTCCAAACTCAAGGCTTTTATGACTTTATGGTTCCCTACCACAATCTAACAAAGCATAGCCCGAGATGCCGGAAAAAACAGCTAGTAATAATAATAAAAAAAGAAACGGGAAACGTATTAGGCACTAGTTAGGGTATTAGGTAGGTGCAATGAGTTTTCCTTTATAAAAGACCAATACAAATGATTTTAGGGAAGTCATTCTATTGTTACATAAGCCGAAATGTTCTTCTAAAAATACATTTACTTCACTTTCCTTAGGACTTAGAACACTTTATGTGGTCACAAAAATATTGCAATAATTTTCCCCGGTACAAGCGTCCGTGGTTGTTTCATATGTTTTAAATTTGTTCTTGGGGACATACTCATTACTAGAATTTAAAGTTATGCCATCGTTGATGGTCTGCACCGCCTCATTCGGTAATCGTTCATCTAGAATATAATATATTTGAATGTTTTCGGTAATGGGAGCTAAATCAATATTTATATTATTTAAGTCTAAGGCCTTATATTTTTCTAATCCTCCTTGAGATGCAAGAAGCAACAATTTGGATAGTTTTGCTGTCTGGTAGGAACTATCGGAAAGTCTATAAAGATTACAATGTGTCTGAAGGGCCCCATGAATCTAGATAGTTGTTCTGAGTCACTCTCTGAAAACTGAAGTAACTGAGTTACAGTTGCTAAATGTTTGCGTAATCTAGTAGCGCTTACTAGCATGTTTATACAAAAATTTGGCACCGTCTATAAAATTATTGCCTGTTGTATGAAATATATAGTCATTGTTATGATTATTCACAAAATTGCCCCTTATATGCAAGGTAATATTTTTATTGTGACCATTAGAAAATTTTCACTTATAAATCGAGACAAAAATATGAAAATTTGATCCTGACTATAATCAATAATGTTTACAAGTGGAACTTCCGGTTACACCGGAAATTGTACTAAATTTGTTTTTCAAATGGAAACCCCTGTTTTTTATTATATATTTGAATTCCGCGCATTTATTTATGTATAAAAAGCCCCAGTTATTATAAGTTATGTCATAGTTTTTGACGTAAGTCAATTTTACTGCTAAAAGTTCTCATAACTGATGTCTATTTAAAAATTCATATCTCTCTTATTCTCAACCGGAAAAGCAAAAAGTTACTTTTGATCGGACTCCAAACAAAAAACAAAACTTTTCTTAATAACACATACCTATTTTTCAATCGTCATTAGGTATAGAATTTTAGGGAAATTATACTCTATTATGATTTTTCTTCAAATCATAAATAAGATATTTGAGATTTTTTACAATTTTCTATACGAATGTCTTTTTTACGAATTTCTAAAAACATAAAACAATCGCTGTTACTGATACCACGTTTTAGCTGTCAAAATGATAGTTTTGAAAGTTGAAGTACAAAACCTCTGTTACAAAGATTCAAATGAATCAGTATTTGCTTCAAGATAGGAGGTGGGGAAATAGAGGTCCGCGACTTTCGCCGCCACTTTCGCCGGATTTGACACAACTTGTTTTCTACTTGCGGGGAAGAATCAAGGAAGAGCTGTATAAAACAGAACCTAGATCTCTATAGGATTTAATAGAGAAGATGAAATAAGAAGAGCTACAAATTATGCCGTCCAGGAACGTTTTGTTTAATGCTGAAACCAAAACGGTGGACACACAGAGCACATCTTGTTGTTTTTTTTGTAATTTATTTTTCGATTTCTTACGTTTCATAAATAAATGATTTGTAGGCAAGGTAATAGAAGTGTCCTTAATGCTAAACTCGACGCTAAATATCAAAATATTCTCTTAATTCATTTGTTCAACTTGGGTTATTAGTTTAATCCTACTGTTGAGTGGAGTTTTGTTCCAGAAAACCTTGCAAAAGTTCGCAAATTGATTCCAATGGTTTATTTTCAACACTCTGTATACGACCTTCTATTGTAGTACAACTGTCACAACTTATCACTTCGATTATCGCATTTCAACTACTATCGGCTTATGTCTCCAATTGACTGATCAATAAAACTGACTGTTATAAACTGACTGTGACCCGTGATCGACACGGCATTATATATCTGGAGCTTGACATGACATTCATATATATCATATATATACAATATACATATATATATATATACAATATTCTATGATTAGCTAGACGCACAAAATGATGTTCTAGAGACTTGTCAAACTGACATTATTGTGACAAACTGTACCTCACATATAGTTTCTGGAAGGATCGAGAATAAATCTACTAATTCTAGAAATAATTAATGAACTACACAACCGACAACTATAGTAAACAAGGTAGTAGAAATAAATAGAGACTAAACAAATAATAACTGTAAGTACATGACTACCTATCCACGTTACAATATTTTTTAGGACTGTTAAACAAGACAATTTTCAGAATAATGGGCATACGGAAAGAAATTCCAAAATTGGGCTATCAAAAACAACTTTTTTTCCGGTTGACAATAAGAGAGATATCAATTTTTAAATAGATATCTGTCATGAGAACTTTTTGCGGTAATATTGATATACGTCAAAAACTACGACAGATAACTTATAACAACTGGGGTTTTCCCAACAATCATAAAACAAATATTTGAAGTCACTGCAATAAATATTTTTTACAAAGAAATAATTAGGTATTTCATGAAGTACCCACAGATTTTCAATTTTTGAAAGAAATCGCCCTTTCCACATAGCAAAAATACACATACCTATTTGAGAATTTAACTGCCTTTATCTCGAAAACCGTAACTCTTTTGAAAAAATATTCTATTTAAACGTTTCCGGATATTGTTCTATCTTTAATTATACCACCTCAGATTTTCGATTTTCGAGAAAATTCGGCCCCTTTTCGGAGGAAAGGAGATTTTGAATTGCGTTTTTATGAATATCGGTCCATTTCTCAAGTCTCCTCTTTTAAATGAATCAGAAATCATCAATTTAAAACTCATATTCAAACAAAAAAAGCAGACAGTCGAATTTTATACCCCTCCGTTCAGGGTTCGTCGGTCAAAAATGCAGTTAACAGTTTTTGATTGATTAATAAAAATGCAAGATACTGAGAGTAACATGTCTGACAAGTAAATTATATTTTTATACTATTTTTTTCACAGCCTACTTAATATGACTCTTCTTCGAGTATTTTCAACAATAACATTAAAATTAGCTATTTTATTTTATCAAGTATTCAGTTGATGTAGCAGTGACTTGGATTCCTATTGATACTGAAAATGGATATAAGGTAGTTAGAACTGATTGTTGATTGATTTTTAATAGTGTTATATTTGTTTTTCTAATGTAATATCTCATTTTCATGTAAACAAACTGAAGGTTGTAACAACATTTTAAGAAATATTGAGAAAATATGTCAAAAGAGTTTTTACATACGCTGTACATAATTCACGCAATAATGTGAAAATGGGTCATTATTACAATACTAAATAATAATAATATTGATGTGTCACCTTGTTAGAGAACATTCTTTGCATTTCTAATTAATTTCAAAATACCAATTGAACGTGGACACACTTAAAACTCACCCTGTATAAAATTAAATTACACAGAAAATGATAAAAAATATTCAATAGATCTATTTTTATTTCGATCCATTGGATTCGTTGATTTCTAAATTTGATACACTGTTTTTGATAAAAAAGTATTCTTTAATTCATATGTTCTAGCTAATGAATAGTTTCTTATAAAAAAACTGGCATGTCCATTCATTTCTCTTGAGTACGTCAAGATAAACAAGAATGGTCACATTCAATTTTAACGTAGAAGGAACGGTTTAGCCAGAATATGAGAAAATATTTAGAAAATTTGACAATTCATAGTGTTTAAGTTAGAGAGTTAATAGCGAATAAAATTTTCTAGAATTATTTAGTTTCCATGAAAAATTATAAGTATAAAGATCGATTTCGATTCAATCAATCGATTCAAGAAAATATATTTCTTATTATTAGATATTTTCAAATTTGTTCCAGTTGCAATAGCGTTTAAAAAAGTTTTCTGTGTAATGAAGGAGTATCTCGAATAAAATGTATCTCTTATTTATTTTTGTGATGTTTATATAAATGCAACAAACAGACATTCATATATTATGATCAGTGCCATAAATTCAACGAATTTTTAGTAAACAACCCAACTGGACATTTAAAAAAAATAGTATTATATACCATGATGTATCATTTTTATTTAGATATTCTTACCTTTGCTAGTATTATTTAAAGAAAGAATATAAGTGCATTGATATAATGCTGTAGGAATCACAGCGTTGCCAAATCTGGACGGCTCAGGTTTGATCGTACAAACATATATATATATATATATATATATATATATATATATATATATATATATATATATATATATATATATATATATATATTATATTTGCTTTTTGACTTTTAAGTTTTTAAAAACAATTTATTTCATTATAATATAATATTTTATAAAAAATGATTACAAATTTGGACATAATCCTGTCCTTACTAAAGTGAGTTAATAACTGATTCTATAATTACAATTTTCCTTATTTATATAAAAGATAGTGCTGATATATGTGGTAAAGTCACGTAGGCCATTTGAGCACATCGGATGATGGTGGTGGCGTGATGTTCCGTCAGCGTTTCCTTGGGAACTTCGGTTCACTGTATTATCCTTGGAAATGGTAGTGGCGTGATGCTTTATCAGCGTCTAGGAAATATGGCGCCGAAATTGGACCATGGGAACCGGTTAGGCCTGCTACCAAGTATTATGGAAAAAATGGGATGATGTCCTTGAACTTTACATTGTTTATATGGAATGTTATATAACAGCTCCCCTCATTATTGAAAAATTGGTGCTATGCAGGAACTTTTAAGCAAGACTGATGTGTTCGGTCATGGGAACGTCATTTTCTTCCTCGGGAACTTGTAGATTTGGTCTTCTTCTTGGGAAGAAACTTCCAATTCTCCTCAAAGGGGTTAAGGGCTTCTTTTGAGACTTTGGTTTGAATTTTCTTAGAAGTTCAACTGTAACATATGCGCCTGAAAGCACACAAATGATACTAATTGTTAGATATGTGATCCATGATATATTCCTAGATACGAATGGTTCGTTTATCAAATGGTCCAAGTCTCTTGAATACTGTTGGGTTCTTCCATATTGATTTCATTTAATTTCAGGGCATCTAGTTTTGGAAGTTGGATTTTGCTTGGAATGTGGTTGCAACACTCGTAGGGGATAATCACTGGATGTGGATTATCGGATAAGTCCGTAAACCTCTGGTTTTCGGCTTGAACTTTTGTGATCCCTATAAACCCTTGACATTCGGATTGAAAGTTGATAATTGAATTTTGATAAAGTAGCAAAGTCTTTGTATTCGAGTTAGGGCAATTTAGTATTACTTGTAATGGTTCTGATATTATGACAAGCCATACATACATTTCTTAATTTGTGAACATTGTATCCTCGACTGTAAATTATCACATTATTACATATTTCTGGTACTTCTTGGCGGTTTTTCAACAACTGGGCTTCGCAGATAGCGTTATTGTCTATTGGGTAGGCATACAAGTTCGAACACAATTTCTTATGTGAGCCCAACTCCTTACAATTTGATGGGTCCTTAACGGGAATGTACATTAAAAATCATTTCTCGCGATATATTTCTGAGAAATTGAAAGTATATGATGTAATCCAGTTCTCTTGTCTAATATTGGTATTGGATATAAATGATATAAAGTATATAATTGTTTTTCCACAAGGGGAATCTTTAAAATGAATACAATATTATTTTCCTGTTGAGAGGCTTGAAGTTCTATTATCTTTAGGTATAAAGCAACTTTTGAAATCTTTACAGGTAATGGCAAATTATTTCTAACAAGGTTTTGAGAGATTTTCTGAAGGGCAAGAATAAGACTGTTAGGAGTGATTATAGATAATAGCTAAATAGCTTTCCATAAGTTTTTCACATATCTCGAAGAAACTGAGTTTGGCTTCGACGATAGCTAGCTTATCATTCAGCTGATGAACTGCTCTCTCAATTTTCTATCAATAGTTAAGTTTTGAATGGATTCGTTAAATATTTTGATTAGAGAAGTGGATACTGATATTTGATTCTTTAATAGGTTTTCGGTTTGATGTTGGTCGGTCTGTAATTTGTGTATACTGTTGGTATAAAATTCGCCATCAGCTGCATCTTAATTACCTGTTATAGCCTTGAATATACTACCAATTCCGTCTATAATTCCTCGTTTGTTGCGTTTAGTGTCAATTATCACTTCATTAAATTTTTCTTTGATTGTTCTCGAAATCTGTGTTAAAAGATTAACATGAGTCCTTACGTCTGAGTGGAATGAGTTCATAGAATGATAGTCTGGCTTTAGAGTCTTGTGTATTATGTCGAGTATTCTGTTGTTGTTCTCAAAGGCAGTTAGTATTCCCGATATATTTTTATGTACAAGAAGCGTCCATTTGTCGTTTGAAATGACTATTCGGCTTTCGTCATTATAAAATACTCCAAAGGTGTTGTTTATTGGTTCTATTTGGTATTGACAAAAGGCCGTTGTGACCATTACGGAGTACCTGAAACCAATTAGATCTCAGAGTATAGTTTCATGCGATCAAAGTTGATTTTAGATTTTTGATTAGTATTTGGATTTAGTAATACTGCTGAATTATTATGGATTTCTAAAACTTCAAAGGGTCCATTGAATTTGTTTGCGAGTTTATTTTTTATTTGCGATTCTTTGATATAAACTTTATCACCTACGTTAAAATTTTGAATGTTATCGTGAACATGTTTATCAAAACGAAGTTTGGCTTTCTCCTTTTGTTTTTCTGTTCGGGCTCTGGCTAATTTGTAAAAATGAGAGAGACGATTATTCAAATCTCTTACGTATTTTGTAATTAGCTCTTTCTCATTGTAGTATTTTTCAGGAGGTCTACTGGAACAGTGTCCGAAGACAAGTTCATATGGAGTGAATCCGTGTGTCTTATTCGCGAAATGATTATAACAGATAACTGCGTACGGTAGTATATTAAACGGATGTTCGTGAGGATGTTCTGCTATGTGAACTCGAATCATTTCCATCAGAGTCGAGTGGAATCTTTCAACTGATCCGTTTGATTGAGGGTGTCCTACACTGGAGTATGTAGGTTTAATATCGTACAATGTGCAAAGGTCTTTCAGTAGGGCGTTGTCAAATTCTCTGCCATAGTCACAACGGTTTTGCCATTGTGATATTGCTCAAGAATCAATGGTATTTGATCTTCGGTTGGTGTTTGAGTGATATTTTGGAAAACTTTGAATTTGATTTCTTCTTCAGCGTTGATGAAAGATAAAACTTCTAAAACTGGTAAATCTACTGTAACGTTTAACCCTGTGCTAAACGTTGTGGGGTGAGTTCACTTACGTAAGACTCAAAATTCGCAGTTTGCTTCCAATGATTTATTTTCAAACACACTGTACACGGCTTTCTGTTGTAGTACAACTGTCACCACTTGTCACCTTGATAATCTATACTGTCAATGTCTTCACCGACAGAAATACTATTAACCTCTGATTCCACAGACTGACTGTTATCAACTGACTTTATAAGACTCACTGCCTTCATAAGACTGACCGACTCTGTCCCGTGATCGACATGGCTTTATATACCTGAATCATGACATGACATTCATCGAGAATGTTCTATGATTATCTAGATGCACATAATTAATGTTCTAGATTCTTGTCAAACTGACAATAGTATGACAAATTGTACCTCACATATAGTTTCTGGAAGGATCCAGAATAAATCTTCTATAATTCTAGAACTACATAAGGAAATATACATGCAATAACTATTGTAAGCAACGTAGTAGCATAAATAACTAATAAACGAATATTAACCGTAAGTACATGACTACCTATCCACGTTACACTACGTTCGTATCTATGCAGTATGTTTCGTTTGGCGATAGAAGATCTTGGCTTCTATACAGTGCTCCGAATAGATATTCATTAACTGTATCTGGAGAGTATGGTAGGGCAATAAGAAAATATTTTCTATTTTTAATTGTCTTGCTAGATGCGACGTTAATCTTTAGATGTTCGAAATCTAGATTGTCTTCAAAAATATCGTTTATAATTTTTTCGTTAATATCCGTTAATTCGTTTTGCCTGAAAACACTAATAATATTTTTGTTACTTTTATCTAAAATTTGACCGTTAGAAAATTCTATTTTCGAGTAGTCTATCAGAGATTTAGTCTTATAGAGGTGAACGAAAGTATCAAATTCTTCGTACATCCTATTGTTATCCTAAATTTGTTTCTTCATTTGTCTCGTCATCGCATTCAGTTGTAATGAGAGTTCGATAAGGGGTTAATTGTGATTCAGCTTGAAATTTTGAAAAATCTTTCACATGGTTAATTTTGATTCTGGAAAGCGCATCCGCGTTCTTGTTGATTTTTCCCGGTTTATATTGAATTTCGTAGTCGTATTCCTCTAATTTCAATCTCCAGCGAGCTGAACGGTGCCAGTGCTGAAAGTATCTTTAACTGAAAAGAGCCATGATAGAGGGCGATGGTCTGTAATAAGGGAGAATTTTCGGCCAAAAAGATATGGTCGGAAATGTTTTACGTCCCAAACAATCGCTAAAAGTTCTCTTTCGATTGTTGAATATTTGGTTTCGGCCTTACAAAGGGTCCTGGAAGCGTACGCAATCGGGAGATCTTTTCCGATTGGTCCTTGGGACAAAACAGCTCCAATCGCGAAATTGCTAGCGTCGGTGGTAAGAACAAATGTTTCCTCGACATTTGGGTATATAAGAACAGGGGTGGATGTTAGTGCTTCCTTCAGATTTTCGAAAGATTTCTTACAGTCCGAATCAAAATCAAAAGGTATATCTTTCTTGAGTAAGTTAGTAAGTGGCTTGGAAAAATGGAAAGCAAAATTTTGTATAAATATTCGATAGTAACCTGCTAAACTTAAAAAGGATTTTATTTCTTTTTGATTTTTCGGTTGCGGAAAATTCAAAATACACTCAACTTTCGATGGGTTGGGTTTGACACCGTCTTTGGTTACTAAGTGGCCAAGGTAAGCTACTTCTTTACGAAGGAACTCACATTTGTCGGGCTGAATTTTCATATCTGCCTGTCGTAGTCTTAAAGACTTCTGTCAGTCTGTCTATGTGTTCATGGATCGATGGGGAGTACACAATTATATCGTCCATATAGACCAAGCATCTTTCGTTCTGAATTCCCACTCTGTGGAAAGTTGATGGAGCGTTCTTCAATCCAAATGGCATTCTGACGAATTCGTAGTGTCCATTTTCGACTGAAAATGCGGTTTTTTGAATGTCCTTTGGGTCGATTTCGATTTGATGAAATCCAGAGGCGAGATCAAGGGTAGAAAAGTATTGGCATTTTCCCAGCTGGTCCAGAAGATCCGAGATATTTGGTAATGGATACTTATCGTCTATGGTAATTTCATTAAGCTTCCTGTAGTCTACAACTACTCTCCACTTTTTTTTACCAGATGCATCCATCTTCTTTGGAACAACCCAGACAGATGATGAAAATGGTGAGTTTGAAGGTCTAATTATTCCTTGGTCGAGCATTTTATTTATCTGGCTTTTAACTTCTTCTTTATGCACGTGAGGGTATCGGTATGATTTCGTGTATGTAGGTTTGTCCGAATTAGTTTTGATCGTATGTTTTATTTCGTTCGTAAATGTAAGTCTGTCTCCTTCAAGGTAGAATATGTTGGCATAATCAAGGCAAAGATTGGTAATCATTTCTGATTCTTCTTGATTTAGATGTTCTAAGCGAAGCTGATTTCTAATTTCGGGAATTCTATTGGCTTCAATATTGTGTTCATATTAAGGATTTTTTCGCGAGTTCCCGGTGATCTGCTATCGGTAATAGAGCGGTTATACCCCCACCTTAAAATTAACTTGAAGGTTATTCTCGGTTATGTTTGTCGCGAAAATGACCCGGTTATCAAATTATCAATGACGTTTACATTTTTGACAAATCTTTTGTTTTATAATTTTGCTTGCGTGTGGTTTTGATTGATAAATTTATGTTCCACTCAAACTGAATTACCAGATATAAAAAGGAGTATTCTTTCACCTCATCCGGATGAATGTTATTTAATTCAAATTCAATTAATTCTTCTTTCATTATGATCAACAAAATGATGCGAAAAAATAAATGAAATATGAATAATTTTAACCCAAAACTCAAATCAAATACAAAAAAACAGGCGGCCAAATTTAAATTTTTGACAATTTGGCACTTTTGACATTTATAACCGCCAGTTACCAAGCTCAAGAGGATGGGAACCAAATCAGTTCCCGTTTTATAAGATTAGTGACGTCAGAAAATATTCCCCTATTACCGTTTATGTCGCGAAAACGCATCGGGAAGTACAATTCGGTTCCCGCTAGTTCACCGGGAACTCGCGAAAAAATCCTAATTCATTGAGACTGTTAATAGAAACATGCTGAATTGGTTCTAGCACGATGTCTGAGAGATCGATTGCTTTATTAATTACGTTCGGATTTAATATGGTAGTGAAAAATTCGCCCTTCTCGTTAACTTTAACGAGAGCATTTGGGAGGCGCACTTTATCTATTTCTTTAGCAGATAATATTGCATCAGTATTAGAGAGGGTACACTTGAGTTTGAAAACTTGTTCAGTGCGAGCATCTATAGATATAGGGTTTGAATTCAGATGACTAGTGCTTCTTTCCGATTCTACATTTGAATTTTTGTTTACTTTAAATAAGGGTAATTTCTTAAAATTTATCAGTTCTTTATTTTTCAAGTCTATTATACATTCGTAATGATCCAAAAAATCGGTTCCGAGAATTCCATCAAAATCAATATCCAAATTACATATGTAAACTTTATGAGGGTCCTTGAAATTGAAAAGAACTAGGGTAGATTCGTTTATATTGATTTTTTGATCTGTTATTCCCTGAATCATAACGTTTTCTGAAAATCTTTGAGGAAAATTTCGACATGCATTAGGTTAAAAAATGGAAAGTCCTGCTCCTGCATCGATTAGGAATTTAAATGATTTTGAAGTGTCGGTAATGTAATACAGATTTTTCGATTTGACTGAAAGTAGAGAATTTAGATGAAGTTCTGTTCGGGGAAGTTGAGGTTCGGGTTGAAGTCGTCCAGATTCATGGTTTGAATTTGGGCTTGAATGTTTTTTATTTCTGGATTCTCGTCTGGAGGCTCCGGCGACGAAGGCGGGCTCTCTTGAAAATCCGAATTTGATTGGACACTTGGATTATGATAATAGGGATCTTGGGATAATTGATCTTCACTCGAAAAATTATATGAAGTTTCGTTTTCGTATGGATCATAACAATCTGAGTTAGGATCTTGTTCGTAATTGAAATGATAGGTTCCGTTTTGTTGGAACTTCGAAACATTGGATTAGGTTGGAAGTTCGACTGAAGTTGTTGTCTTGGCTGTTGAGACTGTCTGATTTGTTGTTGGAAATTTGATTGATAGTTTTGACTTTGGGAAAATTGTCTTTGTCTACATTCATTGGAATTGTGTCCCATACGTTTGCAATTGGAACATTGCTTCGATGGAAGACCCTTATTGGGTTTTTTCTGCGGAATATTGCTATTCTTATTGGGGTTATTAAATTTTTGAGATTCAAAGTAATTCAACTGCAGTTCCCTACGAACTCTATTAGTAGCACTAAGAATATCCGTAGGATCAGTAGCACGAACAATTTGACCTATTTTAGGATCAAGACCGGTAAGTAATGTATTCAAGACCATAGATTGGGATAAACGAGTCTGAGCATCTTTTTCTTCTTGACTATATTCTTGTTTGTTTATTGAAGCATAAATATTTGCTTCATGGGTTTGGAGTCGCGTTATAAAAGTGAGAGGCGATTCATTCGATAGCTGTTTCATTCTTTGTAAGTCTTGAATCAATGATGCGACATCTCTTGCATCACCGAAATGACTTTCTAGCAATCTTTTAATTTCAATCCAAGTTGTAGGATTCCTTGAATTTATTAGCTCTGCAGCTCTGCCACGCAGTTTATTCTTGATATGTAAAATAAGTAATGGTTTCTGATTTCCTACGGCCATATTGTAAGCCATAGTACACGATAAAAGGAAATTGTTTAAGAAGATTTAGTTGCCATCAAATTCCGGCACGACCGAAAATATCTCACTCAACTTATACGGTTCGACTGTTCTATTTTCGTTGTTATCCTTTGCTTGACCGTCGTTAGGCATTGTGATTTTATTATTTCTTAATCTCATAAAATGTTAACAACAATCAATGTGAATAAAAATTTGATAATGTATTAGGCAAAAGAACTGTTCCTCATAAAAATAAACTAATAGTATAGCGAGATGATTCTTTAAAGACTTACAGCGATCTCCACATTTGTAGCTGCAATCCGGTTTCACAAGCTTTGCTCCGGCAGGTTGGTATTCACGTGTTCCCGACGTTGGAGAGACCGTCTACAAAGGGTTGGTTGGCTGGCAGTGTTGGTTTTTGTTCGTTATCTTCTTTAAGGTTTGGGAACCACCACATTCAGTTAGGATTTCCGTTTTCTGAATATGTAGAAGATATCCCACTTCTGACACCAATTATTATATTTGCTTTTTGACTTTTAAGTTTTTAAGAACAATTTATTTAATTATAATAAAATATTTTATAAAAAATGATTACAAATTTGAACATAGTCCTGTCCTTACTAAAGTGAGTTAATAACTGATTCTATAATTACAATTTTCCTTATTTATATAAAAAATAGTGCTGATATATGTGGTAAAGTCACGTAGACCATTTGAGCACATCAGATGATGGTGGTGGCGTGATGTTCCGTCAGCGTTTCCTTGGGAACTTCGGTTCACTGTATTATCCTTGGAAATGGTAGTGGCGTGATGCTTTATCAGCGTCTAGGAAATATGGCGCCGAAATTGGACCATGGGAACCGTGTTAGGCCTGCTACCAAGTATTATGGAAAAAATGGGATGATGTCCTTGAACTTTACATTGTTCATATGGAATGTTATATAACATATATATATATATATATATATATATATATATATATATATATATATATATATATATATATATATATATATAAAGAAAACTACGTGAATTGCGTCCCACTGAGAGTTAGTTGTCATGAACTATGACATCTTTCAGTTGCTTTCGTCTCGTCGGATATAGCTTCCACTTATGTGGCGCTGACGAAAGCAAAGAAGCTTGAAATCACGTGATCCGCTTCTAGTGGATGACTAATAAAGGTGAATAGCATTGTCTCATTTTGAGAGATATATATATATATATATATATATATATATATATATATATATATATATATATATATATATATCTCATATATAAAGAAAACTATAATTGAGAATTACTGAGATAGATATATCAAAATGAGAATGCTATTCACCTTTATGCTTTTATTTCATCAGATACAGTCATCCACTAGAAGTGGATCACGTGATTTCAAGCTTATTTGCTTTCGTCAGCGCCACATATAGTTTTCTTTATATTTATTATATACTTTACGTTAAACTTAACTAGCTATCAATACCTAGGTGGCGCGAATTGCGGCCCACTGAGAGGTTGTTGTCATGCACCTATGACATCTTTCAGTTGCTTTTGTTTCATCGGATACAGCTTCCACTTAACTCCAAGTTAACTTTTTAAAAACAATATTTATTAAAACAAAATACAATATAATAATTCGAACTTAATTTTACATGACTGTATGAGTCTAGACTACTAGAGTCTAGAACACCCTTATTTCATCATCTCTCGAATGCAATTTGAATTATCTATCAAGTAGTATTATGGTTCTCTATCCCTATCTCTTATGGTTTTTCGATAATATGACATTATTTGATTCTAGCTGTATTATCTTGAAGTTTATACTAGAATCAGATAGAAATAAATGTTGAAGAAATATAAATAAAATATAGAAAAAATGTTTTCCACAATTCTCTAGTCAACCGCTATTAATTTTATTAAATATAACAGTAAATAAATTAAGAACATAACTATAAAAGTATATGTAACATATGTAACAAACAACTAAATAACCTAGAAAACGTGAATAATTAATAAATGACATATAAATGTTCTAAATTACTTCCATCGTTTTCAATACACAACCGCACTTTGTTTTGGAATGCTTGCTGCACTTTTACCAACATAGCAGATATTATAGAAAGAAACGCTGCCCGTAAACGTTCTTTCATATATTCAGGGGTGGTTGGTGGTGGTTGGTGGAATATCATAAACTTGATTTTTGATATATCCCCACCGAAAAAATCGAGACAGGTCAAATCAGGGGATCTTGCGGGCCAAATATGGGAACCACTTCGTCCTATCCATCTGTCGCAATTACATTACATTACGTATTTGCCGCTGACTTGTATGCCGATTTTCTAAGAGAGATCCTAAGATAAGAAATTTATTCTCTTCATTTCCGGTAATCGGCTTTCGCCGGTTTTGTTTTCTGTAGTTTACACCACCACTTTCTCGAAATCTTTGAAGCAACCTTTCAAAGGAGCGCTTGTCTGTGTGACTTCTTTCAGGGTACTTTTGTGCTTAAATTCTGGAAGCCAATGAAACATTTTCTTCACACTCTCCAGTTACTAATAACATGCCCATCTCTCCTGTTGGGAGTAAGTCTTCATTATGAATGATTAGAGTATTTTACAAAGCAAAATTCAAGATAACTGACAATAGAGTTGACAAGAGTCACCCCTACATAACCATCCCATATGAATAGTTAAAAAGTGTTTAAATCGAAATGACTACTTCAGTTTAGGAATTGCTGAAGAACCAGAAAAGTATGAAACTAATTTCTTATAAAATAAATAGTGGTTAACAAGAGATTCATGGAAAACAGTTTTATATATTTTTTCTACACTTATTTATAACTGATTCAAGCATAAACTTGAAGACATGTGTGCTGGAATCAAAAAATGTCAAATTACCGAAAAACTATAAGAGATAGAGATTGAGAACGATAATACCACTTGAAAGATCATTGAAATTGTAATCGAGAGACGATGAAATATACAGGGTGTTCAATTTGAAATAAGAAAGATATTTGGCCTCAAAGTTAGTCATGTTAAAAAAAATATTACTCACCCTGTATAATATTAATGAAAAATTCTTCCTTAGGCAAAAGGTCTCAAGCTTCTGCTACAAAACGATAATGATTTGGAGCGCCCAAAGCAATCGTGTGAAATATGACCACTGCTTAATTTTTGTCCAACATTTTCAAAAATATGCAAATAACTCAAAAATCTTTAGAGTTAGAGGTATAGGGAACCCTACAATAACTTGTCTTTTATTATTAGATGCTATCGAAATAAGCAATAATATACAAGGTATCCCATTTGAAATTTCATAACTTTGATACGTAGTTTATTTTTGAACTACCCTGTATATTCAAGAATAAATTTAGATGGTGCTCCTAGTGGACCTAGATAATCTCCAGTAAATAGATTTCCAAAATGACTTACCGTTTTCCATTTAGAGACCGACGCGTATGAGGTGCCCCACCCTGTATATTTTGAAAGTGGAATTCTTGACATGAGACAACTATACTTCTTGCACTTCAATCTAAAATTCCATTCTATTCGCCATCATGCGTCCCTTCCTTCCCACAACTATGGAACTCGAAGAAGAAATCAACACGTTATTCCCCATACGAAGAAATCATTATCTCAACGCTCTTTTAATTTTATGGCGCCAAGAACACACAATAATCTGACAGAAGCAATAAAGGCAATCACTTCACTATCAGTTTTTAAAAGCAAAAATCATAGACTACTGAACTCAAAAACTGAATTAAATCTTTCTCGTATGTTCTGATACAAAATATCCCCAATGATATGTCTCTAATAAATGTGTACTTATTATCGTTTCGAAATTGTGTGTATATTTTGTGTATCTTATGTTTTATATATTTTATTGTATTCTATTTTCTTATCTATTTTATCTACTTATATGTTAGTCTAAAAATCTCATATTTTTATATTTTATGTTAAGTACATACTTACATACCTCCAGTTTTAGTAAAATCAACTTATTATATTATTTATTTCTTGAAACAAGCGTGAACAGGCTTATCGAGTATCAACATTTTTATATTAAAAAATTGAGTATAAATCTGTAGAGAATAAATGTAATATTACATATTATTACAAACAATCCGAATAAGGGCAGATAACTTACAGTTCATAAAAATCGTGTTAAGATGTATACATTATAAAATATAAATCCATAGACAGGCCTGTCGACATCATTGAAATAAGAAATAGAAATTTTACCTTAAAATGCAAAATTTGAGTGCAATTGCAGTTAGATTGATAACTTTTGGAACCAACTTCACAAATACCAGCACCAATAGAATTAATATTATTTTGTATTTTTCAGTGCACCAACTAATAACGTCGGTACATTTTTTTTGTAAAAAATATTTATTTCACACTTTTGAGTGTAACATTAGTCACAAAAATCGTTGAACGTTCACTAATACCAAAGAAGATAGTATAGTTTGTTTCACGAATTATGGCTATTGTATGTAATCATTCACGAGCTACGTACCTACATCACGCTATACTTCTCATCGCATCTCATTATCATGAAATTATCTACTACGTTTGTCGGTCTAAGCTACATGAGAATTTCAAGCTTATCTCCTTTAATACCATGATAAGGCACTGCTCGTATGTCCGAAGTTAATGCAATCTTTATTTCATAGGCGTCTCAGAGTCAAAGTGACATTTCAGAAAACTCAGATGAATAAATTTATATTTTATAACTCAACTTCTGCATTATTGTTAATAGTAAATCTTTCATATTATTGCTTATTTAATCAATGGAGATTTTTTCTTCCTTATTAGGTATGTGAACTTCCTTGAAGTGTATAAAAAATTTGAAATACCATATTTTATCTCGAAATCGTTACGTCATTGATCTACTCCTGTCAGATGAATTGATTCGTTTCTCGAGTTTTCATGACAGACGCCATTATTCGTGAAACAAAGTATAGGTATATATAATATTGGATATCTGACAATAGTTTTCAATGATGATCAACTTTTTTTAATAAGAACTTTAAATATTTTCAAAAATAAAGGTAATTTACTCTTGAGCAAAATTCATAGTTTTCGACTTACCTCGTATACAGATGAAAACAATTCATATCTGATGATTGCAGTTGAAGTTTTGGAGTATGCAGAACTTTTTATCAAGAATAACTTTTTTCCATAAAACCAATAATAAAAAAGTTTTCGATATGGTTCCGACTTGGAATTGGACACAGTGTATAGCTATATATATATATATATATATATATATATATATATATATATATATATATATATATATATATATATATATATATATAATATATATATATATATATATATATATATATATATTTGATAAAATAGATTTTTGTTGGGGATGCAGTCATTTAATAAATAAAATTCTTTGGATTATGCCAAGCTTTCGAGAATGTTTATTCTCTTCGTCGGGGCAAAATTCGTGAATTTACATAAAATAATAAACCAGTCAAGAATTCAAAATCAAATAAATATATATATATATATATATATATATATATATATATATATATATATATATATACCTATATTTATATATATAATAAAATTATTGTGAATTCTTGACTGTCTAATTAATGAGGATTTTAATGATTGGGGTTGCAGTCAAAATGCCAATAAAATTAAAACTCTTTTATTAATCCGGTTGATTGGTGGAAGGATAATAGGCTCAAAAATGATTACTGGCCATTAATTTAGTACATTCTGTTTATTGAATCAACGTTTCGAGGACCTGTTCCTCTTCATCGGGATTCTACAAAGTAATCAATATATTTTATAAAACATTGTCTGATTCTAAAAAAGTTTTTAAATATTCTCTTACCAACGACTGAAATTTGTTTGAAACACAACGACACAAAACATATCTCCGGAGGAAACACCATTAATTTCTCCAATTTTTTTTTTGAGAATCTTTACATTAGCTGAAGACTCTACTAGATAATATTGAGATAATAATTAAAAATCAAAAGATACATTGAATGAAATTTTTCACGAGAACATTCTTTAACATTTCATAAAAATATATATATACATATTTGTAAAACTACATGCTGAACAACACGAGAAGGCAAAATGATTGAGAATACTGAAAATTCTCCACATAATTTTATTATTTTTGGTCGTCCCCCGCTAGTGAAACCACACGTGTGCAGCCATCTACTGGGAGAGAGCAATTCTTTGGTAATAAATTTAATAAGAAATATAAGCATTCTGCCTTATTATGAGTTTCAATTAAAAACTATATCATGTCATTTAGATGAATTTTATAGGTGACAAATTTGTTTGATAATGTTATAGATTGATAATCATTCTTGAAACAAAAAACAATAATTAACAAATAATTACTGAAAAAATGTATTGTTATGTATAGTTATATATTATCATCTGAGATTTCGTATTGTACAAGATAAGCATAGATGTTACTTAATTTGTTTACATCAGATTTTTGATTCATAGTGTTGGAAGTTTTAGTAATATGGTACATTTCCAAAAAAACACCTCTTTTCATGATGTGATTCAATGTCTAGAATTTTAAAATTATCATAATCCATTATATGACCAGTTGATCTGCTATGTACGGCGAGAGTAATTGTTTTATTCAGATTTTTTATGTCACTTCTGTGTTGGATGATCCGTTTCTTTAATTGTTGAGATGTATGACCTATGACAGGAGTTAGGCAAGGAGACACGATGTCACCCAAACTTTTTATTACCGTCCTCGAATACGCGTTCAAACAGTTGGAATGGGAACAAAGAGGCATAAACATGGACGGTAAGAGATTAAACAACTTGCGTTTTGCCGACGACATGGCTGACGATATACAAGAAGCCCAAGAAATGCTGACAGAACTAGCAGATGCCACCACAAAAGTAGGACTACAAATAAATACACAAAATACAAAGATAATGACCAATCTAGTTCTCGGAGAAACTCTCACATTGAGAAGACAGAACATCGACGAAGTAAGAGATTATAGATATCTAAGGAATGACATAAAAATGGGACAACCAAACGCAGGAGCTACAAAGACGAGTGGGACTTGGATGGGCAGCCTATGGTAAACTGAACGGAGTATTCAAGTGTGATATCCCGATCTGTTTAAAGCGTAAAGTGTTTAATAATTGTGTGCTCCCTGTCATGACTTACGGAGCTGAGATACTCACACTAACTGGACTACGATAGCTGGGTAAAGAAAAAGAAGAAGAAGATAACCTACATAAATCTTAATGCAATTTGTGCAAGGAATTGAAATTGAATATACAACATGGGTAGATTTTTCACTAGGAATTTTATCTTTGAGTTTGCTGAAGGTGGGTTTGAGTTGAAAATAGTTTTTTTGATAATTTGAATGTTAGGATGGGCAAGAGTTTTAATTAATTTCGATGTAAGATCTCCTATAAGCGGTAGTGTCCTTCTTTTGATGCGATTGTTGTTGTCATCTTCCGACGTTGTTATCCGACCGTGACTTGATTCAGGCTAGTTTTTTCTTTGGAGTGAAGAGTTTTGGTCCTGAACAATGGTTGAATTACTTCCTGTGTTGTGGTTTTCATTAATATTGCTTTGGCTTGAGTGTATTAGTCTCTTGATAAGGATTTTCGGGGAACCATTTTCTTCCAGAATTGTTTCTAACAGCTTGTAATTCTTTGTCTTCATTGACTGATGTGAAATTTTCTCAATTCTATCCTTGAGTGCTAGTATGATATTGTTTTTATTTGAAGGAATGATTGGATCTATAATGAATGAATCTGTCGCATGACGTTGGTTTTATGTACCAGTCCAAAATTATTGTGTTGTAATTTCTTCTTATTAACTTGGTGTCTAAAAACGGAACAGACCTGTTGTTTTCTTTTTCTATGGTGAATAGTATGTGTGGATTGTACAAAATGAACAATTGTAAGGTTGCTTCCACTTGATGGAAGAAAATTGAAACGAAAGCTTATCACATATTTGATCCAAGGTGTAATCCGTGAATAACCGTGCGATAACTGAATGAGATTTGAACCCATAGGACATTGTGTTGTCAAAAACAAATTAGTTGGAATTGAAAATACATTTCACTAATATAATGAGATCATCTTTTGGAATCTGTGTGTGAGGTGATATGTTGTCCCATCTTCTATCTATGACTTCAATGACTAATTCTACTGGTTTGTTGCTATATAGAGAGACTACATCAAAACTAACTAATACATAATCATCTGGTAGTTGGAATCCGTTTATAAACTTCGCAAACCCAAAGGAGTCCTTGATGAAATATCTGTCGCTGTTATCAAATGAAGAATTGAGTATTTTTGATACGAAAATAGAAACATTGGTAGTTGGTGTGTTAATCGATGAAATAATCGGTCTTAGTTCTAGTTTATGTATTTTAGGTAGGCCATAGAATCTGGCAGGAACAGAGTGACAGTTATAAAGAGATTTTGCTCTCTCTTTTGAAATGTATGATTTTGTTTCACATTGCTTTATTATTTCGTTGCAGTTATTTTGAAAGGTTAATGTAGGATCTATATTTAAGATTTTATAGTATCTATTGTCATTTTAAATATCTAGGACTAACCTTTTATACTCTTGTTTGTTCATTTGCAACAGTTACGTTGACTTTATCTGATTGCATGATCAAAAGGTCAGGATTCTATTTCAAGTAATTTTGACAAGTGTAGAACATTTTTTGTTGAATGTTATGAATTGTTGGTGTGAAGTTCATATAATTAGTTATAATGTTTGTTGTTTTTGCTCTTAATAAATCTCTATTAGTTTTATAGTGACAAACAATAACTTGTTCCACATTTGCTAAAAGTTTACCAATTGAGATCTCTTTTTTTGGAATATTGATACCAAATTTGGGACCAAGGGAGATGAATTTTTTTATTTCATTAGGAATTTGAATATTGCTGACGTTTTTAAACCATTTATTTTGACTTTTCAGTTGAGTGATACGTTTTTGTTTAAGCTTGTTAAATTTTATAATATCGTTATTTTTTGTTTCATGGAAATGATTGTTGTAACGAATGATTTGTCTTCTTCTAAATTCATTTAAAAGAGCAAATGGAAGTGATGCTTCCAATCTCTGCTATAGTTTTGAATATTGTTTTTCTATTGACAAAATGTTCTTCACTGTTATTTTAATTTCTAATAATGAGATTTTATGTATCACCATAAAATTCATCTTCATGACATGTTCTGTTGTGAGTTGATCTGATACTGTGTTGTAAAGACATATGATGTTGGTTATGTGGTTGGGTGAAACTCCTGTTCTCTTGAATTCCAAAAGGTATATCCGTCGATTTCTGCTTGTCGCTAGTTTGATGTTGGTATTGGCCCATGATTTCATGCCTTTGGCAAGATCATCATATTGACTTTCGATGTGTACATAAAACCCCATGCTATAATGTATAAATAACCAAGAAGTAACTCCATACTTGTGATATATAAAATCAAGTTAATTACTGGGAGGATAATAGGCTCAAAAAATGATTACTGGCCATTAATTTAGTATATTCTGTTTATTGAATCAACGTTTCGAGGACCTGTTCCTATTCATCAGGATTCTAGAAAGTAATAAATATATTTTATTGAACATTGTCTGATTCTAAAAAGTTTTTAAATATTCTCTTACCAACGACTGAAATTTGTTTGAAACAACGACACAAAACATATCTCTGGAGGAAACACCATTAATTTTTCCACATTTTTTGTTTGAGAATCTTTACATTAGCTGAAGGCTATACTAGATAATATTGAGATATTGATTAAAAATCAAAAGATACATTGAATGAAAATTTTCACGAGAACATTCTTTAACATTGGATAAAAACATGTACATATTTGTAAACAACACGAGAAGGCACAATGATTGAGAAGGCTGTAAATTCTCTACACTATTTCATTATTTTTGGTCGTCCCCCAGTATATATATATATATATATATAATTCTTGATATATACACACGGTGCATTTGCAGTTAGATCGATAACTTTTGGCATCAACTTCACAAGTACCAGTACCAATAGAATTAATATTATTTTGCGTGATACACCAGATGCGTCAGACAATTTCCTAGTACTGAGGGTCGGATCCATGACCTAAAACAGCCACTTCCATCGCTTCGTCTCTTTCATGCACCCTCTTTTTATTTTCAACTGAACCAGTAGCTTGAAACTTGGAAACTATTTGCAAAACGTAAGTATTGGAGACATTTCTTTCAGGATGACGTTCGTTGAATAAATTAACTGTTATTCGCGCAGAGTCGTCATGCTTAAAAACAATTTTAAAATTTCTACCCTTTCTTCTACGAAATACACCATTCTATTCTAGCGAAAACCACTAGCGAGTTAAAACGGTGGTAACATTCGTAAAAATTCACGATGAACTGAGGTGAATGAAGGAGTAAATAGTATGGTCTCAATCTGCTTTGAATCAAAAAAGAAAATAAATAAATTCTGGAATACCAGCCTGATAACAATAATTTTCCTCAAGATCAAGTACAAATATTTTACTTTGTCGTTTTCTTATGGATTTAGAGCATGAAAATATCAAGGAGATATCGCATTCGGAGAGGATGTGAAGCCAAATGAGGACTAGATCAATGGCCGCCAATGGACCAAATTTTTTTTACGGCAGCTACTCTTGTATCGCATTTCACTATTTTGTTAAGATAAAAAAATCTTCGTTTTTATTAAAAAATAGCACAAAAAATGAAAATCAGATTAAGCTGTAAAGACCAAGGTGAGGCGACACTAATGGCGGCCGACGAAATATTGGCTTCACTTTCGTTTCACGGCGGCTATACATAGCAGCATCTCCTGCGGTGTACTCTACTCTACTCTAAGGTTATGGATAAAAGTTTTTCAGCAATTTTTTTAGGTCAGATAGTACTCGATGAGATCTTTGAAATAAGGTATAGCAATACCCTTCATCCCTACTTAAAATCAGGGGGTTGTGCTTACCCCCGTTAGGGGGTAGGATATACGGGACTGAAAAAAGTAGCAAAGTTGTTGTCCATTAAAACAAAAATCGACTGGTCCGAGCATTTTTCCCTATTTTGATTTTAAAGTCAATACATCGGGGTGTAAAGTTTTCATAGGCCCACCCTGTAGTAAACGTACTCCGATTTGGATGATTTTTGATTCATTTGAAAGAGGATGCTTGAGAAATGGTCTCCTATTCATAAAAACGCAAATACGAAATCTCATTCCCTCCGAAAACCGCCACTGAAGGGGATAGAGGGGGATAATTTTCTCGAAAATCGAAAATCTGAGGTGGTATAATTAAACATAGGACAATATCCGGAAACCTCTGAATTGAACATTTTTTCCAAAGAGTTACGGTTTTCGAGTTACAGGCATGTTAAATTCTCAAATATGTGTATTTTTGCTATGTTGAGAGAGCGATTATTTCTTTCAAAAATTGAAAATCTGTGGGTACTACATGAAAGACCTAATTTATTTGTAGCAACATTTATAATGAACATTTTTTCCTTACAGTTACGGTTTTCGAGTTACAGCGGTGGTAAAATGGTAACATCTAAAACACTTGCGTATTGTCGCAGCGATGTTTTGAAATCTCAAAATAACAACTATGAGCAAAGAATTCACGTGGATAATAGGATATGTATTCACTATCTTCATTGGTATTACCGAACGTTCAACGATTTTCGTGACTATTTTCAACTCAAAAAAGTGAAATAAATATTTTTTGCAAAAAACTGGACCGACGTTATTAGTTGGTGCACTGAAAAATACAAAATAATATTAATTCTATTGATGCTGGTACATGTGAAGTTGATGCCAAAAGTTATCAATCTAACTGCAAATGCACAACTTCAAAAGTAACAGCACCAATAGAATTAATATTTTTTGTATTGTTAGTGTACCAACTAATAACGTCGGTCCATTTTTTGTAAAAAACAAAGTTTTAATAGCTGTAAAGCATACAAAAAATATCTTAGATGGTCAGGAGAGCCATGAAAAAATTGCAAAGTTGAAACAATCAGTTGTATTGCTCCGAAATTATTATCCTGAATTTGATTTTTCCGATTCTTCTTCTTTAAATTCTTCGTCCAAAACCGTATTAGTTGTTTCTAAACAAGAAAGAGAGCGGTACTTTATGTTGAACTTCTAAAATTTGAAAATATCTAACTACCTTATCTCTTATCTAACAAAATATTTTCTACAAATATCTTTTTTTAAATTATCTAGGGGACTCCAAGAATTTTTAATATTAGTCGTAAAATCATGGAAAATATTGAATTGAATTGAATTGAAGTTGAAAATCATTAAATAATTTAACCAGTTTCGGTCTCAGGACTTTTCTTTTTAATGACCCGTTTGGCCTGTTAAGTTATTTCTTCAGTTAATTTTATCAACAATAAATCGTTTAAAATTTTATGGTTGGAGGCCTTCATAGAGACCCCTCAATAATAATATAGAAAGGATTTCCAACGTACTCTAGAGAAAAAAAATAATGTGCAGCATCGTACACGTGGTAGAAATGAAACTTTTTGCAAACTAGAGAATGAGAGAAATTTGAGTTGAGTGTGTCTGTGAGTGGGAGAGAGAGATTAGATTATATTAGATAGTATGTTTATTTTCTAGGAAGTTAAACAAGAAAATATGTACATAATATAAAAATTTGTAATAGAATAAAAACTTAATCGTAGAAATAGCATCAAGTTGCTGCAGGGCGTTCCGGGTCAGCGAGCCATCTCCGGAATAGGACCTTGAAAGTAGAGATGGTAGTTGCAAATTTGACAGAAGTAGGCAAAGCATTCCAGTGACCTTTCGAGGTACAATTAATGGAATTAAGATGGAAGCCTAATGAATTGACATTAAGACAACAAAAGTTGAGTGAGTGGTCGCGTGAAGTAGATGTTACAGCAGCTGTAGCAGTAGCAGATGTGAAAGACGGCGTTATTGATTGGAGCAAGAATAAACGGTAGGCAGTTTTTCGAGATTTGGTTATTGTTTATGAAGTGAACCATTCTTCCATGAACTTTACAAGCACAACTGGATTTCTTGCCCAGGCATATTTGAATCTCTTAGTCTTCAGCTCAGCCTTAGCTTTGCCTAGAAGCTTGTATGTGGGGTGAGGTAAGAGTCAGACGATGAAGTTGTTGGTTGGACATTAGAAGCAAGAGCAGAAAAGTCAATTGTAGAGAATTTGAGAACACCATGTTGACGCTTAGCATTGATAAACTCAAACACCATGCTTTCCTTGGAACACTTGACAGCAATGGAGACACGACTGGTAGAGTCCGTGGAACGAGTCGCCCTACTATTAGACGGTATAGAATTTGTCTTTCTCATAAATCTTGGCTGCACAATACCAGCAGTGGTAAGAGAGATCAAAGTACCATGCACAGGAAAAGCCAACGGTCGGAAGTCAGTAAGAATTTCGCAGACGGGAAATCCAGATAAGACCAGTTCCTTGCTAGAAGAGTGTTTATTTTTTGTCTGCTGGATGCAAGAGGTATTAGCAGCCTGACTGGCAGCGGCTATCACTGGCATGTTGAAGGACGTCACGGCAGGCGAGCCTCTGCCAAGCTTAAGCAGTTCAACGCTAGAAGTTGAGAGAAGCTGAGCTAAAGCACTTTTAAGTGCAGCATTCTCTTGCTTAAGATTCACTATATCTCGACAGCTAGCCTCCACTTTAGCCATACAATCAGGGATGGTTGCAAGCACAATTCCATGCTGAGCAAGTGTAGTAGTAAAATTCCCAATAGCGTCCAATACGTGTTGCAGATTAGGCCTAGAAGGTTTTTGGCAGCAAGCAGCTCAATATTAGAAAGGTGGTTATCCTCAGTTTGACTTCGGGTGCGGATATTAGACATTCCAGAGCTCATAGCTGCGTCAAAATCAGTAGAAGATGGTGATATGGCTTTAGTACTGCACTTGGCTTCATCCTTAGTAAATTTGGGCTTCTCATTATTGTGAATTACATTAGTAGCCACATTTTTAGAGCTAGCCCTAATGATACGCCTATGGCTAATTTTAATGTATCGCGCTATCACCAGGATATTCCAGTAAACCTGTCAAAGATAACATGAAGATCGTCAATTAAAACAGTAGTACTCACTTTGATGAATTGATCTAAATATTTACAGTAGAATTTGATGATGTTCATCTATCTCCTCCAAACTCATCACAACTCACAACTTATCAGCAAAAATTATAATTTAATAATATTTATTTATTTCTTGGTAAACTAATAAACATAAACAAATCTCAGATTCAGAGCACACACAGCACGAGAGAAAAAGAGAGAGAGAGAAAGAAAGAGAGGGATCATTTCAAAGCAATATAGCAGTATAAAATTTGTTTACAAAAAATAATAATAAAAATACTTAGATATAGAAAGTTGAGCACCCAGAGGTATGGAACCCGCAACTAATGTGTCCTAGTCGCACTTAAAAATCCCAAAAATGTTGAGCCGTTTTCGAACCATAGTAAAAACAAACGAAAAATCCAAGATGGCGGCCAAATCCAAAAATGGTGGAACCCACAATAAGAGGGTCCCAAGTGTACTTAGACATCATCATGTAATCTTCCCTAACCGCATCTATAATGCAAGTATCAATAACAGGCATCCCAGGGGCTCAAAGGGGTATAGGTATGGAACCTACATCCAATGGGTCCCAGTCAAACTTAAGCAAAATCATAACATCATAACCATCCCCACCACCTATGGGTTGCACAAAAACAACATCTAATCGAAGGATATATAAGAGTTCTAGGTACGGAACCCTCACCTAATGAGTTCCAGTCGCACTTAAAACTTCACAACTCCACCATAGGACATGTGGGATATAAAAGATGTAAAATTAAACGCCGAAGACGATTAAGCAATAAAATATGAGGGGTGCTATTTAAAAAAATCAAGTTACGGTTCTTTAAAATGTTGAAAAGTTAACGAGCCATAGGAAAGTAACCCTCTAATGTAGACAACCGTTTTGTCCGCAAAACATACTTCAACATGTTGTTTACACATAGTTTGTTTATTGTTAAGGGTATTTTAGGGTCGACATCTGACAGCAGCCTCACTGTCAAAAATTAGGCTTCGAAAATGCCGACTGGATTATAAACTGATTAGATTATGAATCGTCTCAAGTTATAATTTCCTATCTATTTATACAATGTAAAATGCTGAGATCTCATAACAAAAAGAAAACTTGACGTAGCTTATACGTGCATACATATTAATATTTCTGCTGAGCTACAGTTTTAGCCTTATATCATAAGTAGCACAATATTTACATAATAGCGAGATTAAACTACTTTCAATAATTTTGTCGATTAACTTAATTTGTATAGATATACAAACTACTATCCTACTTTTGATTCTTAACAAAAACAACAAATAAGAAATTAAATAATAATAAAGAAAATAAAATTACACAAGATGTCCCTGTTCAAGAGATTGAACATAGTTTGAATTCTAAATTGATATCCAAAAAATCTAGTGTTCTATGAATGTTTGAATAAATGTCTACCGCATTTTTTTAGAAAAGAATGAATAACTCCAAGGCTGAATCAAATTTAAAAAATAAAGGTATTTATAAAGATTGAGAATAGGTACATCCAAAAATATAAAAATATACAGGGAGTTCTATTTAAAATAACAAAGTAGATGCCGACTTCCAGTATAACCGGAAGCACCAGAAATCTAAAAATATTTTAGTTGAAGAGAACATAATCGATTATATATAAACCTCAATTTTCAATTTATTATTTTTCTAGAACCCAATAAACTTCTAATGAACGTTCTCGCTGAGATACCGTGTGTATGATGTATAGCTTTATTTATTTTTCTCTCTATGTTATATATCTGTCTACTCTCTCTTGTAACGAAGCCTGTGTTTTAGATAAACAAAATGTATAGCTCTCTTTCTCCATCTCTCTACGTTATATCTTTGTTCTCTCTCGTGTAACGAAATCTCGAAACGTTACATTTTTTCCTATTCACTCTCCATTATCGTCAAATATCAGAGCGCCACCAAAGAAGTTTCACTGCCAAAATTAATAATAAAGAAAAATCAACATGATAATAATATGATAGATATAAGGTCAATAGGGCAAATAAAGTATTAGTGGCTTAAACAGAAGTATCAACTATGCCATAGCACTAGCACCAAAAACTTTGGGCTGGCACTATTATAGCTGTTTCTTTTTAACTAAAAGAAAACAACTCAATACAGAAAGAACAATTTTTGGCAGGCCAGCCATATCAATACCCTAAAAATAAAAACAGAAAGCAACAAAATCGGCCCATCCGTTCTCGAGATAATATTGGAATAGGCACAGGAACCTCTAAAACGTTAACATAAATATCATTGAGTTGGTAACTCATTCACAAGAATGGTATCACTTCAGTAAAGTAAAATTACTCTCAAGATGATGAGTACACAGTGTCGGATTCAAATTAATTTAAATCAATGATAATTATCGCCCCGATCAAAAACATCCTCGAGGCTCAGCCATCTTGTCCCTGCAAGCACTGTTAGCCCAACAGCACCGCCTTTATATTGAAGGACAGTCGCTGGTTTACTCCAAGTTCAACGTCACCTTCCTGTTGAACTCACCACCAGCCTTCAGTCACAGTCCAACATGCTCTCTAATGCCAGAATGAGCCACTGTAAACTCGAAGCGCTGGAATTTTCTTGGCTAAATCGCCATAACCACCGCAGCAAGTTCAGATCTAAGCCGGTCACTCTTTGCAGCCTGCTCACTTCGTTGAAGCACGTATTGCCACACCACGTTCTCGAATGTTCACCTTCAAAACCATGGATCTCATCGAATGAGATGGCTTATATTTATCATGGAATGTTCTTTATGTTGCCATATATTGGGAATTAATGCACATAGCTACCACGGTCTCGTTCTCCATGTCTTAATTCTGCTCGATGACCACACTAAGTTCTATACTGTCTTTATCTTCGACCCAGTTCTCGATGCCGCTCCGTTTTGTCAGCATCTTCACGTCGTGCACATCTCAGAGGAATCTTACCACTAAGTCTAGCAAGCTACCCTGCCATCCGGCAAAGTAACACAGCTTCCAGGCATAGGTACAACTGTACCGCTAGATCCCGTCCAGAACGCACTAGACTCAACCGTTGACCTTACACCCACAACATCTCCAGGAAATTGCCAGGCCACCCAGCAATGCAGCACCACCTGCGGGATTGCATCAGCACCACCAGACACCAGATCCTTACCATCGTTCCAAGCCCACCGTCGAGGACCTTCCATGATAGTCTACACCGTTGGCCTTACACCCACATCATCTGCACGTCCTCCTTTATTCCACAGGCAATTCTCGATGGCACCCACAGAAAACTGGTCGGCAATACCCATCAAGTTGCCACGCCATCCGGCAATGCAGAACTACTTGCGGGATTGCATCAGCAGATCCTTACCATAGTTTCATGCCCAGTATCGAGGACCTTCACCATGATGCCGTCGTAGACTTTTAACGTTCCAGCAACCAGATCCCAGTAGCTCTTGCGTGTTCACAAGATGACGGTAGCCACACCGTTAAGGCTCCTTGAAGTCAGTCATACGCAAATAGCTCTTCAAAAGCTGGATACCATTATAAAATGCTGGCAAGATAACAGTCTTACTCCTTAACCAACTACGCGGAACATTTACAGCACCATGCCCTGCTTTTCTTCATTCTTCATATTTATGTTTTCTCGTATAGCACCACACATGACATGACATTGACAACCAAATAATAAAAATACTCGCTGGGTGCAGACTGTATAATACTGAATGATTTCATGAATAAACATATACCTCAATTAATTTTTCAATTTTATTTATTTACACATTAAAATATCACAGATTATTTATATAAACTATGTATATATCTTACACTACACTATCGACTACTACGTACAATTTATATTTATTACTTACACTACTTTCAACCATATGCGATCCAAACGTTATTTATTTATGTTGTTGGTGCCCCCTATTAGGGACCAAACTACACACACCCGGTCTCCACCATATTACCGGTCTCGACGGACTGTTATGTCCAGATTCTGTGGAGGTCTTCGAGTCTTCTTAATTTTCTAAAATAAAAGAGATATTAATGAGGAAGGGTGATTGTTATTTGATCCGTTACTTCTTGTTTGTTTACCTTGTCAAAGTCAGACGGGTGAACGCAGTGGCAGGCGACAGCTGTGGCTCCGTCATATTAATTCTTCTGTAGTTGGAGTTGAGAGATTAGCACTGCTAATTTCCACAATACTCGGAAAAGTAAGTTCTGTGAGAGGTCGTGTCTTGGATGGGAGAGAATGATGATTATCTAGAAGTCGAGAGGAAGGTTGGGTTTCTCTTCGATTTGATGGTGACGAGAGTCAGACGGACGCACAGCGGATTTATAAATCGAAAGCGACAGTCATCTTACCTATTTTGATTGAAAAGAGTTTTTCTTACACTCGGTGGATTTATATAGATAGGTAAAAACTGACCGGTTCTAGTGATCTTCGTCAAAAGATAAATTCTTCCAGGCCACTCAAGAACTAAGGTAGGTTAGGTTCAATGCCTCTCCATGTGCTATACAACTTGCTTCTTTTCCAGGCCTTCCTATTTGGGGTTACTTTTCTTTTATGGTGGTTGTAACTCTTCTACGCCTCCGTCTTCCTGTTTCCAGCCTTCTTTGAGGTTACCCTTGGGTGGAATTTCCGTAAAGGTTATTGTTAGGGCTAACAATTAAACCTAGGCTACTCGATATCTCTCTATCTACTTGGCTGCTGTCTGGGACTACTACACTACCTCCTTACTTCTACACGCTTGCTGGCGGTACTCCACATTCTTCATTTGCTGCATGAAGTACACGACGGATACTTCCCTAGAGAGAGCATTATCATCTCCGTAGAGCTAGAAGACATCCGAGTGAGATCGAAGTTTTTATAGATTAGATATTGAGATAAAATCTACAATTGTCTATACGTATTTAAGGTTCATCTAGGCTTAATCTCGCAATATATACTTACTGAGTTACATGGAACTTACCTTGATAATTCTCAGTAGATTGAACAGTCACGTAATTTCAAATAGAATAAATAACTTATACAGAAAAATGTGTACACCCAGATATATATATATATGTATATATACGGCCGGTAATTCCTGAATTTGTCACTTCTAAATTGCATTGCACTAATTACCATATATATCCAGTAAATTGCTCAGCGAATAAAGCCAGGGAATCTTAAGTCGTTGTGTTTGATTTATCTGCATGGGACAACATTTGGAAACCCTAACAACCCGAGCCTTCTGCACTACGCTACTAAACTGGTAACGGTCAATTGTCAGAAGCCAAATCGTTGTTGTGGTCAGCTGAGCGCTGGTCTCTCTTTTATATTGTAACGTTTAACCCTGTGCTAAACGTTGTGGGGTGAGTTCACTTGCGTAATACTCAAAATTCGCAGATTGCTTCCAATGATTTATTTTCAAACACACTGTACACGGCTTTCTGTTGTAGTACAACTGTCACTACTTGTCACTTTGACTATCGCGTTCCAACTACTTTCGAGTTATGTCTCCAATTGACTGATACAATAAACTGTTTCTGTCCCGTGATCGTCACGGCTTTATATATCTGAATCATGATATGACATTCATCGAGAATAACTCTACCATAATTCTAGAACTACATAATGCAAAATAAAAGCAACACTATTGAAAATAAGGTAGCAGAATGAATATAAACTAAAAGAAATAATAACAGTAGGTACATGATAAACTACCCACGTAACAATATATTTGTTTACCTTAGCTAATTCCGGGGAACAAGGTAACAATTTTTGGCGCCCAACGTAAATTAAATAATATTCTTCGAAAAGTATTTTCAGCAACTGGATATTGTTTCTGCTAGTTAAGTTTATAGTGGAAATATTAGCTGGATCTGTGGAGATTGTTTTTTACAGTATTAGGAATTCAGTGTTGCCTAAGTGTTAGGAGTACACAGGATATATTCTTTTTTTTTCTCAGATATATAAGCTTTATATTGATTCCCATTGCTCTCTTTCCTTTTTCTGGAGGGGGTGGAGGAGTAGATACTATCTGGATTTTTTTTAATTTTTATTTTAGCATACGTATTTTTATTGGTTTTTCTCGCCACACTAAAGATTATTTAGATCGGATTATGGAGGTCAATCGATTACTTGGAGACGAGGTGAAATACGAATTACAAATTAGAAATTTGCCAATTGCGGGTACAGTGGCGGAGAATAGGATTGCTTTAAGAGGTGCATTTCGCTATGAGAGAGAAGCTGGAGTATTGCCACCGAAGGAAGCTGTTGTAAATGTGGATGGTGAACTTCAGATTTGTAATGACAAGTTAATGGACTTAGCTAATGACATAGGGAAATTTGACGATCAGAATAAAACTAATGAATTTAAGAGAATATCATCAAGATTACTACATTTAATGGGGAGATTAGGAAGAATATCAGTTGGAAGTGATTCATTAGAAGGTACAAGGAGAGGAATGGTATACAGATGCGCTCAACTGATAGACGACGTGCACCGTCGCAACGCTAGCTGCGAAATGCAGACGGACAGGGCTGCAGTAATGGACTTGGAAAATATGCCAGAAACCTCAATCTTAGATGAGCCTAATCCGTTGATACCGGAGTTAGTTTACCTCAATGCCTCGGAGGGGATACAAGAATCTCATATAATAAGTACTGGATGTAGGCAGAGGCAGGTGACAACGGACCTTATGAATTTCAACGAACCACCTAACAAGGAGGATCAGGATAATGTATGTGCTACTCAGGAGAGGCACACAAGTCTCCGGGATAAGGTATCTCCAAGGGATCAGGTACCCAAGCCACCGGTACGGGTAGTCGAGCCAGACAGAATATTTTTTCTCGATATCCAGAATGGACAGAATCATCATATTACCTTCCCACCAATTGCAATCATGACACATTCAAGTCTTCCGAGCCACATGAACATGTCTAAATGCTAAGTGGAAATCCTTCTGTAATTAGACAGGATTGGAGCAACAGTGGAGAGAATTCTAGATATGTGGATGTACGCAGATGGAACGTAACCTATGATGGCCAGTCGAGTGTTATGGACTTCATGGAACGTATTGAAGAAGTTCGAGTGTCTCGAGGAGTCTCTAAGGAGCAGTTATTGAGGTCCGCTCCGGAACTGTTTACTAAGGATGCTCTTATGTGGTATCGCACAAATCACTTTTCCTGTTGGGATGATCTGGTGGTGGCACTTAGGGATGCTTTTAGACCTTGGGACTATGAGAATATGTTATGGGAAGAAATTCGCCAGCGAACATAGGGTGCCAAGGAGCGCGTTATTTGTTTTGTGTCGGCAATGGAAAATCTATTTAACAAATTAACTAGCAACAAACCACCGAAAAATGTTCGAGTGAACTTGATAAGAAGAAATCTTCTGCCAACTATTCAAACCAGCTTAGATCTTCAGGAAATTATGACTGTGTCCGACTTGCTCAGATTAGCCCGAGTTGTGGAGGAGTCACAGCTGATGGTTCGAAGATTTCAACCTCCGCCCACTAACTATCGATATCTTTTGGAACCGGACTTAGCCTATAAGAAACCCAAGGAAGGGTTGTCCTTAGCGCTCCTCGGTAAAATGGAAGACCTACAATTGACAGAAGCTTCCGCTGTTGAGGCTGTATCAGTACCTAATGCTTCTCCAAGCACTGCCAACCCTGTCTGTTGGAACTGTAACAAAGTAGGACACCGATTTAAGAGATGTGACCAACCGAGGCGAATATTTTGTTTTAAGTGTGGACGGGAGGGTGTGTTTGCCAATGCGTGTCCGACATGCAAGTCAAAAAACGGCCCGAAGAAGCACCAGTAACCGGGATGGGCTCTTCAGCGAATTCAAGCCCGGCAAATTCTCGTCAAGTACTTTTAGATTTTATGATGCGAGGCCATATTTGCAAGTAACTATTTTTGGATTAGCGTTTTTGGGACTGCTAGACTCTGGCGCATCACGAACAATTATAGAGGGTTCTAGTTGGAGTCAATTGAAGTCAGTTTGCAACCTGGAACCGACAGGAACAAACGTGCACGGTAGCAAATGGACAGCAGTGTGATGTAATAGGTAGTATCACAATACCGATATGTTTATGTGATAGAGTGAAGCTAGTTGAGGTATTAGTAATACCATCTGTACCACATGAATTGATCCTAGGCATAGACTTTTGGACCAAGATGGCAATAATACCAGATCTCTATTCAGGCGAATGGTCTTTTCGAACTGAGGTGGAACCTACGAATTGCGCTGCTATTCAATCCCTAGAATCGCTGACCAGCGAACAACAACAAACACTGAACGATCTGATAGATCGGACTTTCGTCAAAATGGGTACGACTTTGGGGTGTACAATTCTGGTCGATCATGTTATTCACACAGACTCACCGCCCATAAAGGTACGGCATTATCCCTTATCACCGGCGCTTCAGAAGCAAGTAAACGAAGAGTTGGATCAGAGGCTCAAGGATGGAGTCGTGGAACCTTCTTGTGAAGAAACGGGATGGACGATATCGATTTTGTGTTGACTTTAGACAGTTGAACAAGGTTACTAAGCGTGATGCTTATCCTTTGCCTTTCGTGTCTTACACTCTGGACAAGCTACGAGACGCGCATTTCTTGACGACATTGGATATTAAATCAGCATATTGGCAGTTGCCCTTGGCTAAGGACTCAAGACCATTAACAGCTGCGCCAGTATTAACGTGCCCAAATTTTGATTTACCATTTACTGTTCAAACAGATGCATCTGATTTTGGGTTGGGAGCAGTACTCACCCAGGAATACCCAGACGGAGAGAGAGTAATCTGCTACCTAAGTCGCTCACTTACAAAAAACGAACGCCGGTTCAGCATTACGGAAAAAGAATGTTTGGCGGTACTTTTTGCGATAGAGAAACTAAGACCGTACATTGAGGGCACCAAATTTACCGTGGTTACTGATCACTATAGCTTGAAATGGCTTAACAGCATTAAAGATCCAGTCGGAAGAATCGCACGATGGGCAGTAAGGTTGCAGCAATACAATTTTGAAATCGTGCACCGGAAGGGCAAGGATCATGTTGTTCCGGATATCCTAGTGCCAAAATTAGAGGCCATGGTGGCCGACGACTACGAAATCATGGACAAGTGGTATGAAAAGCTAAAGAAGCCGATAACGGATTCTCCAGCTCAGTATCCCTTATGGCGCATTGGCGGCGAGAAACTGTTCAAAAAGATGAGACGAGCGTATCCAGAATTAGGGGACAAATCTGAGGATTGGCTGGAAGTCATACCAAAGCCTTTAAGATGTTCGTTAATAAAAAAGCACCATGACCCTCCGATTTGCGGACACTTAGGTGTAGCCAAAACAACTGCTCGCCTAGCTGCTAAGTACTATTGGCCGAAAATGAAGGAAGACGTGGCCCGGTACATAAGAAAGTGTATAACGTGCCTACAAACTAAACCCGATCAGCGGAAACCAGCAGGCCTTATGTTGAGTCAAGCCCCAACCCTCACCCAACCATGGCAAACCATAAGTCTAGATATTGTCGGTCCCTTACCTTGTTCAAAAGCGGGATATAGCTACATTTTCTCAGTTTGCGACATTTTTAGTAATTTTGTGCTCCTATTTCCGTTACGAACGGTTACAGCCTCTCAGATTGTCAAATTAGTGGAAGACCACGTTATTCTTGTTTTTGGAGAACCAAGAAGATTTATCACTGATAATGGGGTCCAATTTAGAAGTAAACAGTTTAAGAATATGGCGGCAGAGTATCAAATTCAGACAGGATACATAGCTAATTATCACGCTCAAGCCAACCCAGTAGAACGGGTCCACAGAGTTGTTAAAGCTAAATGTTATCAGCCTATGCTTCGGATAATCACAGAGAATGGGATAAATACCTAGCGAAAGTGGGATGTGCCATAAGGACAGCTAAGCATAAAGCTACTCAGTTGACTCCGAATTTCATCGCATTCGGTAGGGAAATTAGACTGTCCGGTCAAGAGTCATCCACACTCTCCGCAGAGGAGCAGAATTTTGAACCTGTAGTGCGCTCTAAAATACTATTACAAGTCTTTGAAGATGTTAGAAAGAGACTCACTCTGGCTCACGAGAAGAGTCAACGTTATTACAACTTGCGACGTCGAGATGACCGTTTCTCTTGAAATCAACAGGTTTGGCGGAAGAACTATGTGGTATCGGATGCAGTTCGAGGCTTCACAGCTAAGCTAGCTCCAAAATTTAAGGGGCCATTCCGTATAAAAGCTATTTTGTCACCGTGGTCTTATGAGTTACAGGATGAGTCTGGGAAATCTTATGGAGTGTGGCATGCCAAGGATTTGAAGGCTCACCCACCCGATTTAGATTAGAAGTAAAGGGACGCGCTTGAAGTTCGTGAGAATTGGGTTCTTTTGAGTTCTATTTTCTTTTTCAGTAAACAATTTTTTAGTTAGGAACTTATTTATAATTTTCTTTTGAGGGTTCTAGGTGGTTTAAATTGGTGAAGTGTTGCAGTTTGTGGTTGCGTCTTCGGTTAAACATATATCTAAGTTTTTAAGTCTCCAACTTAAAAACTTTTCTAAGGGAGGGGGGTGTTGTTATGTCCAGGTCTTCGAGCCTTCTTAATTTTCTAAAATAAAAGAGATATTAATGAGGAAGGGTGATTGTTATTTGATCCGTTACTTCTTGTTTGTTTACCTTGTCAAAGTCAGACGAGTGAATGAGTGAACGCAGTGGCAGGCGACAGCTGTGGCTCCGTCATATTAATTCTTCTTCTGTAGTTGGAGTTGAGAGATTAGTACAATTTCCACAATACAAGGAAAAGTAAGTTCTGTGAGAGGTCGTGTCTTGGAGGGGAGAGAATGATGATTATCTAGAAGTCGAGAGGCAGGTTGGGTTTCTTTTCGATTTGATGGTGATGAGAGTCAGACGCACAGCGGATTTATAAATCGAAAGCGACAGTCATCTTACCTATTTTGATTGAAAAGAGTTTTTCATACACTCGGTGGATTTATATAGATAGGTAAAAACTGACCGGTTCTAGTGATCTTCGTCAAAAGATAAATTCTTCCAGGCCACTCAAGAACTAAGGTAGGTTAGGTTCAATGCCTCTCCACGTGCTATAAAACTTGCTTCTTTTCCAGGCCTTCCTATTTGGGGTTACTTTTCTTTTATGGTGGTTCTAACTCTTTTACGCCTCCGTCTTCCTGTTTCCAGCCTTCTTTGAGGTTACCCTTGGGTGGAATTTCCGTAAGGGTTATTGTTAGGGCTAACAATTAAACCTAGGCTACTCGATACCTCTCAATCTACTTGGCTGCTGTCTGGGACTACTACACTACCTCCTTACTTCTGCACGCTTGCTGGCGGTACTCCACATTCTTCATTTGCTGCATGAAGTACACGACGGATACTTCCCTAGAGAGATCATTATCATCTCCGTAGAGCTAGAAGACATCTGAGTGAGATCGACCATGTTGTGTCGTCCCATAACTCTAGAAATTTTTATAGATTAGATATTGAGATAAAATCTACAATTGTCTATACGTATTTAAGGTTCATCTAGGCGTAATCTGGCAATATATACTTACTGAGTTACATGAAACTTACCTTGATAATTCTCAGTAGATTGAACAGTCACGTAATTTCAAATAGAATAAATAACTTATACAGAAAAATGTGTACACCCAGATATATATTGTAACGTTTAACCCTGTGCTAAACATTGTGGGGTGAGTTCACTTGCGTATTACTCAAAATTCGAAGATTGCTTCCAATGATTTATTTAGAACATACTGTACACGGCTTTCTGTTATAGTACAACTGTCACTACTTGTCACTTTGACTATCGCGTTTCAACTACTTTCGAGTTATGTCTCCAATTGACTGATACAATAAACTAACTGTGTCCCATGATCGTCACGGCTTTATATATCTAAATCGTGATATGACATTCATCGAGAATGTTCTATGATTATCTAGACGAACATAATTAATGTTCTAGATCCTTGTCAAGGTGACAATAGCACGACAAATTGTACCTCACATACAGTTTCTGGAAGGATCGAGAACAAATCTATTACAATTCCAGAACTACACAATGAAATACACAAGCAACACTACTGCAAACAAGGTAGCAGAATGAATACAAACTAAAAGAAATAATAACAGTAAGTACATGATAAACTACCCACGTAACAATATATATTTATATATACGGCTGGTAATTCCTGAATTTGTCACTTCTAAATTACATTGCACTAATTACCATATATATCCAGTAAATTGCTCAGCGAATAAATCCAGGGAATCTTAAGTCGTTGTGTTTGATTTATCTGCATGGGACAACATTTGGAAACCGTAACAACCCGAGCCTTCTGCACTACGCTACTAAACTGGTAACGGTCAATTGTCAGAAGCCAAATTGTTGTTGTGGTCAGGTGAGCGCTGGTCTCTCTTTTATATATTTGTTTACCTTAGCTAATTCCGGGGAACAAGGTAACAGGACTGCACCATACTGCCTCTCGACCGTAATACTGTTCTCCACCGTAGTACCGGTCTCCACCGTAATACCGGTATACACCTCACTGCCGGTCTTCACCTTACTCCGGTCTCCACCGTACCGCCGGTCCTCGCCGCAACACCGGGATCCACCGCATTCTCACACAACTACTGCACGGGACTGGCTAAACTCTGCAACAAATCCTCTCTAATATACAGGGTGTTTCATTAATAATGAGAACTAATTAGACTGGAGAATCATTGGTTCAAAATAATAAGATGTAACCCAATTCACTTAGATAAAATGTGTCTCATGTCTGAGTTACAGGGTGTTATGTTTAATTATTCAAAAATGATTTTTCCTCATTACTTTCAAACTGGTTGACTAATCTTTATCATGTTTGGCAGAAAGTGTAAATTATGGTAAATAAACGTTTCTGGCTACCACCAGAGGCGTACGATAGGGATAAATGAAAGGTTAACCCTTCCTAAATTCTAAGCCAATGGTGGAATTGTCATTTTAGTACAATTTTTCTATTCTCCAATACTTTCTGTGTAAATAACCTAGTCTTCCTTCGTAACGATAAAGTCATTATTTTCCAAGATATTTAAAGTTGAATTTTAAATATATTTAGCTATCATAGCGGTGTTTTTGGATCATAGGTTTGCATTTATAACGCAAATGAAACTTACAGTTGATATTTAGTTTTAATAAGAAGATTATCATAGAATTTTACTGATACGTCATTATCAGAAAGTCTTTTTCACATTTTTGCTGCAATAAATAATATGAACAAAATTTAAAAGTACTCAACTTAACAGATGTTCAATGTGACTCCCATTTACCTAAATAAGCTTATCTATTCTTTCACTAAGCAATCTTCTAACATTTAAGAAATATATTTGACTGTTTAGCAATAAAATTGTCGGAATAGATGTGAATTTTCAATATCCCTACTGTGGTTATTTCCCATTTGAGAACTACTCTACGTGTAAAAGTGGCCACGTCAGTAAAAAGAATGTTTTTTTATAAAATCACTATTTTCAATCTCCTTATTTAAGATCCACTGAGCCAAATTTAGGATAATATGTAGGTAATAAGTTTTTTTACAGGTGTAAAGTGGTAAGGTCTAAGATTTTCTTTTTTCAGTAAGTGAAAAACTGGAAAATGGCTTACTTACGCCATTCGTTGCATCTATTCCGAATGAATTAAAGGTTAATGTATGGTGAGGTATATTTAGAGATAGTTTGTTAGGTCCTTATGAATTACCAGCAAATTTGAATGCTAACTCGAATTTGTAGTATCTACAAACTAGACTTTTCGACGAACTAGAGGGATTACCATTTGACCAAAGAAGAGACATATGGTTCATGCACGATGGAGCACCACATCATTATCCTTCAATAGTACGGAACTATCTAGATGAGCAATTTCCTCATCGTTGGATTGGCAGAGGTAGTGAGTTCCCGTGGCCGCCTAGAACTCCCGAAGGTAATCCCTTAGATTTCTATTTCTGGGGGCATATGAAAGCATTGGTATACTTACAAGAAATAAATAATCGTCAAGAGCTATGGTACCAAATAGTAAATTCCGCTAATTTTATTGCTAATCAACCAAACATATTTTTATAGTTAGAAGATCGTTTAGTAAAAAAATAGATAAACTTATTGAGGTAAATGGGGGTAACATTGAAAATTTCTTAACTTGAATATTTTTAAATTTTATTCATATTATTTATTGTAGCAAAAATGTGAAAAAGACTTTTTCATAATTATTTATTAGTAAAATGGTATGTTAAACTTCTTATTGGAACTAAAAAATCAACAGTTTCGTTTGCGTGATAAATGCAAACCTATGATCCAAATAAAACGCCCTGATAAATATACTTAAAATTGAGCATCACTGCAGCGTTATATTCAAGTTTAAATATCTCGAAAAATAATGACTTTATCGTTACGAAAGAAGGGTATGTTATTTACACGGAAAGTATTGGAGAATAGGAAAATGGTGCTAAAATGACAATTTCGCCAGTGGCGTAGAATTTAGGAAGGGTTAACCTTTCACTTACCCCTGTCGTAAGCCTCTGGAAGTAGCCAGAAAAGTTTATTTGCCATAAATTAGTAAGGTTTGCAGTTTCCAAACTCCCTGCCAAACATGATAAAGATTGGTCAAACAGTTTAAAAGTAATGGGGAAAATTATTTTTAAATAATTAAATAAAACACCCTGTAACTCAGACAGGAGACACATTTTATCTAAGTGAATTGGGTTAAATCTTATTATTTTGAACCCAAGATTCTCCAGTTTAATTATTTCCTATTATTAAAGAAACACCCTGTATAGGCAAGTCCACTCCATCTAGAGGCTTTCACCGGCATCTTCCAACGTCCCGAAAATTCCACCAATAGCGCGAACTAGATGTTTCGGCGTATATTCTTGACCTTGGTATGTATCGGCTGTATATTTTACACTCATACCACCCGGGCCCCACTAACGTCGATACTTGTGAAGATGCTCCGCCCTCTGACGAATCGCACACGCCTACCTCGATAATGGCGTCGACACTATATCCCAAGTTCGTTACAATATTTTCATTCACGACTAATATACACATAAATTAAGATTATCAAAACGAAGAACACTTTTTAAAAACAATTTATTTCGTCGCAAAGGAACCTAACTATTACAGCGATTGTCAATAGCTAAATGGTTACCGATTCAAGTGTGTATCGGTATATACCAGCAATTATTATATTTAACATGATACTTACAGGATGTCATACATAGTTACAAGTAATAAAAGAGATTTGGAAAATGCTGACGAGTGGTGGCGTTGAGTTTTTGTGAACGGTTCGGACAGGAAACGATATATTGTGATATTATAACAGAAATTTAGTACTGATCATATTATAATAATTTATATGACTGAGTTATGATTTGGGAATATAATTCCTCCCCCGTTAGGACAAAACGTCCTCAGTTTGTTTTAGTCTCTCATTCAAATGAACAGAAACCGCAGTTTTTGGCAAAAGTGTTCAATTAATTTCGACACAAGACAATGGTTTTTGTCTTTTTACTCGTTTTGATCGAATTGATTGATAAGCCTTAATTACTGTAAACATGCAGAGTCCAATCATCAAAACAATACTTAAATTGATTACTGAGGACTCAAGCGTTTGTGTCAAATGATTAAGTTTAGTAGATTTCAAATATTTCATTGAAAGCTTCAAGTTTGAAAGGTTTGCTAAATGAATGTTATTAAAAGTAAACTAGTAGGTATTAGGTAATATAGAATAATTTGTGTCAAAAATAATGGATTTCAAAAATGTGATATTACTATTTGTGTTCACGAATACATCTTCATTGATAATAATTTCGCATCGACTACCTAATAAGTATGAACCCTTGAGTTAAAATTATTGAATAATATTTTGACATTTTTCAATGACAGTAACATTTGATTTAGAAGAAAATAGTAAATGGCAGGTCATATCTAGAGACTTATACACCAGGTAGTTGTTAGATGCTTCATGAAAAATACAATTTTTATAATTATGTTTGAATGAGCATACAGAACTGTCTTGGACATTTTCACAAATGAAGTAGTTCAAATTTCTAATGCATTTTTCATCAGTCCAAATCTCTTTCACGTTAGTATACAGAAAATATTTATATGGAGGTTCAAGTATTACATTTTTATCATTGGGTAAAGGGTAAATGTGATCTAGTTGGTAAGTCAGATAATCAAGGATAGGGATTGTTAGAATGCCTACTTATGCTGTTATCAGTAACAACTAAAAGAGTTTTACTTAATTCTAAAATTTTAATAGGATGATTCTCTTGTAGCGTTACTAGGTTTTTGTTGCCGTAAATAGCAACTACATGTTTTTCTATAATTATTGGTACCAATATTGATATTAGAACTACTGTCATTATTGGCAATGGGATTCATATCACCAGAATCAAAATATAAACTTCTAGGGCGAAAGTATGGCTTGAATCCTGGCATTAACAGGAGAATAAAATTATAATAAGATAATTCTAGTGAAAAATCATTAAAAAAAGTTAAGTTCAATTCAAAATTGTAATATGAAAAGTTAAAGTTATCAAAAATGGAGTCTAATAAAATGTAATATGTAAAAGTCACCAAAAATATTTTTAATGGAAGAAAAATTCATAATTTTCATGTAGAGTGCATACATGAAGAGTTAGGATATGGAAAGTGAGAGGACTTACAAAAACATATTTCTTCGATAGATTGATGTTCTAGATGAAGTCTTCTGGTTTTCTCTTCCTTTGAACTGGCCAGCTGAACTGCAAATTCCTCCTGGCTAGCGGGCTGGTGGCGATCACTCGATGTGGCTGCTACACTGCTCTTAGAATGTTGATATGGTATCGGACCCAAAACGAAACAAGTGTCTAAAATTATTCCTCTTCGATTTGTTACCAGAGCGGGTGCCAATGAACGTCTTCGCCACTGGTTCTCCAACGATAATAACACAAACGCAGGATTCGATTTATTGATGTTCGCATATCGAAGCGGGTGCCGATGAACGTCTTTGGCTTTGATTCTTCAATGATGATGGCCCAACTTCTGGATTCGATTTATTGATGTTCGGATCCCTTTCAAACGTTTTAAAACGACCACTATTATTGATTATCGTTTGTTATTACAATAGACAGCTTTGAGGGATCCCGGTTGAGCCCCCAATTAAGATTATCAAAACGAAGAACACTTTTTAAAAACAATTTATTTCGTCGCAAAGGAACCTAACTATGACAACGATTGTCAATAGCTAAATGGTTACCGATTCAAGTGTGTATCGGTATATATTAGCAATTATTATATTTAACATGATACTTACAGGATGTCATACATAGTTACAAGTAATAAAAGAGATTTGGAAAATACTGACGCGTGGTGGCATTGAACTTTTGTGAACGGTTCGGACAGGAAACGATATATTGTGATATTATAACAGTCATTTAGTAGTGATCATATTATAATAATTTATATACCTGAGTTATGATTTGGGAATATAATTCATAATTTAAATATTTTACTTATAAGTAGTATAATACCGTATATTATTCCCTCTCGCACGCCAATCACCATTTCTCAAATTAAATAATACCATGGACAATAAAAACAAACCCAAAGGTGTCAGCGTCAAGCGCATACCTAGTATTTTTGTATTCGTACTGAGATGGATGAAAATGAATAATCTTTTAGTTGTACACCTCCAGAAACTATATATTAAAAATAAATAAAGTAGACTATATACTACTCGCAATAATGGCTATTATATTATTCACTCTTGGTATAATTTACTATTATTTCACATTTCTGAGTGATTTGTTAGTTATCAAATTTGTTGAACCTTCTCTTAAATTTAACGATTTCACTATAAAGCGGCAGCAAACTTGCATAGTCATATTAAAGCATATTAAAAAAATAAGCATATCATTGTCATAGTGCTATGTAACTCGGAAACCGTGGAAGTTTTTAAAGTATGTCCAACTTAAACGTTGTCGGATATAGATTTGGTTATCTCAAATTTTTAGAAGCTTTTGGACGGAAAGACTTATTGAATTTCTATTTTTTTTCGATGGGACCAACTCTCAACAGTTGAATTGCATGTCTCCTCCATTTGGAAATCGGTCAAAAAGAAATAGAAGTGAGTTTAAAAAGTCGAAAGAAACCATGACTACTCAAGGTGTTTATAGGTATACACTCTTCAAAGGTTGTGAAACAAATATCATACAAATATTCTTCACCATCAAAGCATATAAAAAGCCGACAATATGTTTGGTTAGAAAAAGATAGATATTTATTTATTTGTTCATAAGCATATATTGAGCTGATTAATGAGGTTAGAAAAAGAAACATAAAGATATAAATCCTTGAATATAAACTTATACAACTACTTGTATGTCATTTATTTTATAATATAGATATGCAGTTTTCCATAATAGTCTGATAATATAAGTAATGAATAACAAATGGCCACTGAAACCATCAACTTTTCATTGATACAATAATGATGACCATGTATAACGTTCTCTAGTCATAATAATTTATACCCAAATACCTACTTGTTACTTGCACATTGAAGTTTTGAATATAATCAAATATATTAAGTATTTCATTTCAAATTTACCATTAAACTATAATTTCCTGTATAAAATTTGTTACAGTCAAATCAGAATCAAATAAAGCATATTTCAATACATTTGTAAAGAATGGAATATTTTTTGAAATTCGCGGCGTAACTTACATTGACTTGACACGTTCTATGGTATTTTAAAGTTCCAGCATTTAGTGTATGCTATTTATTCTATGATGCTATCGCAGCATCTTTACCCCACCCTCTGCTCCACCCCCAGGATAACTACAGCCTTGCGCAGGTTACTTTTAGAAAATCAATAACCATGATCACAGAAGTATCTGTTCTCGGCCATGGTGGGGCCTCGTAGAGCGCTCTATAAAAAGTTTACGGTAAGCTGTGGTGTGGCCACGGTCGTGGTGTGGCCGACCATAGAGTAAATGTCAGAAAATTATGATGGTACTGTGATGGTAGTACCACGAACCAGAGTTCTTGAAACGAGCGTAGAAAAAGTGGTTCGCTTAGTGTCTTCTTTTTTAGCATCCAATTTCTGCCACGTGGATCGCAGGACGTAAAATAGCGCAGATGACGTCAAGAATAATTTCCAGGTCATTAAAAGGAAATTCTAAGGGTTTGGCAATTCATTTTAGAAAATTTTACAATTTTAAAAATAGTTGTTGATTATCCAGAGCTGTCAGGTTCAGAGATGTCATAACCTGAACTTTCACAACTTTGATCGCAATTATTTCAAAAACGGTGGTATATTCATTTTAAATATTTATATTTTTGAAAAGTGCAATTAAAAATACATCGATTGTTATCAAAGGTTTTGCAATATACGAGAGTTCATCGGCTGGCGTAGGGTCTAATACCATGGGTAGCCTGCGGGTCGCTTACACGGTCATACAGAAAGGTCTTGAAACGAGCATGAAAAAAGTGGTTCGGTTAGCGTCCAATCTTTTCAACTTCCAATTTCAGGCGCGTGGTTCGGATTTGAAGGGGGGATGTTGCTTAAAACAAAAACATACCAATTCAAAGGATAATGCAAAGTTATATGATGATTCAAACTGTATACGATTAACATAATTTCCATCATGATAGGCCTTTATATTGTATTCGGCGCTCATAAACTCATAATTTTTCAATAATATTAAGGTATTTTATGTTCTCAGTAACATCCTCTTTTCTCAATTTTGCAGTACTATCGTTAACTTTGATATTTGAACAGGACGATAAGCGACCCAGTTGCTACCTATGTAATACGACCTTCGATTCCAGACCTGTGATTCTGAGACCGTGATCGCTTAGCGCATGAACAAATGTAGGGAGGACGAGTAACACCAGTAGTGGGAGTAGCACAAAAAACATTGGGTTATCGTATGTCATTTCGGTGGGTTGCGCAAATTCACGCTGCGCATCCTTATGTAGTAAGGGCAAAGGAAGCTTAAATACAACAATAGACACTCAGTGAAATACTGCGCCACATACCAAATTGACAACTTATCACGGCACGTTATTTCAGCCACTTCTGCTTATAGAACAGGATACAGAGATAGTCATCCTCCCTTTATATATTCTTGGCTTAGCGTCTTGTTCAGTTCAAATGTCAATGTCAAACAAGACACTGTGAAATTGAGAAAAAGGGATGTTACTTAGAACCACGATCGTACAAACAGGTCTGGAATTGAAAGTCGAAACACATAGGTAGCAAGTGGCTCACTTAGCGTCTTGTTCAAATGTTAAAGTCAACGATGGCACTGCAACATTGAGAAAAGGGGATATTACTTAGAACATAAAATACCTTAATCTTATTGATATGCTTTTAGTTTATGAGCGCAGAATACTATGATGAATAATATCAAGACCTATCGAGATGGAAATATGTTAACGGAGACAGAGTGAATCTTCTCACAACTTTGCAGCATCCTTTGAAATGGTATATTTATGTTTTAAGCAGCATCCCCTTGAACTGCGAACCATGCGGCAGAAATTTGAAGCTGAAAAAGACTGGACGCAAAGCGAACTAATTTTTTTTACGCTCCTTTCAAGACCTTCCTGTATGAACGTGCTTTGAACTCTTCTTGCTTAGAACATAAAATACCACCGAGATAGATATATGTTAACGGAGACATGTAAATCATTTTACAACTTTGCGCAGCATCCTTCGATTTGGTATTTTTATGTTTTAAGCAGCATCCCCCTTCAACTGCGAACCTAGCAGCCGAAATTGGAAGCTTAAAAGGACTGGACTTTAGCGAACCACTTTTTACGCTCGTTTCAAGACCTTCCTGTATGACCGTGGATGAGGCAGATCGTTTCTTGTTCTAGAGCAACCTCGAGCAGTCTTTTTTATGGATATGACAATTGAATTTGTGACTAGTCACTCGTTTACGTTTTGTGCAGTATTTATTATGTTGTGCAGTGTAGTAACCTTTTAACATAGAATTAATACTGTATTATTTCTATGCTTGTAACAAAGGCCATAGATAAGTGAATTGTCGCATGTATACTGAACAGAGACAACCATCTTGTAACCTGTCACCTGTCGTCTTTCTGTCTCGTTCTGGTTGTGAATTATTTATATTTTAATCCGAACGAAAGAAGAAAGAAGCAAGTCTTGTAATAAAATAATTAGCAGAAACGCAATTGGTGAAGTGCTCAGTCAAGAAAATCAAAATCAGCAATACAATCGAGGTCAAAGGTAGGTGGCAATTCAGATTATTCAATATTTCGTAGTTTTTGTTGCAACTACTTAACAGCATTCTAGTATATCATAATTTTGTTTACTGAATGAAAATGTTAGGTCCAAAGATAATTATTCTCAATTTTCGTAACCTTTTTATTCCATGTTAGAGATGGTTTATCCTACACACAAATATAATATATAAAACCAAATTCCAAGGTTCATATGATCAAGAAATTAGCTCTTTCACCTATAGGTACCTTACGATATGGTTTCTAAAATCACTATATTGGAAAACTATGGTCTATTTATTTAATACCAGCAAATACCCGCGACTTCTCACGTCTGAATCAGTGGTATCCCCGAGAAATACTTCCCAAAAACCTCATTAACAACACCTATATGGAGTTTTAGATGTAATAATATAATGTTCCATATTTTTAATAGGGATGGACCGAATATTCGGTCTTGCTTCGGTATTCGGCGATTCGGCGTACTTTTTAAATATTCGGCTTTGGCCGAAGCTAGCCAGATATTAGCGATCCGGCCGAAGCATAAAAGATTCGGTATTCGGCCGGTCGAAGCAACGATTAATATTTTATTTTACATTTGTTTTCTCACAAGGTCACGATTCATTAATGCTTACTTAATGTAATGCTTCATTAATAAAAAAAATAACCAAATCTAAACACCGTTGTTTCGTTTTAATAGATACTTTTGTAATGTAGGGGTCATTTCATTCAAAATTTTAGACGTTCAGGACAAATATGTATGTTTGTATGTATGTTATTTTAGCATCGCATGAATACCATTCCTTCATTGCCCAATTGAATTTATTTTGTAGATTAAAGATTTTAATGCTTCGGCCGAATATTCGTTGCTTCGGTTAAATTCCTAGCCGAATATTCGGTATTTGGCTATTCGGCCACATCCCGCTTCGGTCCATCCCTAATTTTTAATATATATATAGGATTTTGATAGTCACCACCTGCTTGCTGACGAGTATTCAGACTGGCTAGATGTAGGTATTCCCTTGCCTTTATTCAAGGGAAAATTTAATTAAAGCTGGATTTTATATATTTTTGAATATTAAATTTTATTATTAAAAATTACTAATACTACTAATATTTCCTTCATATACCCCTTTTCCCTCCCTCAGCACCCCTCTCGAAAGCTTGTGGGAGTGGACGTCTATTTTTTCCACTTTGATTGTGTTCCTAGTGGATATTGAATTATAATCGTCCAAAAATGTTTGCAATAAACCTTTAGAGTGTGTCCTACAGAATTAACTTAAATTAATATTTTATCTTTCTCCTTACTTTACAGAGTTATATATGTTCAGAATTTCAACAAAGACATATCAGCGATTAAGAAAACGTAGCAGGTATACTAGAATGGACACCGATATATAGAATAGGGACAGGAATAAATATTATTATTAAATATAGCAATGTAAGGCGCCCGAAAATATTTTTTACGACTTCATTACAAATTGTCGAATTTTTTCTATTTTTCCATTTAATAGTTTAGAAGAATTAAGCTCATAAACCGACATAAGGATACAGAATTTCAGTATCTATTTCTGTAAATAGAATTTCGGCTTAGGGTCATATGAAAAGGGAGAATAAGTATCTTAATAAGCATGTTTGGTATGGTATAATGATAATCTGAGACATTATGTTTTTGAAATCAATATAAATTAAAAAAACTGTCAACTATAAGTACTGAACAATTTCCGATTCACGATTTACATCTTCTCAGTCAGTACAGATCTCAAGCCATCGTTTCACTCTAAAAAATAAAATAACATCTTTCTTTTCCAGGTTCTAATTTACATACATGAAATCTGATTAAAAAATACACAAATTGATATCTTGGTTTTCTGCAATTTTCTGGTGAGTGTCATGAATTGAATATTATGTAGGTAGTGATTGATTTATTGAATTTGATTCTATTTTAAATTTCATATTGAAAATGAAATAAGCCAATAAAACAAACTCATAAATACTCGTTTTTGTCAAATTCTTGTTTTTACAAAATTTCTATTTGTGAATATATTATGAGTGAGTATTTCTTAATAAGATGCTAATATTTAAGAATTTTTTTGTGCATTTTGAGAAAAAACTTCATATGAACTATTCCCTAAAAAAGTCTTGAATTTTGAACTTAAGTTTTAAGAAAATAATATTTCTATGATATCTTTAGTATGGAATTCCAAAATTTATTTAGATCAAGGAAATTTATTCTATATTTTTACCGTTTAAAAGTTATTCTTTTTAAAACCTTTTTATATTTTTTCGTAATTGCCAGATGCAAATGAAAGATTTTTTTCTCTGCGAAAACATTAATAGTTATGAAAAAAAAAATCCTTAAATCTTTAGCACCCTGTTGTTCAAAAGTTAAGACGTTTTTTCTCAAGATAGACCCAGAGTAACTTCCTTAAATATTAGCATGTTATTAAGAAACACAACAAATTAAAAAAAGTAGACACAAAGTCAAATTGCTTATAGTGCGGGACAGGATAGAAGTCGAGGTATTTAAATCTAAATCCCGTTCACTAACACAACTACGGACACGCCCAACACGGTCAAGTCTCGTGTCCATTCCTATACCTCCTCCGTTTGGAAATCGGTCAAAAATAATCTAAATTCAACCAGATATTTTCGAGATCAAAATGAATATAGTAATCCTTGTAATATATTTTTAAGCTATTACATGATTTGTTGGAGATGAAAAGAATATGCGAAAAAATTTCAATTACTTCTTACTTAAATCTTTTTGGTAGATTGTAGATACTTAGATAACCATCTTCATAAATCCGTATACTATTAGTTGTATTCAAGTACTAATACTTTTCGTTCATTGACGTAGATATTTGAAAACTTCAATAATTAAATGTCGAAAACTTTTCTTTTGTGGATAGTAATTTTTTTGATATGATTCCCATGTAACTATGTTAACTTAGCTCTCCAACTACGTTCTAATGTAGGTTCACTCTTATTTTAATAAAAAAAACTCTTTCTTTGCTGCTAGTCCCGAAATTAAACCAAGAATTTTCATTTTTTTCTTCTTCTCTTCTTCCGCATACTAAAAACTTGTAACTTCTCGGTTTTCAATGAAAATAATCTTTTAGGTATTTCATGTAATCATTTTAATGCACTCTAATTGGTAGTACAAATAATATGTCATTATGTTATTGTGATATTTTCGCCGTAGTAAATATTTTACTAATACGAATTATCCATTGTTTTTTTTATGATCTACTGAAATTTTCAAAATAATTTTGATCACATTTACTGTTTCTGATCTCTGTCCCTTTGGTTTTCAGATGTCTTTGTGACAAAATGGAGTGTATAGTCGCCAATGTTGAACATATAAAATTTGACATCGAAGTTGCACTAGAAGAACAATATGGCGCGTTGCCATTGCCTTTTCCTGGAATGGACAAGTCAACAGCAGCTGTTTGCTTATTTTATGCGTCCACGGGATGTCAGAAAGGACCCCAGTGTCCTTTCCGTCACGTCAGGGGTGATAGGACTATTGTATGCAAACACTGGCTGAGAGGACTTTGTAAAAAAGGAGACCAATGCGAGTTCTTACATGAATACGATATGACAAAAATGCCCGAGTGCTATTTCTATTCTAGATTCAATGCCTGCCATAATAAGGAGTGTCCTTTCTTACACATAGATCCAGAAAGCAAAATTAAAGACTGTCCATGGTATGATAGAGGGTTTTGTCGTCATGGTCCTCACTGTAGACATAGACATGTGCGAAGAGTACTGTGCACAAACTATCTAGCGGGTCTGTGTCCCGATGGACCTAAATGCAAATACATGCACCCACGTTTCGAATTACCAGCACCACCAGACCAGAACCTGAAAGACCAGAAAAAGACGCCGATCATCATTTGTCATTTTTGTGGCGAACACGGCCACAAAGCCTTATATTGTAACAAAATGGTTGATCCTACGAAAGTACTGTTTCTTCAGAACGAAGAAGGGAAAACTGAAGGTACTGAAAACCAAAATACGTATTTACAGAAGATGTTGCCGAAAAGACTTGAAGACGTCACGTGTTACAAGTGTGGTACAAAAGGACATTATGCCAATCGCTGCCCGAAAGGACATCTCGCGTTTTTATCACAATCAAAGAGTAATAATAGCGACTCTAAGGATGTACAATAAACTGTTTATAGAAATATATTATCAAGTATTTTTTTTATGGAAATTAAATTATTTGAAATCCCGACGGCATTCAAATATTATATGGAAAGGAACATTTGGTGATGTTTTTGTGAAATTTTAACTAAAATCAACAATTACACTACCACCCCATAGAAATAATGAGGATTCCTACTTTGTTATTGTGGGTGGTAGGTACCCTAATTTTCTATGTTAAATTATGCAAATTTATCCAATGCTCAAAGAAATTTTAAAATGTTAATATTCCTGTAATTTGTCAGGTCAAAGATACGAAATAGGAAGCAAGCTCCCCCACGATACAGGCAACTGCCTGGAATGTATCTGTGACCAAGGAGCGAAAATAAGTTGCTCACCCCACCAATGCGCTCCGGCTGGTGACGAAATCAGCGACTACCATCAGCCAGGATCCAGGCAATCGATCCCGGATATTTTTTAATGATTGAGAAACTGAATCAAATATTCGTATCGTATGCTATTAATAATGACCAAATCTATTCTGAAAGTAGAAAAACATCGATACTTGGAATATTCGATGTATTTATTTCATAGTAGAGAGAGTAGTAGATATACATACATTCGAAATTCTAGTGCTTCCATTAAATAAGGTCGAGCACTAAAGTTTTATAAATCAGTTCTCCATATTTTGTAGAATTTGTTTTGCTGTTCCGAATTAATTTGTATTGTTTATATAACAGTATGGAACAGTTAAATGGAATAAATTCATTATTTCAGTTATTGTGCATACCTATCTATATATCTATGAAAAACCCGATACACTTCGATGTTTATTTCCAACTGCATCGTATCGAGTATTACGTCTGTTTGTGCCGTATGAACTAATCGATTTATTTTTTAAATGAAACACCTTATATATTCTACATTTAAAGACAATTTAAAAAATATATCATATTTATTTTCCATAATTTTGAATATAAACAATCCGTAGAGTCGTTAAAAAACTAAATGAAAAAGTGACCCTATATGAATATGAGGATGAGTTTGATGTCATAGTTCTCAGCGAAACATGGAAAATCTCGTAACTTTTTCTTACTAGGCTTAGCAGGTTACGATTTGATATATAACACAGGTATTATGAAAATTATGAAGAATAGGTACATTTAAAAATAATCTGGAGTATTCTTATGAAGTGATCGATTTCGGTGAAATAAAGGTAGTTGAATTAAGGTTAAAATATAATGATTATAATATTTTTTTAACTGCAATACCTATACCGGCTGGTCCTTTTAAAGTGTTACAAGGTAATATCTAGAAAACTGCTGATTTAAAAGAAATGAAATTTGGAGTGATGCAACGGGACAATGGGTGGCACCATTTAGAAGCATTAATGATTTTGTAAGTCTCACCACTTTTTAGGGGTGGGGGTAACTTTTAAAAATTAAATGGAAAGGTGTAATTTTCTTTTCAAATTCGTAATGTCCAGAAAAAAACTACCTTCAAATCAAAACATAATCTAATGTCAATATGTTAACAACAAATTAAAAAAGTTATGTAATAGCATAACAGTAAGCAGTGGAACACGAGCCGTTGTCATGGTAATGCTCTGCTGACAAATATTTTGACATCTGTAAAAAAATTCGTAAATTGTCTCCGCATTTCGAGAGTTATTTTAGTGTGTCCTTTGATCATTAGTGTTCATTTTAAATTGTTATTAACATATTGACATTAAATTATGTTTTGATTTGAATGTATTTTTTTCTGGAGATCACGAATTTGAAAAGAGAACACCTTTCCATTTATTTTTTTAGAGTTACCCCCCACCCCTAAAAAGTGGTCAGAGTTACAGAATCAATGATGCTTCCAAATTGTTTTCCCCAACGTCCCGTTACAACACTCCAAATTTCATTCTTTTAGAATCATCAGTTTTCTAGATATTACCTTGTAACACTTTAAAAGGACTACCCGGTATATGCCACCTTCTACGTTTCCTCTATATTTTAATAGTAATCTTGAAAATTACCCAGAAACAAGAAAAAAAATCCCGATGGCCTGTAGCCAGCGGAAAGGTAAATTTCTCAAAATTCATTGAATTGAAATTATAATAACCTTTTCATTGGTATACCTACATGCATAAAATTGGAGTACTAATTCTATGCCTACATGTCATTACATATGAGTTGCCCTATGTATCATAGCCTTGCGGTTAGATGTTTTTGTTTTGGCTGTTGAATATACAGCAGAGTTCGCGTTCCACTTCAAGGCTGAATTTCTTATTAAAAAATATACTATACATTTTTTTGATCAGGGTCTATATTAAGATCTCCAGAAAATGTACAATTACATCAAATTTATATTCAGTGTTCATATTTTATCAATATTTCTTATTTTTTCTTTATTATTTTTTTTTCTGTGCATTTTATGGAATGTTTCTTCGAACAAAAGTTGTAGGTACTGATTATATATATATATATATATATATATATATATATATATATATATATATATATATATATATAAAACATTTGGTTCATTTTGGACTAACTTATAGACATATAACAACATGCCGTTGAAATTTTTTCGAAATTCAAAAGTGTGAACGATCGCAATAGGTACATTTCTATAATAAATTTACCTAACAATACTTAAATCTGATTTCTAGATAATAATAGGAGACATAAACATCGACATTCTGGATAACAGTGACATAACCGAGGAGCGACCCCACTTACTTGTAATCCTGCAAATTAAATGTTTTTTCTGATAGGGAAAAGGAACAAAAAATTAAGGACGGAAAATATAAATTATACATCAACAACACAAAGCAAAGGGTCGTACTGAAGAATGAAACATGGAATAACATATGTAGGTACAAACTCTAAAACAAAAAAGTGATCAGTCCGCCAGTAACATTAAAAGAAAAAACAGCAAAAGGAAAGAATGAATTACGAACAAGCTGGTTAATTCAATTAACATAAAAAATGACCTATACCTAAGTCTAGAAAAGTACAAGCTGAACCTCATAATGAGATCATTTGGTTAAAATTCAAGAAATAGAGAAATGAATCAATTCTACAAAATTATCAAAACATGAATAATCCAAATGGACTATGGAAAAGTCTGAAAACCCTCAACGGTAAACAAACCTACAATGAACTGAAATCTATCACAAGAGAAGACGGTGTTGATTTAACATACAAAAAGGATATCGCGGAACATTTTGCTGTGTACTATGCTACAGTCAGAAAAAAATACCCCGGATTCATCACCAAACAACTCGAATACCGAACTTAATATTTATAAAACCTGCAACCGCTGATGAAACAACAAATTATCCAATCCCTCAAAACTAGAAAAGCTCCCGAACTTGATAACATATATTCTGAGATATTGAAGGAACATTCAGTTCCTCTAAGTTATATAATAAATAAGGCGATAGATATTGGCACATTTCCAAGTATTTAAAAAATGCATCAATAAAACCTATATAAAACGGGAAACAAAAAACAGGTAATAAACTATAGGTCATTTTCTTTAATAAGCAGCGTTGCAAAAGTATTTGAAAGGTTTCTGAAGATAAGATTCGATAGCTTCTTCACGAAATATAACATCTAGTCTGGAAAACAGTTTGGTTTTAAGGAGTACAAATCAACTGGAGATGCAATGTCAGACCTGATTGTAAAAATATCGAGAACTTCTTCAAATACTCAAAACTGTTTCCGGAAAAGTCACTCGAACTCATGCAAAGCTTCAAAGCTACCTTACTGATAGAGAGCAACAAGAAGTCAACACTAATGGAATTATAAGTTCAGAAAAAGTTCGAGAATACGGCGTACCACAATGTATTGTATTTGGGCCTATTCTATTCATTTTATACATAAATGAATTATTTGAAAAAATACACAGTATCATCAGCAAAACTGATGATACTGCGATTGACTTGTCCTGGCAAACCCTATAAAATAAAGTTGAAGAAGACTTTACAAACGTTATGAACTTCTTTCAAAACCGACTACTCACTATAAATTTTCAAAAAACCTTTTGCATGTTACTGCGATACCCTCCCAACATACAGTCAACTGAAATTTAATAGTGACCTAATCTAAATCTCTTCAGTTTCCCACATTATATATTTAGGAGTTATAATAGACTGGCACTAAGATTATGTATCAAAAAAATTTAAGAGACCATGGCCTACAAGTGAAATATGACAATTCTATTTTATATACAACGCTAATTCAGATACACATAACATACGGTATAAAAGCGTGGGGCGGCGTTGCAAACGTCTACTTAAAACCATTAAAGACATCTCAAAAATGGATTTTGAAAACCATACACCGTAAAAACTACAAGTATCCAATTACAAGGTTATTCACGGAAGAAAAACCTCTTGATGACCGACAACTATACTTTCCTATCACTAGTTCTCCTCCATCATAAGAAAAGAAACACAAACTCGAGCGCATACAAAATAAACATGAAACTAGCTTAAGTTAAAATAACAACTATTGCAAGAGTAAATAAACAAATATGCCAAAGATCATTCACATACCTCTGCCCTGTCTTTATGCTGACATAAACATGTTCAGATGTCAATGTATGCTGATATATCTGATGACTTAAGAAGAATTAATTCGCTCGACTTCCTAAGAAAAATACAACACTGGCTGCATACGTACCCAAGAGAAAGAATACATCGAGCAATTGATAGGAGAATCTTGAAATGAGATACAATCAATATATCTTCCCTATGTGTTTGTATAAATGGTAATAAATTGATTGATTAAATGTTTTTTACTTTCGTCAAGTTCAAGTAGTGTTTTTAGAATGATAATATCATCAAAGCAGTTAATTATTCAACAAAAATATATTTTATTTATTTTTGAAATTCAATTTAAATGTAGAATACAAAAATAAGAAAATATAGTCCATTTAAAAAAATTATTAGCTCGTATGTCAAACGGTGATGACGTAATATTTATTAGTATGCACGCTTGGGAGTGAAAATCGACGTTTCTCAGGATTTTTGATAAATATGCACAATAATTGAAACAATCAATTTATTCTATTTATCTGTTCCACACTCTATAGAATAGTTGTGGAAATGTATTCGTAAAAATATTTGGCTGACTGTTAAAAGCAAGCATTTATACAATGTATTCATTGGAAAGCTTTCCCGATGAAAATGAATGGAAGTAATGAGAATATTCAATATTGTTTTTTTTGCAAAAGTAATAATGGTAAGACGATTTCATATCAAAATTATATCAGAATGTGTCGTAATTTATCGGTAGCAAAAATGTGTACATCAATAGCCGTTAGGACTTTTTAGAGATAAATTTAAATAAAGTAGCATTGTATAGAGTAATTTTTATTTTATAATAGTTGATAAAATAATTGGAAACAAATTTTGTTCAGCTTTAACGATACCAGTGACTTTAATTCTTAATCCCAAGTAGAAATCTTTTGTCACTAAAAATGGAAGAAGGTGGATAATATATTTGTCGAAATATATCCAGATGATAATAAATTGTATATATTAGAATACAATTAGAAATATGTATAGTGCTTAGCAGACGATAATGTATAGAAGTTTATCTGAACAGAAATTAACAAACTCAGAAACAATCAAAATAATGTTTGCTGTTAAGACCAATTTGTGTAAAATTTGTATTAGTACGTTCGATTAATTAAGAAAATGTTGAAAAGATGAGTTTTTTTAATTACTGACCTTTTCCATTATTGAAATTTGAAGAAAATTTTAATACTTCATCTTAAAGTTTCAGATACATCAATATAATATGAGGGATACTAAAATAAAGGTAGGAAGAGATAGAAACTACTTGCAGAGAGTTCGTCTCACTCACCTCGTGGCTTATACAGCCAGTGGCATACACACCGAAATATAAGTACGACAAAGTCAGTACAATCCAATTTTTGTCAACACATGTCTTAAGATATCTCATCAAATTTGATACAAAAAATCAGGCGTCTAAAAATCATAGCTATTAGCCCTCCGAATAAGATCGAATAGTACAATGTCCCAAAAGTAACACAACTGGTTAGGTACTGGAATATAGTAACAATAATAATTATAGCAGGAGAGGGAAATTGTATTTGTATACGGATACGTGCATACAGCCTATAAACTTCAATTCAGATTCAGATAATAAGTGGACACGTTCTGATCAACGACCCGCCATGTTTTCTGTTTATCAATATTTGTTATTTTTCTTTATTAATTTTTATTTTTTTACCTGTGTATTTGATGAAAAATTGCTTTGAACAAAAGTTGTAGGTACTGATTATATCTATAACCTAAAATTATTTTTAATAATGTTTACACTACTGCTCTTTTTTGATAATTTTTTTAAATGTTTGAATGGTCGCCATTTTGAAACTACTTACCCGATATTGCCCAATAACGAACTCGACCGAGATATTTGAGAGATTGATTTTTGTAGCAAATTTGAACTTGATACCTTCAAAACTGCGACCTCTATCGTGTTAACAAATTTCGTAATATCCCATATATATATATATATATATATATATAAACTTTTGAACCAAATGTTTTTTTGGACTAACTTATAGACATATAACAACATGCCGTTGAAATTTTTTCGAAATTCATAAGTGTGAACGATCGCAATAGGTATATTTCTATAAGAAATTTACCTAAAAACATGTTGCAAGAGCTGATATTGATTTTAAAATATCGGATTTTGACCAATATAATCCATACTACTCATCAAATAAAACGCTGGGATTCTATACATCCCGCGTGATTCTTGTTCAAGGTCGCTTATACATCGTTCAAGAAACCGAGAGCTAAAATCTAATATTTTTCCCGTGTATAATACACGTTTTTTTTCTGGGACAGCAAAAACGATGATTTAATATTGAAAAAATATATTAAAGTCGATATAGTTGATATATATATATATATATATATATATATACACATATATATATATATTAGGTGGAAGTATGGCAGTACGTGTTAAATAACAAAGTGTTAAAAGAAAATGGGAATTCTGCCGAAGTTATATGGGGCTTAAATAAGAAAACTCTTTTTGCTGTCCAAGCTTTCGGAACTATTTATTTCCATTCTCAAGGCTATAAAAATATAAATGAAAAAATATTAGTTTGGAGTGATTTCACAAACTGAATTTGAACTTACTCTGCAAGTGAGGATTATAATTTAAAACGGTAGACTGTACACGGTTGGAAAATTCCTCATAGTGTTATTAAAAGCTAATACAATACACAATTAAAATTACACATTGAAACAGTAGTTAAGACAATATTTAAAAGGTGGAGATACAATTACATTGTTCTTGATACTGAACAACTAATTCTCTGAAAGGGGTTGAAGGAAAAGAAAGGAATGTACAGGAAAATATTTAATTTTTCAATTTTTCGAAAAATGGGTGGGAGATCAAGATTCCACAGAACATAGAAGTGGTACACTGGGCTTATAACGATTGATACCATAGAAGACACAGAACTCAAAACATAAAAGTGTATTTATATCAAAATGTATGCAAGCTTCAAAACAATCCTAACCTATGTACGATTATTTACGTTATTGGCGCAAAATTTTGAAATCAAGTAGGAGTAAACAGACATAATTAAACAGAGCTGAGTCCACGTAAATCGGTACAAGTATTCATAGCCCTCGGATCTTTCGTAATTTCTATCATTTCGTGTATTTTTCTTTTGATTAAATTGGACTCATTGGCTAGAATGTACACACCTTCAAAATTAGGAGTATGCCGCTTCTCATGGGCATGTCTCGCTAAGGTACATTTATTGGTTTGACCATTTCTGTAATCACTTTTGTGAGAAGTTATTGTTGGAGTTTGAATAACCCAATGAAAATATTTCTATATGTTGGTACCACTGTCATCGTCAACTTGACAATGACAAGGGACAGTGGAAACGGAAGTGATTTGATAGTAGTATGGTAGACAAGCACTAACACTTCCGTATCAACCTCGGTAGAGTCCACTTCGCGTCTGAAGGAAATCAAAAATTTCCGTACGGGAAGTACACGCTAGTAGAGGACGTGAGTGCTGGGCCCCCGAGGTGGACAGGGAAGTCTCGGCCGTGATAATCGAGCGTAGTTCGGGGTGTGCAAGCGAAAAGAGGTCGATTCCTATTTAACTTTTAAGGTTAGAAGCACGTGGCAGCGTGGTCTGGAGGAGACAAGAGGGAAAACCTCGCTGATAACCTTAGGAGCGTGACAGAGAAGGTTATACTCGGATCGAGGCACATTGCTGGACTCACCTTGACACGTGCATTGAAGAATAATCATATAAGAAACACAAAAGAAATAGAGGAAAAAAAACTATTATTAATGGGTTACAATATGATGCAAAATCAGACAAGATTGTAACCCCCCTAATGAGCTGGCCAAATGCACCAATAGGGAGCAAGGGCCAATAACCTTAGAGAGAGAGAGAGATGGTAGACAAGCATGGTGAAGGTTGTTAATTTTGTAAAATTATATTATTACTTTATAATAAAATACGGAAGTATCAAATAAGCATATCTTTATTTCAATCTCGGCACACAAACACCCAACAGGTTATGGGCCCAGACGTTTTTTGCCATAAAGATTGTGATAGAGAAAGAAAAACTGATTAGTGAGCACAAGCACGTGTGGGTGAAAAGAGGTTATATCCAATAAGAGGGCGAAATCCGAAAAGGATAATTAAGTAAAACGAGTTACTTAACAATGGCTACAGAAGAAATGGAGATTTCAAACCTAACAAAACTAAGCAGTACAGATACATTCCAAATGTGGGACTTTGAATTACAAATCCTGTTTAAGGCTAAAAATCTATGGAGTATAGTAAGTGGTAAAGAGCTGTTATCCGAGTGTGGTACTGACCAGGAGAAGATCAAAGCATGGCAGATGAGAGATGCAAAATGTCAATACTACATTATTAAAACGGTTGATAAAGCTGTTAAAAACCATATTTTAACATGCACTGAAGCAAAGGAGATGTATGAGACACTAAAATCAATCTACAGAAGGGATACAAGTCAATTAAAACAACAATTACTCATGGACTTTCATGGTTTTAAATTTGACAACACAAAAGATATAATGCAAAATGTAAGTCAGCTTCGAAACATAGTTTTTAAATTACAACAACTGAACCAAGAAATCTCTGATGAGATGATTGCAAAAATTCTTTACACGCTACCTGAACATTTTCACTACTTCACAAGTGCCTGGGAATCGACACCAACTAGTGAAAAGACTGTGGAAAATTTGGTGGCAAGATTATGTGTAGAAGAAGAGTACAGAAGTAAACCCCAAAATAAGGCAGAAGACAAAAATGTTGCATTTTTTGCAAATAAGAGATCAATGCAAACAAAAGGTTCCAAAATTGTATGTTACAGATGTAATAAACCAGGTCATATCAAGGTAAATTGTCAAAAGAAAAGGATATGGTGCAAGGTATGCAAGAAATCAAATCATGAAACAGAAAATTGTTGGTTTAAGAAGAATAAAAGTTCACAAGAAAAGAAATCGAGTGACCAGGCTTTCATTGGCAAGTCAACCCTATTAAACTGTTGTAATGTTGTTGAAGTTTTAGGGAAGGAGAATTTGAAAACTAATAACTGGTGGCTGGACAGTGGAGCAACAGAACATATGTGTTACGATAAGGAACAATTTACATCGATAGAGGAAATAACAAATAAAAGACGAGTTAAGATGGGAAATGGTACATTAGTAGAAGTACAAGGCATAGGTACAGTAAAAATAAAAGCATGGAACGGTAAAGATTGGGTGAGTACAGAATTTATTCTCATTGAGTACGGCCTTAGATAAAAATTTCGAAATGCACTCAGATAAAAACAAATGTGAATTATTAGATAAACATAAAATGACTAGAGCCATAGCAGAAAGACAAGGAAAATGAAAAAAACAAAATGAAATTCAAGATCGAAAAGTCACATAAAAATAGGGAAGCTGATCTATCGCATTTTAATGCTATTATAAACCTACAAGATTGGCACAAAAGATTTGCACATATCAACTTTGAACAAATTAAAAAGACTCTTAAATTAAACCACATACCATTTAAAGATGAAGCGAAACCGTTTTGTATTGAATGTCTTGCCGGTAAACAACATAGACTCCCTTTCCCCGTGAGTAACTCAGGAGCAAAAATTACAGGAGAATTAGTACATGGAGATTTATGTGGACCGTTTGAAGTCAATTCACTTGGAGGCTCAAAATATTTTCTCTTGTTAAAAGATGATTTTTCAGGTTATAAATATATCTATTTTCTAAAAAATAAATTTGAAGTGGAATGAAAAGTAAAAGCGTTTATTAAAACGGTGAAGAATATAACTGGTAATAAAGTTAAAACTATACCAACTGACAATGGACTTGAATTCGTAAATAGAAATATCACGGATTTATGTGAAAAATATGGAATAATTCATCAAAAATCTTGTGCTTACACACCAGAACAAAATGGTAGAGCAGAAAGGGAAAACAGAACAATAGAGGAAACGCTAAGAACCCTATTGCACACATCAGGTTTAGACAAATGTTTTTGGGCAGAGGCTGCAAACACAGCAGTTTATTCATTAAACCGAGCAGGAAATAGTCCTCAAACTAATAAGAGTTCATATCAAGTTTGGTTTGAGAAGGATTGCAATATTCAAATATTTAGAGAATTTGGTTCAAAAGTGAGCGTGCATGTGCCAAAGCAAAAACGGCTTAAACTAGATCCTAAAAATAGAATGGGAATTTTTATGGGATACTCTGAAGAAGCTAAAGGTTATAGAATATATCTACCCGATACAAATAGAGTCGAAATACATAGAGACGTGGTATTCATTCCTGATAACAAGGAATTAAATCCCAAATGGGAAACAGACGTTATAATATTAGATAACGAAAAATATGAAAGTGAAAATCAAAATCAAATATCTGGAAATAATAGAGAACGCGAAAATGATGATGATCAAATAAAAAATTTGGATAAACCATTGGAAACTTTAGAAGTTGAAGAAGATGGAGAGCCACATAACATCAGGAAAACGAAATATTAGAAGACCAAAATGGATGAGTGATTATGACATGAAGAAGAACCTATAAGTATGGAAGATGCAATAACAGGTGAAAATAATGGTGAAAAATGGAAAGATGCTATAGAAACAGAGTTAAAAGTGCTTAAAGAAAACAATACTTGGAGTGAAGTGCCTTGGCCAAAAAATCAAAAAATAATAGAAAGTAAGTGGGTATTTAAAGTGAAAGATGAAAATAATTTTAAAGCGAGATTAGTGGCCCGTGGTTTCCAACAAGATATTAGTGATAATACATATGATATTTATACACCCGTTGCAAAATTGACTACTTTTAGAGTACTATTAGTGGTTGCTCTTAAGTTATGTAAATCCATTTATCAAATGGATGTTCGAGGAGCATTTTTATATGGTGAAATAGCTGATGAGGTTTTCATGAGTTTACCAGGTAAAACTAAAGAAAACTGTAAAACAGTGTGTAAACTAAATAAATCAATTTATGGCTTAAAAAAGAGTCCAAAATGTTGGAACTACAAGTTCGATAAATTCATGAAAGACCAAAATTTTATTAAATCTGAGAGTGATTTTTGTCTATATTTAAAATGTAACAATAATAAAGAAATTTATGTACTCCTATATGTAGACGATTTGTTAATCTTAGGAACCCATTTAAATGATGTAGAAAATTTAAAGTTAGCACTCAACAACAACTTCTGCAAGAAGGATTTGGGAGCAATTTCTGAATATTTGGGAATTCATGTAAATCATAATTTAACAGAGAATTACATTAAATTAGACCAAGAAAAATACCTAAAGACTGTTCTGCAGAAATTTGGGATGAGTGATTGTAAATCTATATCCACACCTTTAGACGAAAATTATAAAGTAGAACTAAGTAATAGTCGAAATGATATAAAAATTCAAAATCTTTGTAGAAGAATTATTGGCAGCTTAATGTATGCAGCACAAGGAACTAGACCAGATCTTTGTGAAAGTGTTAGCTTATTAAGTAGATACCAAAATAACGCTGATAATAATTTGTTGAATGCATTAAAAAGAGTATTAAGATATGTTAAAGGATCAATAAATTATAAGGTTATTTTTAGACCTGTTAATAGCAATTTATGTGGATATGTAGATTCAGATTGGGCGGGAGATGTTCAAGATCGAAAATCCACGACTGGATATGTTTTCAAATTGTTTAATTGTACAATAAGTTGGTTAAGTAAGAAACAACAGAGTGTAGCAAAATCTTCCTGCGAATCTGAATATATAGCACTAAGTACAGCTGTGTGTGAAGCTTGTTGGTTGACGAAGTTGATAAATGATTTTAACTTACTAAGAAATGAACATGTCACAATTTATGAAGATAACCAATCAGCTATAAAAATAGCATATACACCAGAAAATAACAAGCGTTTAAAGCATATCAGTGTTAGATTCAATTTTATTAAAGAAAAAATTGAAAACAAAATAATTGAAATAGTGTATGTGAAAACTGAGGACAATATTGCGGACCTTTTTACTAAGCCACTATGTAAAGTAAAATTCGAAAAATTTCGAGAACAATTAGGTGTAATAGTTAAATAAAATTATCTGCGATGACTCTGTTCAATAGAAATATGTTCATTGAGGGGGAGTGTTGGAGTTTGAATAACCCAATGAAAATATTTCTATATGTTGGTACCACTGTCATCGTCAACTTGACAATGACAAGGGACAGTGGAAACGGAAGTGATTTGATAGTAGTATGGTAGACAAGCATGGTGAAGGTTGTTAATTTTGTAAAATTATATTATTACTTTATAATAAAACAGGGAAGTATCAAATAAGCATATCTTTATTACAATCTCGGCACACAAACACTCAACAGTTATTCTGTTTTCTAGTAGCCTCTTTTTAGATACCAGAAGTATTCGTACTCGAAATCAAATCATCATACTTGATTGGTATCAGAAACCTACTAATAGCGGTCGCTATTTGAATTATCTCTCTTACCATGATGAAAGAATGAAGGTTAATTTACTTCTAGGAATTAAAAATAGGATTAAGCAAATATGTCATCCAACTTTAGTAAAGAAAAACATAGACAAATTATATCAAATATTACTGAATAATTCTTACCCAAATAAACTGTTATGTAAACTGCTGTACAGTAGTGCATCCACAGACAATCTCCCAGATTCTTCCACAAATCACCCGTCACAAAGACAACAGGGACTAATATGTTATTTCTCCACTCCTTGGATCAAAGACCTCACTCCAAAACTAACTAATATCATCAAGGTGGTCATTCACAACTGTATAGTGGCCAAAATTAATGTGAATCCTTTTCTAATATAAAAGATAAAATACCTACGGAGAAAAGATGGAATGTTGTATATGTTATTCCTTGTCATGATTGTGATCTAGTGTATATAGCTGAAACACAGAGGCTACTAAAAAACAGAATAACTTATCACAAAAGTGATTACAGAAATGGTCAAACCAATAAATGTACCTTAGCGAGACATGCCCATGAGAAACGGCATACTCCTAATTTTGAAGGTGTGTACATTCTAGCCAATGAATCCAATTTAATCAAAAGAAAAATACACGAAATGATAGAAATTACGAAAGATCCGAGGGCTATGAATACTTGTACTCCTACTTGATTTCAAAATTTTGCGCCAATAACGTAAATAATCGTACATATGTTAGGATTGTTTTGAAGCTTGCATACATTTTGATATGAATACACTTTTATGTTTTGAGTTCTGTGTCTTCTATGGTGTCAATCGTTATATGCCCAGTGTACCACTTCTATGTTCTGTGGAATTTTGAAAATTTTAAAAAACTGTTTAAATATTTTCCTGTACATTCCTTTCTTTTCCTTCAGTCCCTTTCAGAGAATTAGTTGTTCTAGAAATGTGACAGTATCAAGAACCATGTAATTGTATCTCCACCTTTTAAATATTGTCTTAACTACTGTTTTAATGTGTAATTTTAATTGTGTATTGTATTAGCTTTTAATACCACTATGAGGAATTTTCCAACCGTGTACAGTCTGTACCGTTTTAAATTATAATCCTCACTTACAGAGTAAGTTCAAATTCAGTTTGTGAAATCACTCCAAACTAATATTTTTTCATTTATATTTTTATAGCCTTGAGAATGGAAATAAATAGTTCCGAAAGCTTGGACAGCAAAAAGAGTTTTCTTATCTAAGCCCCATATAACTTCGGCAGAATTCCCATTTTCTCTTAACACTTTGTTATATATATATATATATATATCTTCCTGGAAAAAGTACTCATTTTTCCCGTGGGTAAAAAAGTGATTGTCACCTGTCAACAGAGATAAAATGTCTAACTTTTTTCCCGTCACAGAAAAAAGACTTATATGTTTATTTTTACTTTGCTGACAAACCTCAAGTAGTTATTTAAGTTTTGTAATCACGTAAAATGTTCGCATTAGATCAGCTCTCATCCAGATGGTTTTTCAAAACGATATAAGAAAATTATAGATCGAATTTCTGAGAAGAGACAAACATATTAATATTGCATCTGAGAAGAAATTAATGTTTTGATTGAAATTTTGAAACTTCCTTTGATCTTCATTTCTTGGTTTGACTGAAGAAAGTCAAAATTAATAAGAAAAATCAAATCTTATAAAATACACATTTATTTGTAATAAAATTTCATATACATAAATACAGATATTTTTGAAAAGGAATGTGGACCGAAAATAAATATGCGAGAACCAAAAATCACTTGATAGTTATCAAAAATACATGTTTTGGTGACATGGGTAATATTTGCACTTCTAAACCCTGCGATGGATAGAGATATTGCCACACCTATAAATTAATACATATTAAACATATACCACAGTTTTAACTTCATAATAAAAATCATCCCATTGCAGCTACAAACTATTCATAAATAAATCAACCTAACAAACTAATGGACGAAACTATACAGTTAAAGCAAAACTAGCAAAGCCTCAGTACCACAATTAAAAATGAATATTTTTCAAGTAAGACTGTAAAATATAAGGCGTTGAAAATAATACAGTCTGAAGAAAAGAGTTCAATACAAGCCCTTGAAAATTCAAGCAAATCAAACTTTCGGTAGCTAGGCAGTAAAATTGGCATCCTACAATGGATAGCCAATATAACATTATAGATTTCTGCGTCAAAATATAGATATTCTTAGACTTTATGCAATTTCCTTATGCTGACATTTCCAGAACAACTACCCGATAATTAATCTAGAGTATTTTGGATTTACTGTTGAGGAAACTACGCTTCTCTTTGGCCTGCGATTACAGGGTGCCCAATTACGAAGCACCAACAAGAGAATAGATTTAAGTGATATTTACAATTTTGATCAAATTCATAATTTCTATAATGACATTAAACTTAATTCCAATAAGTTCATCTGTTTAGAATAAGCAATATTCATTTCAATAAATTATAAATCAGAATATTTTATGATAACAGGAAATAAGGCACATTCACTGCTCATAATTAACTTTATGAGACATGAGAATAATATTTATAATTTGACACTAAAGTAATTTTTACAATAAACTTTCTTCTTAAATTTGGTATTTAAATATTATATTAAATATGGAAATACGATATATCAATATATAGAAGTTATTGTGTTATCGTGTAGTATAAATTATACTATAGTATACTAAGTATACTACTCATAAAACTTAGTCTTATAAGAAGATCGAAATGCATCAAATTCTGAATATTTTAAATTCATCTCAGCAATAAGTAGACTTGAACGAGAAATACATATAGGTGTTTCTTATCTTTTAGAAATATTTTATATATTTGGATTAAGTACTCACTCACACTTCAGAAGTTTTCAACCAGTGTGTCTTTACTTTCTTGCGACTACAATGTATAAGGATATATACTTGTCACTCAAGCCAACAGAAAATAATAGAGATTAAATTCAGGATACGCATTTAGCAATAGGAAATGTATTAGGTTCACACCAACATAAATAGATTGCTATTTAAATAATTGTAGTGAACCGAAAATTAGGACTTGATCAAAAAAATAAATAATGTGTTGTTATCAACTCTTTTCACTTGCTATTTCTAAACAAATCAATAAATATTCATAATATAAAAATACAGTTATGCTAGAGCTTACCTAAAAATTGTTAGGTAAATTTTGGTTATGCTATGAACTTACAAGGAGTATATACATGATGTTATCAATACCACGTTTCAAAATTACGTGTGATTTCTTGTCTTTCCAGTTTCAGAAAAAAAAAAGTAGTTTTCAATTTTTACGTATAAATCCCTTGTTTATAAAGATAATATATAAATATGAAGTCTTGAGTTAAATAATTTTGTCTAAAGAATAATTAATTATGTGTATGTTGGAGCTATAGCATTATATCCATCTTGAGACATGGATGACAGCAAAGGTGTCTGAACCGATGGCGGTTGACGTCTTCCCTCTGGATATGTGAGTAAGTGGTGTTGCCGTTTGTTTTGCATCACGCCTGAAAACATCATTTGTCACCATTATTTAATCAATACCTAATATGAAAGTGATCACATTTTTAAGGAAGCCATATCCAATATCGAAACATTGATTAAGTATATCGCCGTATCAATACAATAAATTATTTGCTTAGAAATTTTACTAGTCGATTTAAGTTATTAAACATATGAACATAACACAGAAAGCAACATAATGCAATTCCCATTTAACAAAAATACGACTCATTTTTTTCCAACAAACTACTTAAGAAAAGATAAGACAATTAATCTTACTCTGCCAAAATGAGTTTCCTGGGTTTCTTCCTCATTTAAAGTCCTATGTTTGGCCAATTTCTCTTTATTCATGGGTGATCCTGCACGATACATATGAAATAGTGAATAATAATACGAATATAACTCTAAAGAACATTTCAGAAAGTCACTAGCTTGGTTTTCAGCAGAGCTACGAAAATTTCAGATATATTATAGCACATAATCATCACGATTTGACAAGAAAAATCTTTAACTATATCAACTTGGTTTTATTAAAAAATTTGTTATTTATTTGGGTTCCGGCAAATATTCTTGATCCCGCTCCAAATTAGTAAAATTAAATCAAATGAACACTTTAGTTTACTTCTTGGAAAATAAATCAGTAATACGGTTTGTCAATTTGTTGTTGCTTTCAAATAAGGAAAGTCGATTATTGACATTATTGAGCGTGGTAAAACAATGACCACAAATCAAAATGGGCAAATGTTTGTCAAATTTGCTACTTAAGAAGCTTATTCAACTGCAAGTTCTCCAAAATTAGCAATTGGTTAGCAGATATTTTTTGTGGAATGATTACATATTTGTAAGATACGGTCTTTTTAAATCCTTCGGGTGACACTGGTATTTCTGAAATTTCCTGGCTGCCCTGCACCATATTAAGAAACCAGACAACTAAATACAGAAAGCAGAAAACAGACATGCTCAGAGTATGATTTTAACATTATGTTTTCCAGTATTTGTGGTTCCTAGAAAAATAAATGCAAAAAAATGGATGCAACTAAAAATATAAGCGTAACAAAATGCTCAAAATCACACTGCAGAGTAATATTTCTTGTCTCATTTCTAATATACAGTCAGCATAAAAGTTTATGATTCTCCTCTGAAATGACGTATACAAAAGATTCTTATAGTAAAAAACGGTTAAGGGGCTTAACTAAATATTGTAACGTGCAAAGGGGAACAGCCGCCGGTATTGGCTACAAAGTAGCGGCATCCGTTTGAAGTATGCGCGCGATATATGCTGTGGTTGGACATACCAAAAGCGGCGTCAACAAAGAGAGCGACGGCAGTGTCGGCATCTTCTGTTAAGCTACCGACAAACGAGTTTCGAGAAGCGTATAGTGGCGGCTTCTGGTCTTTGATACCGAATGCTCTGGATCCTTTATCGGGTATATATATGGGAGAATTTTCGGCAAGAAGACAGAATGTAAAAGGCAGTGTGAATAAACAGAATAGTCCGAGTAAGTTAGAGAGAATATAGTAAAGTTAATTTGTAATTTATATTATTTTGAGTGTAAATAAAGTTAATTTAATAACTCTAAATTAGTCTCTCTTATCTGCGAACCCGCATACGCAACAATTTGGTGTTAGAAGAGGGATAAGTGAGTGAAGAGGCTTTTGTCTATGGTAAACACCCGAAAGCAGACAGAAAAAATGTAAGAACAACTAACTAAGTTATTCTCCGATTTTTCGAGAAGACAAGAAGAATTACGACAACAAGAAAAGAAAGAAGAAGAGGAGCGAAGGCTGCGAGAAGAACAGAAAAAAGAAGAACAACTAATTAAGGTACTCTCCGATTTTTCGAGAAAACAAGATGAGCTACGACAACAAGAAAAGAAAGAACAAGAGGTACGACGACAACAAGAAAAGAAAGAAGAAGAGGTACGGCGACAGAGAGATTTCGAACAGATTGCAGGATTGTTCCGAAATGTCCATCAAGAAATCGATACCGTTAAACAAGAAGTTCGAGAAGAAATTGGGACAGTTCGAGAAGAGTTTGAGGAGAAGTACCGAAAACTAGAGAAAGAAGTGAAGAAAATTCGAGATACCAACAAAGAAGAAAGTAGCAAATTGGACACGTCGGCGATCACAACAGCCAATGAAAAACTTAAACCACCAACGTTTGACGGCGAAATATCCTGGGCTATGTACAAACGTCAGTTTGAGACTGCAGCTAATGCAAATAGATGGGATCAGCAGCAGAAAGCAACGGCGTTGGTATTGGCTTTCCGAGGAAAGGCGCTTGAAATACTTCAAAACATTCCTGAAGCCAAACAAACTGATTATTTGGCTGTTGCGGGCGCCTTGGAACTAAGATACGGCAACAAATATCTTAGCCAAGTGTATCAGAGCCAGTTGAAGAGTAGAATTCAAGGTTCAACGGAGTCACTGCAGGAATTCAGCAGTAGCATTGAGAGCATGGTACGACTGGCTTATCCACAGGCCCCAGATGAATTCATTGAGCAAATTAGTGTCCAGTACTTCATTGATGGAGTTCGAGATATCGATATGCAGCAAGCGTTGAGACTAAGTAGGCATAACACCTTAGCCGAAACAGTTGTCCAGGCACTGGAATACGAAGCTGCCAAAAACGCATCTATGAATCGTCGCAGCAAATTAAGAGAAGTCAGGGTGTCAGACGAACCACAAGACAATGCAGATTTCTTTAAGAAGTTGGAGGCGATGTTCCAGAAATTTTGTTCTCGAGGAAGCAAGGAGTCTGGATATAGAAAAGTGATTAAATGTTACAATTGCAACCGAGAGGCACATATAAGTAGAAACTGCAGGCGACGACCCAGATCTGAAGAACGAAATGTTCAGAGAGAGAATACCCGACTTCAGGAAAACTCCACCTCGCCAGTGTAGGGGGGCGAACGCTGGCGACCACTGATTATCAAGCCCCAAGTTACATTTGTGCTCCATCAAGAAGAGCTGTGAGAGCCTCGTTGTCCAAGGTTTTATCAACGGCAAGAAATGTGATTTGACCATCGACACGGGGGCAACAAGGTCAGTGGTACGCCCCGACATGGTTTCCAAAGAATCTATCGTGCAGCACAACATCAAGCCAATACTGGAAACTGCAAAAGGAGATTTGATCAATGTTTTTGGAGAGACCACCACCACTTTAGAAATTGGCAATGCACAATTAAAGATTAATGCAATCGTGGCTGACATAGTGGATGAATTTATAGTAGGCTTAGATGTTTTGGAAACCTTCAATTTTATCACAGTGGACTTTAAAAACAGAAAGTTGAGAGTGGGCAACGAGGAAATATTTTTCTCAGCATCTTCGAACAAGAACTGTCCTATTAAAATAATCGTCACCGAAGATACGCGAATACCTGGAAATAGTGAGAAAATCGTGAAGGCGCACCTAGAAAAACAACTGGAAGGAGTTAACACTATGGTTTTTGAACCAAACGAGAACAAAGAGAACGGGGCTCTTTTGGCTAGGTGCTTAGTTAATTCCAACGACACTATTCCAGTAAGGGTAGCCAATCTATCAGTAAACAGAATGACATTTAAGAAAGGGGAAGTAATCGGTACCTGTTCGCCAGTCTCCCGGGTAACAAGATGTGAGCAATAGGAACCCGTCTCAAAAGATGTACATTTGTCCCAAGAGCTAATGGAGAGTTTCAAGAAGACCTGGAAACATCTTAGCGAACAGGAAAAGAAAAAGGCCATCGAGTTTGTAAAGCAAGAAGCTGATGTTTTCGTGCAAGGAAAAATTACAGGGCGAACAAATTTAGTCGAACATCGGATCAACACGAGAAATGCTGTACCTATTCGCCAACCTCCAAGAAGACTTCCTTTCGTAAAACAACAGCAAGTTAACACCATGGTTCAAGAAATGCTGAAGGATGGTGTCATAGAAGAATCCAGCAGTCCTTGGTCATCACCAGTTGTGCTGGTGACGAAAAAGGATGGTTCGACGAGGTTCTGTGTGGATTACAGGAGGTTAAATGATGTTACGAAGAAGGTCAGCTACCCATTACCCCGAATTGACGATACCTTAAATACCTTAGCCGGATCCAGGTGGTTCTCAACTCTTGACCTGAAAAGTGGATATTGGCAGGTAGAGCTAAACAAAGAAGATAAAGAGAAAACGGCCTTTACAGCTGGAAACGGCCTATATCAATTCAATGTCATGCCGTTTGGATTATGTAATGCGCCTGCCACTTTTGAAAGGTTAATGGAATTAGTTCTGCGAGGACTAACTTGGGAAACGTGCCTGGTGTACTTGGATGATGTAATGGTGATTGGCAAAGATTTCGACGAACATCAATCGAATCTGAAGAAAGTATTCGCTAGGATCCGAAGTGCTAATCTCCAGCTGAATCCAAAGAAATGCGTTCTATTCCAGGAAAAAGTCAACTTTCTCGGACATGTCGTATCATCGAAAGGAATTGAGACCGATCCAGAAAAAGTTCAAGCAGTGCGAGATTGGCCCAGACCAAAGAACAAGCACGAAGTCAGAAGCTTTTTGGGACTCAGCAGTTACTACCGCCGATTTGTTAAAGATTTTGGGAAAATTGCGAAGCCACTACATCAATTAACCGAAAAGAACTCCCACTTTGACTGGTCACCAGAATGTCAACAGTCGTTTCTTGAGCTGAAAAACCGGTTGACTACTGCTCCTGTTCTTGCATATCCCTTGGACGAAGGATTGTTCGTGTTAGACACTGACGCTTCACAAAGTGGAATAGGAGCTGTTCTTTCCCAAATACAGGATGGCGAAGAAGCTGTAATTGGATATTTCAGCAAAACGTTGGGAAAGGCAGAGCGAAACTACTGTGTGACCCGGAAGGAGCTGCTAGCGGTTGTACGATCCATAGATCATTACCACAGTTTTCTCTATGGACGGAAATTCTTAGTAAGAACAGACCACTCTGCACTACAGTGGCTGCTGAATTTCAAAAATCCGGAGGGACAGATAGCGCGTTGGCTGGAGAAACTGCAGAGTTACGACTTTCAAATTAAACACCGAAAAGGAAGAAGTCACGCCAACGCTGACAGTTTGTCACGAAGACCTTGTGGCAGTTCTTGTAAATTCTGTCAGAGGCAGGAACAAAGAGAAATAGCCAAGGAAGTTGTACATCTCCAACAAATGCAGATTAGGAATAAGGAAACGGAAAATACCGACGAAATCACCAGAGACAACTTTAGAAGAGAACAAATCGCCGACAAAGATTTGACGATAGTACGGGGCTGGCTAGACCAAAAGCGACGACCTGAGTGGCAAGAAATATCCAGATTTGATCAGACAGTCAAGGGATACTGGGCTCTGTGGGATTCGTTATGCTTACGAGATGACTTGATCACTCGTAAATGGGAAAGTCCAGATGGTAGAAGCATTGTGTATCAAACCGTTGTACCCCGAACAATGGTAGCTGAAGTACTTCGTGAACTGCATGGCAGTCGCAGTGGAGGCCATTTTGGAGTAAATAGAACATTGGCACGTGTGAAAGAGCGGTATTATTGGATCAACTGTCGAAGAGATGTGGAAGAATGGTGCAGAAGATGTGACCTCTGTGCTTCTAAGAAGGGTCCGAAGACACGATCCCGAGGGAAAATGAAGAAGTATCTGTCAGGTGAACCTTGGGAAAGAATTGCGGTGGACATTGCAGGACCATTCCCTACGACAGATTCTGGAAATAAGTACATCATGGTTGCCATGGACTATTTCTCGAAGTGGCCAGAAGTAGTGCCGATGCCGAATCAGGAAGCAGTTACAGTGGCCGAAGCCCTTCTGGAAAACGTGATTTCCAGACACGGAGTACCCTTGGAGCTACATACCGATCAAGGTAGAAATTTTGAATCCGAAGTATGGACGCAGTTAATGAGGTTGCTGGGGATACGGAAAACACGAACAACCCCACTTCATCCACAGTCAGATGGAATGGTTGAGAGGCACAATAGGACCATCAATCAATACCTCTCACTCTTTGTGGATGAGCACCAACGTAACTGGGATAAACTGGTACCTCTCTTTCTTCTGGCCTACCGAAGTTCCCAGCATGAATCTACTGGCTATACACCATCGATGCTCTTGTCTGGAAGAGAAATGAAGCTCCCCGTAGATCTGATGTTTGGCAGACCATCAGCCGTTTTTTTTGGTACACTTCTGTAGGTATATTCGGCATTTATTTATGGTTATAGACATTCTTGTCTAGTCTACTTCTTATTTTGAATCCCCCCTACCTATCGTAGAGCCCGACCAACTGAACCCATCCTGTATAACCAGATTTTTTTATAAACCATACAAGTTTTGGAATGCAGAAATTTAAAATCTTTTAGTTGCTTATGGCCTACACTGTTGTAGTGTGCTGTATTTATAGACATAGTAACTAAGTAAACTGCGTGTCACTTAGAACGCCGTGGTCTGGTAATTTCATTTTTTGTCTCCATCTAATGAGCGCTCTTAATTTATTTGTCTTTATCTCGCGCGAACCATTCTACCTCAGATATTCCCTAGTTATAGAAATGATGCATGCTGTACTACAGTATACCCGCAGTCTATCTGGAATATACTTACCCGAGACTGCAAAGCTGGTTTGCAACTTTAACGAGAAAATAGATGATTTCTCGTCGACTTAAATACGTACAATACGTAAATAATAAATTTTCAATGAGAATCTTCTGTATTTTGTTTAGTGAATATTTAAGATAGATATTTGTACTTGGATATCAGGAAATTAACTTGATGCTGACTATATCGTTCACATTCAGTTGACTAAGCAAAAGGATTAACATATTGAAAGAGTTCAAACTGTCAAAACTCACCTATGAAACTCAAAAGTACTGGTAGAAATATCAGACCATGGGCTGCGCCGTATAATACTATACCCAAGTACATTCTAAAGTAGAAAACTTGGAATATCTGTGATTTCGCAAAGTAAAGCACAATGATTCCACCAAACTTTGTTAGAGTTATTCCAGAAAAGACTGAACTACCCATCCTAGTAAGTGCGTCAGATGCTCTATCGACACGTGTTGGCTTTACGGACACCGAGAAGCTGTGTACTAGATGAGAACAGAATTCTACAGAGATCCCAACGGCCATAACGAGGTTTACTAGTGATACAGCATTCAATGTGATATGCCACCTAAAAAAGAATATTTTTTAATACAAAAATAAGACATTTTTTTATTTTATAAACAAATATTAGCTTTATATTGATAATTTTTCAGAAACAATGCACCTTAAGACCATTATAAATTATTAAATTATCTTCATAATATTAAAGAAATCAAATTAAATCAAATTCATATTTATTCGTTCATTTTACAGCGTAATATAATAATAATAAAGAAATTCACCATCTGCTTCGCCTTAGCATAGCTTGTGTGCGTGCAAATGGTGAATGTAATGGTAGTTCACCAACTAAAACTAACATTAATAACATCAATAAGTGTTGGAAGTTATAAACAAAGGATTTCAAAAACAGAAAATCAAAATCTATTCTATAAAAATACAGTTTGCTCTACATTTGGTGGCGAGACCAAGTACCGATGTGTGTGAATCATCTTCGGTTGTATACTCAGAAGACGGGAAAAGAAAAGTAAAAAATAAATGTATGTTTTTTTTTTGTTTCTATATTGTATAGTATATCCTACTATAAAAATTAATAAGTCAGAAATGATGTTTAAATATCATTGTATTATTCAGAAGTATTTGAGAAATAGCTTTTTAAAATTTGTAGAGATTATTAACATTTTTTTCTTTCTCTTTTTGAATAAAGGTATTGGTAGGCTGTGTGCACCAAATCTAGTATAGGTAATGCATAATGGTTTCTGAATTTTGTAAGCAAAAGTTAAACAGCTAAATACATAATGTTTTTCTATAGTAAATACATTAGCCTCTTTGTATAGTGTGTCAGTATTAAAGAGTTTATTTTTGCGTAAGATAATTATCTTACTTAAAATTTTTAGTATAATATTTTGAGTTACTTGTAGAGTTTTTTGCAAGTTTTTATGCAGACTCCCCCATATAACGACACAATAGCTAATAATTGAGTCGACTAATAACTTATATACACTTATTAGTACACTTTTCTGCATCATATCTCTTAAAATATAAAATTTATGAATAAGTTGCCTTATTTTTCCTGAAAGGTATGAGATATGGGCATCCCAGCGCATGTGTTGATCGATTACAAGGCCTAGATATTTCAAACTGGGCGCTTTCTAAATTTCTGGACAGTTGCAGTTTTTTTTCACTACAGTTCTTATCATGTATTTTTAAGGATTGAAATGTTGGTTGCCCATCGCTATGTGCAGAGAAAGCTAAAAATCTACTTTTTTCAGTATTTAAAGTTAATTGGCTTACATCTAACCATTCATTAATTAATGCGCACGTCTTTCCATTCATCTCCGTAGAAAATTATAGCTGTATCATCCGCGAATGATACTAAGTGCCCCGTTAGGTTAGGTAATAAATGCAAGTGAGTTTACACAAATGATAAATAGAATGGGTCCAAGAACTGTCCCCTGTGGTATTCCCATAGTTATCTCTGATCGTTTGCTAAAATATTCACCGATATTAACTTTTTGGAAACGACTAGTTAGGTAGTTTTGAAGTAGAGTGAAGGATATTATCCTTATTCCAAGATCATGGAGTCTATCCAATAGCTTGTCATCAAAAAGATACAAATAATAAGTATCTTTTTGATTACAATTAGTTGGTGAACTTAAATTAAATTAAAAAGATGACGTTACAAACTTTAGGGTCATTTTATGTTATGGTCGGTCCGCCCCTGGCTTCCAAGATAAAATTGAAATATTGCTATAATTTGAGATTACTTATGTACTAGGTATACTGTTCAAGTTTCTTTACTTGGAAGTATCAAGGAAAATACTTCTTCTGAGCGTAGATAAACACGAATAATTCTGAAAGGAAGGGCCCTATGAAAAAAATATTCAGTCTTTTTTTTGTTCAAACTAACTGCCATTCAAATATCTCCCAATACTTCAGGGACATCCTATATAATATATAGATTTGCAAAATGAATGTTACATTATGAGATATGAATACAATAATTATAAACTTACAATATGTTCAGAAACGAAGATATACTCACCAATACATTAATCCTCCAAGATTGACTAGAATCATAATAATGGTGATAATGACTACAATACTCGAAAATATATCCACTCCCATTAGCAAAAATGTCACCATGAAGATTGCCAACAAGCTAACTCCTAAACTGAATAATGTGTCAGGCCACATCGTAAGGTACTGTTCGTAAAAAACGTAAAACACTGAGTAAGGAAATACTTCCACTCCAAGAGTATTCGTTAGGTTGCCTGCAATTTTTCTAGCAGCCCTCATAGCTTCATAATAGTCGGCTGATGTTTTCAAAATAGTGTGATATGCTCTGAAGTATGAGGCTTTTACATCTGTCAGATGAGTAGTTTGATTTGTTAAATAATTGACGCCTTCACTATAGGCTGCATGACCAGCTTTAGGACAGTCCACGTCTGGATTATCTCGAAGGAAAAAAGAAACATAGTGCTTGAAATCCATTGGTGAGGGACGGCCAATCTTTGTCAATGGTATTTCACAATTCTCACAAACTCCATCTAAAATCAAAATATTAGCATGAGTAGATTTGCGAAATTATATTGTGACTTTGTCTGTCAAATGCACATGAATGCAGCATGCAACAAATAAATCATAAAACGTATATTTCGAACTAGATTTATTTAGATATATGTAACTGGTGGCCAAATAAGAATGATCGTTGGGAAGCGCTTACAGTACAGCTTCGAGATGAAAAATTACAGAACATAATGGCAACGAGAAAGGCATGAAAATTATTTAGAGATGTGTGGGTCAACCGATAAAGGGCATAATTTAACATCAAAATTTTAAAAACGCATTTCTAATTATCCTAATAAGTGTCCATTAAAAATATAAAAATCGTAATCCTGCTAATTTTGATTTCACAAGTCTTCACCCTTTTTTTTCAAATAAGATACGAGAAAGTAGGATTTTGTGTAATTTTTAAACTTAAGCCATAACAAATCTATCAACTGTATATCATAAACCTCATCTCTTACTGCAATATAATCCTACGCTCTTGATGACGCTTCTCATCCTTACCCAGAATAGGTAAAAAGGTCCACCTCTCCCTACCCAATTGTCTTAATGACAGTGACACCCCAAACACTGTATATATAACTAGGCAGTAAGTAGTTAGAAGTTTATTCTTTTGAAAGCTTGTTGTTGTACTTAATTTTAACAGAAAATTTTATGTACCAAAGTCTCACACAACAGCCATATAAATAAACGTTACTATTTATGTTAATTGTTGTCATTTCGTGTTAGAACATAACTTCTCAACTAATATCCACGGTAAACGATCGTGCACTAAATTAATTCACTGTGAAAACAATCTATATTTCAAAATAACCAGGGCAAAACAATCGCGGATCAAACACTTATGGTTCCCGATAACAGATACTCCGGTAGAATTATTAAGAGTGGTAAGAATATTATAATCTTCTTCTAAGTTGTAAGTCTGAAGTTAAGGTTTAGTTATATGCGTGAATAATTATATAAAAATATAGTTTCGTATTGTATCTGTACAGATAAATGTCATTATTGACGAGGATTATATTTTGAAAAAAAGGTATTCTGATTAAGCAACGTATAAGAACAATGGGTTAACTGACAATGTCATAAATGGTGAAATCTATCTACACTTCCCTACAGATTGTTAAATGAAATCGATTTGAACAGAGACCATGGTTGTAACACAATGCATTAACACAGGCGTTCTTAGAGATTGTACAACAACTGCAGATACAGAACAGGATTAGGAAGCCTTCACTATAATTTATGGATCAATGCTTTCCAGTTCGGGGCTCATTCACTAGCAGCAGCTTATGTGGGTCAAAACAATGAACTTTTTGAGCATTTACGGCTTATTCGAATGAAATAACGCTTGCTATTTTCCTCTGAAGTGAAAACAGCATAATACTCCAACACTTGCGTTTTATTAACCGCCAAAAAGTGTTTCAAACAAAGCTAGTACATAACAAGATTTTTGATGAATATGGCTGGTAGTGATAATAATTATGAAATGTAGATATGCAGAATTACTGACACAGATAATTTATCTATGCTAAATGATTCAAAGATTTGAGCCCACTCACTGGTACTCTCTAGTGAATATTTCTGCATAAAATCATAGGAAAATCACTTATTTTATATTTTAGAAGTCTCCCCAGAATAATTGTAACCTACCCTCATCCTGGTGTGGGCAAAAGTCTAGAGTTTCCGGATAGTATTTACAGCATTCCGATGAGGCAGACCAATCAAAGTAATCATCCAACCAGCTGGAACTCGGCTTTGCTATATAGGTATTTTCAGGGGCTTTACTTGCGGCATATAGTTGCGTGACAAGAGAATCAGTGTTACAGTATTGTCCTGAACATATTTTATTCTGCGTTTTTGTTTCGCTATAGTTTAATCCACCTTTTACAACGAAATACACTGGAGCGCCTAAAAAAAGCCAACCTCAAGTAATAAGTTCACCGTTAGCGTTCTATTAAAAACAACTCACCAATGCTCAGATATTCTTTCATGTATTGAAGATATTTCAATACAAAACTATCTTCTGGCATAGATAGTTCTTGATCTAATCCTACCTCAATATGAGGAACAACAGCAATCGAGGAGCATAACCAGCCAAAGAATACTACCATGACAAGACATCTCATAAATTTATTCATCAAAAAGGGAACGTATATAGCCTGGAAAAAACTGTACAGCAAACCTTCTTGTGGCAGATTATCGTCTTCATTTTTCTTGGAACCACGAATGAAACAGAATATGTCAAAGCGATTACTGTTTTGTCTCAATGTGTCCAGAGATAGGAGGCTGACAAAGCAAGTAATTTGCAGGAGAAAGTCGAATAGTAGGGCCATACCTGAAACAAAAAATCATTATCATTTGAACCAATCAAAATTCTCAAATAAATTTTCAGAAATGCTTTATTTCATTGTAAATATATCTGTGTAGTATCTAGAGATGTAATAAAAAAATCTGATAAATACCTGCATACAAGGCAAATGCTCTCACAGCTGGCATATCTGAAAGACTACCAAGGAAAAAGCAGCAGCTTTCCGAGACGCTTGTCAGAAGCATTGAAGGTCCAACTTGACCCAATGTCCTGCCTATGTGTTCTGCGTGAGTTTCTGTAGCCTTTCTTTGATCTCTCTGATGAGTTTGAACAAGAATGAAGATATTATCCACTCCCACAGCCAACACCAAGAACGGAATAACTTCTATGATGATCAAAGTGGCCGGAACTCCAACATAACCAAACAAACCAACCGATGCGATAACAGATGCTAGTACTATTAAAACACCACTAAGTCCAAGAGTTATTTTGCTATCTATGAAGAGTCTCGAACAGCTATTCACTTGTCCAAGCGACACAGCTATATAAGCAAACATTATTAGGTATGAAATTAATATGGTGAGAACATCAGATTGACTTTCTCTATCAAGTTCATCTTCAATCGATCTTTCGGAACTGAAGGCAATATCCATGTAGGGTGACTTCAGGTTTGCTGTATAGTTCTTCATGAATGCTACGTACTGCTTTTCCCATTCCATAGCCGGTCCAAGTAAAGTCTTGTTTTGACGATTTCTGACTAGAATAGTGAGAATAACTGCTGTAGCATTTTGATAGTTCGGATGTTTAGATATGCTCTCGCCAGGTTTCAAAAAACCACCCAATGCAAGATCAGGAAAAACTGGCCCACCATAATCAGCAAGACAACTGGTTGGTTCATAGGGATTACTGGAAATGATATATTTTTATTTTTATTTTAGGCAAAATAAGATTGTAAAATATTAAAATATATACATATAATTCTCGAGGTATTCATAGGGTATCTCTGCAAATCTTGTTGAAGTTTGGTTCCATATGAGTTACGAGGGAAACTTGAAAAACATGTCAATATTGAGATGACCTTATAACTTTCCAAAAAATATACATATACATACATAATTTTAGATAAGAGTTTCTTTAACAAGTGTGAAGGCAGCCACGAGTTCCAGCCATGAGTACGCGGAAACTTTACGGCAAGCGCCCGGCTGCCATAGGTCATTTCAGTAATCAAATTCGTGACTGGCTGTGGTTGGCTTTGATAATTCCAGCTTATTTTTGTGAATGGATTTTTTCTCATTAAATATTATATGATGCTGATGGTACTTTGAAGGAGCTATATACCACACGATTATCTCTACCAGAAACTCACTCCACACAATACCTTTTATCTATTTGTGATCATAAATCTCAAGTTAGGTATTATTTCTAGCGAATATATTATTCTCTGCAGACTGCTCTATGACATATATAGCCTGATTTTGTAGGGCGAAAATCCACCCTCCACAACCCCTTCTACTAATTTCAAGGAAAATATCATAAATTCGTCAAAATGTACATGGATGGGATTTTTTTTGGTAAATATATGCTAGTCAAGCTGCTTGAGAAGAATGATATAACACATGATTTTGTCGAGCAGGAATTCACCCTCTACAACCCCTTCTAGTAATTACGAAGAAAAAACCATAACTTTGTCAAAATGTAAGGGGATGGGATTTGTTTCTGATAAATATATGCTAGTCAAGCTGCTCGGAAATACTGATATGGCACCTGATTTTGTCGGGCAGGAATTCACCCTCTACAACCCCTTCTAGTATTTAGGCATAGGCTATACACCATCAATGTTGTTGTCTGGAAGAGAAATGAAGCTCCCCGTAGATCTGATGTTTGGCAGACCATCAGCCGACGATCATGAAGAAGTGTCTCTTCCACATTATGTAGCTGGCCTACAGGAGCGACTTAGAGTGGTCCACGATTTCGCCAGACAAAAGCTTCAGTTGAAGAGCGACAAAATGAAGATGAGACTTGACAAAAGGCAGCCATTAAAGTCTTTTAACGAAGGCGATGCTGTTTGGTTGTACCAGCCACAGCGAAGGAGAGGATTAAGTCCGAAATTGCAAAGACCTTGGGAAGGACCATATCGCATTGTCAAAAAGATTAATGACTTGGTGTACAGGATCCAACTTTCGCCAAGAGCCAAGCCAAAAGTGGTGCAGGTGAAAAGACTGAGTCCATATCAATTAGATCATCCACCGGTCTGGAGACTAACGGAAGAAGCTGTTCGGGGCGAACTGCTTTAACGAAGGGAGCAGTGTAACGTGCAAGGGGAACAGCCGCCGGTATTGGCTACAAAGTGGCGGCATCCTTTTGAAGAAAGCACGAGATCTATGCTGTGGTTGGAAATATCGAAAGCGGCGTTGACAAAGAGAGCGACGGCAGCATGTCGGCATCTACTCCTAAAATGCCGACGAAGGAATTTCGAGAAACGTTCAGTGGCGGCTTTCGAATCAAAGACCAGAAGCCGCTCGAATGATCTGGAGCCTTTGTCGGATATATATATATATATATATATATATATATATATATATATATATATATATATATATATATATATATATGGGAGAATTGTCGGCATGAAGACAGAATGTAAAAGATAGTGTGAATAATAGAATAGTCCGAGTAAGCTAGTGCGAATATAGTAAAGTTAAGTTGTAATTTATATTATTTCGAGTGTAAATAAAGTTAATTTAATAACTCTAAATTAGTCTCACTTATCTGCGAACCCACATACGCAACAATATGCTAGTCAAGCTGCTCGAAAAGAATGATACGCCACCTGATTTTGTCAGGCGGGAATTCACCCTCTACAACCCCTTCTATAAATTACCAAGATAAAATCATAACTTTGTTATAATGTACGCGGATGGATTTTTTTTCTTGTCAATATATTCTAGTAAATTCCTGTCCGATAAAATCAGGTGCCGTATAAGTCATTTTGGGCATCATGCCTACATATTTAACAGAAAAAAATCCTATCCACGTACATTTTGAAGAAGTTATGAATTTTTTTTCGAAATTAATAGTAGGGGTTGTGGAAGGTGAATTCCTGCCCGACAAAATCAGGTGTTGTATCATTCTTTTCGGTTAGCTTAACTAGCATATAGTGACCTGAAAAAAATCCCATCCACGTACATTTTGACGAAGTTATGATTTTTTCTTAGTAATTTATAGAAGAGGTTGTAAAGGGTGAATTCCTGCCCGACAAAATCAGGTGCCGTATAAGTCTTTTTGGGCATGATGCCTAGTATATATTTACCAGAAAAATATCGCATCCACGTACATTTTGACGAAGTTATGTTTTTTTTTCGAAATTAATATAAGGGGTTGTGGAGGGTGAATTCCTGCCCGAAAAAATCAGGTGTTGTATGATACTTTTCGGGCAGCTTGACTAGCATATAGCGACCAGAAAAAATCCCATCCACGTAAATTCTGACGAAGTTATGATTTTTCTTGGTAATTTATAGAAGGGGTTGTAGAGGGTGAATTACTGCCCGACAAAATCAGGTGCCATATCAGCTTTTCAGGCAGCTTGACTAGCATATATTGAGCTGAAAAAAATCCCATCCACGTACAATTTGAGGAAGTTATGATTGTTTCTTGGTAAATAGTATAAGGGTTTGTGGAGGGTAAATTCTTGCCCGACAAAATCAGGTGTTGTATCATTCTTTTCGGTTAGCTTGACTAGCATATAGTGACCTGAAAAATATCCCATCCACGTACATTTTGACGAAGTTATGATTTTTTCTCAGTAATTTATAGAAGGGGGGTCAATTCCTGCCCGACAAAATCAGGTGCCGTATAAGTCTTCTTAGGCATGATGTCTAGCATATATTTACCAGAAAAAAATCCCATCCACGTACATTTTGACGAAGTTATGTTTTTTTTTCGAAATTAATAGAAGGGGTTGTGGAGGGTGAATCCCTGCCCGACAAAATCAGGTGTTGTATTATTCTTTTCGGGCAGCTTGACTAGCATATAGCGACCAGAAAAAATCCCATTCACGTACATTCTAACGAAGTTATGATTTTTTCTTGGTAATTTATAGAAGGGGTTGTAGAGGGTGAATTCCTGCCCGACAAAATCAGGTGCCATATCAGGTGCCATATCAGCTTTTCAGGCAGCTTGACTAGCATATATTGAGCAGAAAAAAATCCCATCCATGTACAATTTGAGGAAGTTATGATTGTTTCTTGGTAAATAATATAAGGGTTTGTGGAGGGTAAATTCTTGCCCGTCAAAATTGTATCAGTCTTTTCGGGCAGCTTGACTAGCATATATTTAACAGAAAAAAATCTCATCCACGTACATTTTGAAGAAGTTATTATTTTTTCTTGGTAATTTATAGAAGGGTTTGTGGAGGGTGAATTCTTGTCCGATAAAATCAGGTGATATATGTCTCATAGAGCATTCTGCACACCAAATATTCGCTAGAAAAAATACCGCTTACGTGCATTTTGAGAAAAGATTTATTATCACAAATAGATAAAAAAAGTTGTGGTGAGTTAGGTTCTAGTCGACATAATCGTGTGGTATTATATAAGTTCAGAGTACCATCATCATATAATATTTGATAAAACAATCAATCCACAAAAATAAGCTGGGTCATCAAAGCCAACCACGAGTTTGAATCCCTGTTAAACTACCTATGGCGGCCGGGCGCTCGCCTTGATTGTGCATACTCGCGGCTGGAACTCGTGGCAGCTTTCACTCTGATGGTTCTCTTTAACAACTTTGAAGAAGCATGTCAATTCCAGATTTGAAAATATGAGGTCAGGTTAAAAACTTATTGGACCCATCTTTCTATGAATGGGCCACCCTTTATATTTTAATCTAGAAAAGAAAATTTGAAGAATCTCTAGAACAGTTAATGAAGTTGACAAATGATTGAACAGTAGGCAAGTATACGAAGCCATCTAAGAGAATAAATTTCCGTCAAATATCCCCGATCCATTTTAAAATATTTGATACTATTGTATGTTCAAACTCTTTCACATTGGATTACATTAGTCTATGAATAAATTTTTCATTTTACGTTTAATTGTGAAAATGCCTATTGTGCAAATATAGTTTTTTGAAACACTATCACACCCATCAATGGTACAAACTAGCCTTATTTTGGACCTGAGCATGAGGAGAAAACGTTTATACTCTAGTCTCAATAATTCAAATATTTATTTATTTGCAGGAAAATATCTTCAATAGATGTAACAACTTTCCCCTTATTTTGATTGGATATATGGCCACCAGCCTTCGTAACCCCACTTGACAGAACCTAATACTAGATACTTCTATTTCAGTATACTATATTATATTATTATTACTATAAGCAAAAGTATTTCAGTATGATATAAATAAATTTTACTCTGAATTCATATGTAGCAAATTAATATTAGGTACTTACGAAGCACATTTCAGAAATGCATCCAGATAATTTGTCTTATAACCAAGTGGATCAATAGATGTACGCTCAAATTCCTCGAGGCTGTTCTTATAATAAGCCCAAATACTTTGGATAGCACATTCAGATATGGACGTTTCGTTTTGACCGTCACTTCTCAGAGGCGCAAAACAGACCTTATCCAATCCATGTGATGTACCTTCACCAACTGCTTTTATCTGTTCTTCCAAGTCCAATACCAATTTCAAAAAAGTATCGTTGAAAGCTGGTCCGAACGTTATTATACCATTTGATGTGTTGTGGTTTATGTAGGAAAGGTTAGTAGCCCTGATTATTATTTGTTCTGTTCTATAAAAAGGGTCAAAATGGCTGTTGAAGTAGTCGAGTTCGATTCGACTTTTCGAAGTAGGAGATGCCCATAGCTCAACAGGATCGGTAATAACCTGGAAAAAAGAGTTTTGTTGTTATGTTAACCTTTATATAAATGTATAGTTGTTACCTTCAACTGTTTGATTCCGAATCCAAAACCGATAATAACACAAATACCCAATAATAGCACTGCCCAAGGTTTTTCGGCACAAAAAGTACCCCATTTCTCAAACATCTTTTGAAGATAAGAGTCTGTGTTGGCCCCCAATTTTTCAAGCATAGACGGGGTATAATTTTCAGGATCTTTATTTGCAGAATGTGCTTCTAACTCATGTGCCACTTCTGATGTCATGCCTACGTAAGAAATCAAACCAAAATTAAAGAAAATGTTAATAGAATAAAGTAACCCATTTACTGCAGATTAGAAGCTTACAATATGTTAAAAATATCATGCATAAAAATGTAATTGTATTTCTAGCTCAAATCTGTTGGTAATACACTTTTAATTGTATAAGAGACCAGAACACACAACATTCTCTATTCTAATATCGAATCGAAAACAAAAGAATAACAAAATATACCTTATTATATTGAGAATAACATTTTATAAATTATAAGAAAATCTCTAATTCAAATACATCTGAAGAGTCAATTCTCAAAAAATATAATTACCTTATTATTAGAATTTATTAATTTGAATTTAACTGGGGCTGTTTGATAAAACATGCACAACATAGAAGCTCATGCAGATAAAACTCAATGTAATTTCTATCTTCGCAAATTATACCCAATAAACAAGAAACGTTATTTATCGATGAAACTGTGTACTTTTTACAGATAATTAACGATTATAATTATAGTTCTACTTTGAATAATTTAGACGATAGTTTTGGATTAATCAAGTTAGAATGTCTTCGACAGGTTTACTTTCAATAAAATTTGGTTATTAGGAATGATTAATATTAATTCAATGGATCTGTATCACTGCGAAAATGAAAGAGTACATGCAATTTTAGCATAAAGTATTTAAAGCTATTATGCGAAGCTTTGGAAAACGTACTGGATCTTTTAGAAGATTGCAATGGACTTTCTTCTCCATCTCCCAAGGCTACCTGAGAGGAATGACGCTCCATTCCAGCTAATCTCCTACCAACAGCTGCTCGCAGTTCTTCAGACTGACCACTCACCAAACCCACTGTAACCAAGTTTGTAAGTCGAGTATATTCTGCCAACATTATAATAATTATGTCACTTTATTATCAGCAATATGAGCCAAAACTTTTCATTTGCTTCCGTAGAACAGATAGATTCGAAAACATAGATCTACCAAAAAAGTTATTTCTGAATTGTATTCGAAAATCTTAGATTTAAATGATAAAAGTCTATTTTGAAAAAAGAAAAAAAGGACTTTGTCACATTCCTACTCCTCATAGTTAAAAAAACAGTTTAGTGTTCAACAGGTAACATATAACATTTTAAGGCGTATACTCTCCTTACAAACTGAACACCATTAGTCACTTAACCTAAATCTCCAAATTATGTTAGTTGAAGGAGACGTTCGAAAATTGTATTCTGGACAGCAAAAAAGTACCAAAACATGTTATTCTATTCTTGTGTTAGAAGAAATAAGTACACATGCGTTTAATCGTTTGAAAATAGGACGTGGCCACTGGATTGAGAAATTTCTAATGAACCAATTTTATTAATTTAATCATTCTAGATGGCGACGTTAAAAAAGTTAAAAAGTATTAAAGTTAAAATGTAAAAATATATTTTCAGTGTCAATCTTATAGCAGCCAATACTTTATTGAAGTACAAATCACCATCTATAATAATATGTAATTATTGAAAAACGTTTTTATAATTCATACATAACATTACTTACAGATCTTAAACATAAGGCAAAACTATAAACAGCTAAAAATGATAATGAACATAATTATTATTCAAATATACATATCACATATAGAATTTTATTTGTTATTTTTTAGACAGAATGGACAGATTATAATTCCCAACAACCAAAAAGACAATCACGATACATTAGCCCATATGTGTACCTTGGCAATGCAACATACTATTTTCTAACTCGGCATCAAATTGTTCTAGTTCACAGTCGTATGTACTATTTCCTGCAGAATGACAATACAACCACTGTGATTGATTTGGTGCAACATGTGGAAAACAAAAACACACAAACATGTGTTTATGGGTGTGCTCAATGAAATAAAAAAAGTTCTTTTGCATACACATACATGGGGGACGATAGCGATAAAAAAATGGTAGATCAACATAATTAGATTTTGATGTTTATTATTATTATTGGCGGTTTCTTTTAACAAGTAATATTTTCATAATTCGCACAAATGCACTCCAAAATTTAACCTTATCACCTTTTATGCCTCAAATAATGAAAATTTATATAATATTATAAAAAATGGAGACAAAACAGATAAACCGCCTTAGCTCTGCCATACGGAACTTACCTAAATTATTTCCGGATTCTGAAAAACAGACGATTGTCAAGAGGAACATGACTGAACCAGCTATGAAAATGACAAACATCACAAAAGCGTAACCGTCAAACCCTGCAATAGCAAATGGCATCGGCTTAGATGGGTCTGGAGGAGGTGCTGGACAGCTTGCCTCACAATCAACGCAGCTGCAAGCTGGTGATACGCCCTACAAAAAGGATTAAAAAAGTCATTAAAATTTATTAGTCGAATTAAGTTGAGTAAATTATCAAGAGAAAATACCTATTCGAAAATAAGACAGATATTTCTATGTTGTAGTAGAACAACTTGGCCTTGGAAAATGAACAGTGTTTTAAAACGAGAAAATTATTTCATTAAGTGAACATTCGAGCTAGCGCAGTCAAATCTCTCTCAAATGAATATTATAAAGCGGCTATTTTTTTATTTATTTTTAAGATCTTCAATAAATCAAAAAAGGATCTAGGCTCAGATTAGAGCCTGAATTTATTCAATTTTCACTATGCCTCTTCTAGCTCAACCTGTGATAACTAAAATATGTGCTCAATTAATGCATTTTTTGTTTTAGATGTTAATCACATTATTTTTTCGTTATATTCTCAACTTATTTCAGTTTTTACACAGAACAACTCAACAGGGGTTAAAGCGTCGGTTCCCACCGATTTTTGGCAAGTTATGTAGGTATATATTATAGGAACACATTCCAACTGAAATTTTAGCTCGCTAACTTCACATTGCCGAGCAAAAAAACTCTAAAGTTTACTATTTTTACCTCGAATTTCTCCTAATCCCGAATCATATGACAGGCTGTACGCTACTAAGCTGCTGGACTGTTTACTTTGATGGCGTATTATTAATATTTCATTGGTTATTTATTTATTATTACTTTATTCCTACAAATCCGAATTAATGTATCCGATGTCCGTACAAACAAGTCATTTTGGCAGCATGACTGGCTGTATCTACAACCATAAATAGCAGCAGGATAATTTTCCTTGCATTTTTATATTTATTATGGTTTCGTTTTCGACGATTGCAGCACTTTGTTTTATTCATCGGGTTAATTTAGGATTACATTAGCCAAAGTACTACTAAACCAAACACTTATTTTCCCTACCCTAGCACCACTATTCACTCCACCCTCCCGTAAGCTTGTTAGGGGTTAGCAGGCTAAAATTTTAATTGGAATGTGTTCCCATATATATACCTACGCAACTATCCAAAAAGTTTGTCAAAAATCGGTGGGAACCTGTTCTACACATTTACCAGAGCGGTCTTGTAGAAAACAACATCAAAACATAGGAAACAAAGTGTTGTTAATATTTTCAAAGTCCAGTCGATATAGTGGAGTTGTAATTGTTATATATTACAGAATAGAGAAAAATTCAATGAAAATTTATATCTCAGCAACATATTTTTTTTGAATCCCCGGTGGTCTAGTCTAGGTTCGAGCCTAACTAGGTCAAGGACTTTTTCCATACATGAAAATTTCCTAAAAAATTCCGGGGGTAGAAGGATTGCTACAAAATGGCAAAAACTAGCGGTCGACATCACTTGCCTCTTACCAACCCGCGTTGAGGCAGCATGGTAAGGTACGCGTCAAAAACCCGCTGATCTGGTAGAATGGTATATCTCTTAGAGACATATCGGTGGTTTGGAGTCCATCTTAAGCTGTAGATCCCCCTATCAGTTGCAATACTGATAGGGCAGTGAAGAGGAGGACTGTTCAGGAGTGGACGCAAAAAGGGCTGATGACGAACATTTATATATATATATATATATATATATATATATATATATATATATATATATAATTTTAGTAATTCACTGCCGAGAATGTATAACCAAAGTGACAAACATTCATAGGGTTGCGGCACTATGGGCTGTAGGTTTCGATAGCGGTGGTTATCTTGTATTAAAATAAAAGAAAGTTACAAAGAAAGGGATATAAGAATCATCGAAATAATAATCAAGAAAAATAGTTATATATAAAAACACGTTATACGAATTCCAACTTACATTGATTTGAGTGTTAAATATAGATCGGTACATCATTCATTCTTATGTTATCAAGCCCATAGTGCCGCAACCTTATGAATGTTTGTCACTTTGGTTATATATATATATTGATTTTGTATTCTTGACTGGTTTTATAATAAATAAAAAGATGTTCTTGGGGATGCAGTCATATATTAAATAAAATTCTTTGATTGGCTTCAATCAAAGAATTTTATTTAATATATGACTGCATCCCCAAGAACATCTTTTTATTTATATATATATATATATATATATATATATATATATATATATATATATATATATATATATATATATAGACAGGGTGGCCCATCGAAAACAGTTCAGCAAGGTTTACGGCTTTGTACGTAACAATTAAAAAAACCCTCACCCATCAACTTTTGTTTTTAGGGGGACATGTTTTAGCAATAATTTTATTCCTTTAACCTCAACCCCCGAGCGGGGGTGGCAAAAGCCCTTATTTTTTCAAATAGGAAGGAAATTAAATTCTCTTTAAAATGGCGTGTCGTTTTTTAAATTTGAGCTATGCGCCGCCGAGAAATTACGTTATAAAAAATGTAATTTTATTGAGTAGTACCTACCAATGTAAACTGTAGTTTGCAGAGGTGAGAGCGATATCTCGCACATCAGCCTACAGAAGCATTATTCACAGAAAAATGTTGAATTTTCAAGGTCACGTAATGGTTTTTCTCGATTAATTTAAAAACATGGCTTGAAATTAACGAGATATTGTATTTAATACAATCCTACAATGATAAGTAATCATTTGAAAATGTTTTCAACTCGTAAAAGGCTGTAATAATTATATTATCAATATATGTAAAACCAAATAGACGGATTTCAAAATTTATTGTTTTCAAGACTCAACGGTAATGCCGGTGCTAAAATTTTACCTGTTTTTAAATACCTAATTGATATAGATATCGGATAAATACCTAACTGAAACTTACAAATTAATTATGATCATGATTGTAAAATAATTTATTATTTAAAAAACATGCAAACTACTTCGCTCTTATTCGAAAGTGGAACATTTTTAACGCATTAATAATATTTGTCAAACGTATACTTCAACGAAATGGCAATGGCAGTAGCAGAGAACAGAGACGTATTAGAACTGCAATCCTTATGGCAGCACGTGTTAATACATCTATTTACTAAGAAATGGCAGAGCGATCAGGAATATATATATATATATATATATATATATATATATATATATATATATATATATATATATATATAAATTGAAGATTTCTATTTCATAAATGAAAGAATATATAATATATAATAATGGAGATGCTCTACACCTTTGTGCTTTTATTTAGTTGGACACAACCACCACTAGAAGCGGATCACGTGATTTCAAGCTTGTTAGCTTTCATCAGCGCCACATAAGTGGAAGCTGTATAAGGTATACCTAGGTGGCGCGAATTGTGTCCCGCTGGTAGATCTGGTCTGGTAAATTCCGACTATCTTCCAGTTGCTTTTGTCTAGTTGGATACAGCTTCCACTTATGTGGCGCTGATGAAAGCTAACAAGCTTGAAATCACGTGATCCGCTTCTAGTGGTGGTTGTGTCCAACTAAATAAAAGCACAAAGGTGTAGAGCATCTCCATTATATATATATATATATATGATGGCTCATGGTTGATGGTACCTTAGACGTTTACAGAGAACGGGACATAAGATCGTTCTGAAAATTTGGTTACTCAAGAAATTGCTCTTAATCTATCGATCTAAAATATTTTCAGCGATGCAGCGTTGCCGCTTATACCAAAAAGTAGCAGCATCTTTGTTATTTCGAATAGAACACCTTATATATTACTGCGTTTTTGCATTTGTCCTCACTTTCTTAATATTTTTGCCCCACTTACCAACACCTATCTCTAACGGTTCCCGAGATATTAATTATTTTCCATATTTTTGATCCAAAACATAGCTCGAATTGAATGTTTATTTCTGCGTTATTTTAATTCCTAGGAAGCTGTAACTTTGTTAGTAGGTCATCGAGATAATGTTTATAGATTATGAATAGAGAAATTTGTCCTGCGTTATATAGGGTCGTTCAAACTATGTGATTTTACTGCTAGATACAAAAATGTTTAAAAATGCGTTTTTTCAAATGGAACACCCTGTATATTACAAAATATCCTGAAAGATGACTCAATTACCTTCGATTTTATGTATCATGTTCCTATACCTAAGTAGCCAGAATTCCGAGATAAGAGCAATTTTCAAAAAAAATCAAATTATATTTTTCATATTCATCTATGTTGCTATTAAATGTCATCATAATACATGACATAATGAAAATTTGACAATTAGTGCATTATTAATAATACCTTTGAGTATTTATCAACGTAAATGAAATGAATGAAATAACAATTCAAACGAAGTTCTAATAAAACTGTTTATTGGAAAATGTGTGGAAACTATCGCAACAACGTGCAGAAAATTAAATGAAACGTACTCTGATTTACATCCAATGAACAAGAGGAAGTACGATCACAAAATAATTTCATTAATTATCTGTTAAAATTTAGAAAACATTCACAATAAGTTTTCAAAATGCCGACCATTGGCTTCTAAACATTTCAATGTAAGTTTATTTGTAGATATAGTTGTACCCTCCTTATTTCACTGGCATCTAGTTCTTCAATGCAGTTGATTACTTGTTGGCGTAGATCTGGTCTCATGTATACTTGGCTTCAAATGACCCCACAAGAAAAAATCAAGTGGCGTGAGATCGGTTGATCTCGCAGGCCAATGCCACGGACCCAAACGTCTGAACCAGCGATCGTCGAACATTTCAAACAACTCTGTTGTTACTTCCCCAGTGCAATGAGCCGGTGCTCCATCCAGCTGAAACCAACTGCTACGATACTCTTCCAATGACAGATTGTCCAAGAAATCGTTCACACTGACCTTAGAATTTCCAGATATTTCTCAGAATTCAACGGTTCATCGTAAATAAGAAAACTTATTCGGTGATCCTTTATAAGGCAAAATGGAAAATTTTGTCTAAATCATTTTTTAAGAATTCAGGATCTTCTTGGATGCGAAATAGGATTGTTTCGCAAAAGTGAACCCTACTCTGATCATCTTCTGGTTTTAGAGCTTGAACTTTAGTAAACTTGTACAGGCGCATGTTATGATTATGGATGATCCTTCCAACAGACGCACGATCCTAGCCTAAATCATATTCGGCACTTCTAGTGGAAGCTTGGGGATCAGCACGGAAATAGGCCAAAACATTGATTATGTTGTCTTCATATGAAGTTATAGGTTTCGGTAGATGTCGTTCCGCTTTTAATTTTGATCCATTATTAATGAAATTATTTTGTAATGGTACAAACTTCCTCTTGTTCATCGGATGTAAATCACGGTACGTTTCATTGAATTTTCTGCACGTTCTTGCTATAATTCCCTCATATTTTCCATGAAGAATAAACAATTTCATTACTTCATTCGAATAGTTATTTCCCTCCATTTCAATTTTCTCAAGCCACTTACGTTAAGAAACACTCAAAGGTATTATTAATAATGCACTAATTGTCAAATTTTCATTATGTCATGTACTATGATGACATTTAATAGCAACCTAGATGAATATGAGAAATATAATTTGATTTTTTTAGACAATTGCTCTTATCTCGGAATTCTGGCTAATATAGGAACATGATACATCAAATCGAAGGAAATGTAGGCATCTTTCAGGATATTTCATAATATACAGGGTGTTCCATTTAAAAACGCATTTTGAAACATTTTTGTATCTAGCAGGAAAATCGCACATTTTGAACGACCCTTTATAACGCAGGACAAATTTCTCTATTCAGAATCCATAATCATTATCTCGATGACCTACTAACAAAGTTACAGCTTCGTAGGAATTGAAATAACGCAGAAATAAACATTCAATTCGAGCTATGTTTTGGATCAAAAATATGGAAAATAATTAATATCTCGGGAACCGTTAGAGATAGGTGTAGGTAAGTGGGGCAAAAATATTAAGAGTGAGGACAAATGCAAAAACGCAGTAATATATAGGATGTTCTATTCGAAATAACAAAGATGCTGCTACTTTTTGGTATAAGCGGAAACGCTGCATCGCTGAAAATATTTTAGATCGATAGATTAAGAGCAATTACTTGAACAACCAAATTTTCAGAACGATCCTATGTCCCGTTCTCCGTCGTCCGTGACAGCTAAACGACTTCCAAAAAAAATCCATATCCCCAAAAAACATTCCCAATGTAAGACGTTTGGAATTGAGAGCTATATTCTGCAAAACGCTCAGTAAGAGCTCCACACCCATACAACTTTTTATGTTTCTTTGTATACGAATTTTGCTATAATGGTACATTTTCATCAATTGATTCTATCGCTTCTCAACGCCCCCAAAATTCCTTCTATGACGTTGAAACATAAGTTGTTCAATTTTTTTTCAACTCCTAATAAGTTTTATAGATACTCCACACCTTTCTAAGTCTCCTTAATACGGTGTTAGCAATTATTTTCATTAGGTTTAAATATAAAGGATGTTTCATAATATATGCGCAGGACTTGAGGATGTGATAGCTCGTCCAAAAAAATTAAAAAAAAATATCAACTTATCCTCTAGAACGCACCACTTTCGAGATACAGGGTGTTGAAATTGAAAGAAAAAAATCGTTTTTTGTGTATATCTTTGGAACCGTTTATCTTGCAGTAAACAGCTTTTGTGAGCATTTCCCACTCATAATAAGCTAAGTTTTGAGATGCCCATTTCAACCGTCAATGTTTTCTACAAAAAAAACACAATTGGTCTCAAAACCGTACTTTTTCCATTAACGTAGAAATTGTGGAGAAAAACACCCACTACTCCTTCAAAATCTTCACCAATTATGACTAAACAAAAATGTTTTTCTGACTCAAAACTAGTACGATAAACGGTTCAGGATTTGAAACACCCTGTATATTAAGAAATAGATCGTATTGCACTTTTGTATGTTTGGTGTGTGTGAAAATATTGTAGATCACTAACAAAGTTGATTTTTTCTCCCAATAGAACCCTTAAAAATTAACCATATAGTTAAATATACACATGTAGTTCGTAAAAACGAATAAAAGTTCAAATGCAATATTAATTCTGTTTTATTTCATCTTCTTTTCCAAGACGGAATATAGTGCATTCATTTCAAGTATGTATGCAAGGTAATGACAATTTTATCATTTAAAGTGAGCAAGTGACTGGAAATGCTAGTCCATATTTACTGGAACTATGGGTTATGAATATAATACGTCAAGTTGTAATTTCATGGACGGAATTTTGGGGAAAGAAACACAAAAAGTTGTATGGGTGTGGGGCTCTTACTGAGCGTATGCGAAAGATTTGAGACTTTTTTTGTCGAGTTTTGCAGAATATAGCTTTCACCTCCAAAAGTCTTACATTGGGAATGCTTTTTGGGAATGTTATACAATAGTATAACAACTGTTTAAAGTGTTGTCGGACATTGTGAAGAACATCTGGTGTAAATTCAACATTTAATAAAATAACATATGGGTATTACTCAATAAAATCACATTTTTTAAAACGCAATTTCTCGGCGGTGCGTTGCTCAAATTTAAGAAACGACACCCCATTTTAAAGAGAATTTAGTTTCCTTCAAAAAGATGTATGACAACATACCCCTCCCCATTTGAAAAAATAAGGGTATTAGCCACTCCCGCTGGGGGGTTGTGATTACAGAGATGAAATTATTGGTAAAACGTGTCCGCCAAAAAACGAAAGCTGACGGGTCCGAAGCTTTTTTTTATTGTTACATACAAAGCCGTAAACCTTGCTGAACTGTTTTCGATGGGCCATCCTGTATAATAGTAACGAGCTTATTAGATGGTGTACTGAAAAATACAAATAAATTCTATTTGTGCAGATAATTTTGAAGTACCAGCACTAATAGAATTAATATTACTTTGTATTTTTTAGTGCACCGTCTAAATAAAGTCCATACTAATTCTTGCAAAAAAAATATTCACCTTTTTGTTTGGTCATAAAAATCGTGTTCCGTTCTTCAGTATTCTCCTAATATATCTCGGAGTCCCTTACCTTTTTTAACAAAAATTCCGATTGAAATATTGCCGGATTTATTCTCTTCTTTAATTTTGCCATCTCAAATTATCGATCTTAGAAGGAAAAAAAATGCTCCTTCCACCACAAGTTTTTGGAGAGATAGAAATATTGTATTTTAAATTTAGATGGAACCATCTCTCAGCACCGCTCTTTCAAATAAGAAAAAATGATCAAAATCGGAGCAAGTTTACTCTTCTACACTCCCAGAGCAGTATTTTGATGCTCCCAATATGTTTTTAATGCCCTTATCTATTTCTCGAATGAACATTTTGAAAGTACTTCATGGCTGAATATAAAAGAAACATGGTAAACGAATTACTGTATATATGTAGTTTTGCTCTTCTTTTATCCGAATAAAATTGCCTTATACACAATCCCTACATGCAAAATACGAACTGAATTGGTATATGAATATTATGCATAAATATATGAAAGGCCATCTCAACCAAGAGACAATAATAGATTATATTATCACAAGAAATAAATCTACGTTCTTTGTGTGTGATGCCAGAGTTAAAAGAGGGGCAAACTGTGGAACAGAGCATCATCTGTTGTTGGCCGCAATAGTACTATAGTTCTTTATACTGTGATAGTACCTAACTATATCCGTTTCCAGAAGACAAAGTATTTTAAAATCAGTAGAACAACAAACAAAGAATACCACAGAGATAAAAGCGGTAAAATACAAAACGAGTTATTTAAACAAGAAAGAAATATATAATTATTTACAAAGAGAAAGAAACCGTAGGAATGGAAAATGTGATATACTTCATCTCTACATAAGAAGGGAAATATAAATGATCCAAATAACTACAGGGGGTTATGTATCACGGTTACTTTTTCTAGACTGGGGAAGAATTATACAAAAAAAAACACGAGCTGAAGTTGGAGACTCTGTAACCGAAGATCAAACTAGGTTTACTCCAGGTTGTCATGTACCGAAAATCTGTTTTCATATAACAACTGGCTGAAAAAAAGATAAGGAATATTGAAGAAATACATATCACATTTGCACCGTGAAATAAGTTATGGATGACATTAGGAGCAATTGGAGTAAGTCTGTATTTAATATAAATAATCAAAGAACTGTATACCGATAACATGAGTTACATAAAACAAGGAACAATACTCTCTGAACGCATATCTACAACGAAAGAACTGAGACAAGGTTGTTGCGTGTCCCCACTCTTATTTAATATTTACTTGGAAATAACGGAGTGCATTGAAAAATGTTATAATCAGAGGATGGGTACTCCATTTGTGGAGGAACACTTGCAGACGATCAAGCGGTATTGGCCCAAGATTCCTTTGAAATGGAGTTTATACTCAGGAGACTACATTATGGAATACCAGAAATTGGGAATTGAAGTCATCTTTGAAAAATTATTGTATGTACCCATAGTTAAGTTTATTCATTTTCCCGTTTTAATTAAAAACTCAAAATTCTAGAGATCTATTAGGTTTAGGTTTCGGGAACACCAATACAGTTCGAAAGACAATAAAATAATTATTGGTTCGAGTATTTAAATAAATATCGGGTGTGACATTTGAAATAACATAAAGTTTTTCAACATCCTGTAAAATTTTTGATATTGAAATATGATTTAGGATATTTTTTCAACCTTCATCCGTGCAACTGAAGCAATTACTGAAGTTCAAAATTAATTACTGAGTTAATAACAAAACTTTTCTTAATACCATACAATCCACTAAATCTTCAGATATTTCGAAAACGGTAAAAGATAGGTATAGGGAATATTTAAGTAACTCACCTTCATTTGGGCTCCAGAATCGGAAAATATGAAAATATACAGGGGGCATTTGAAAAATTATAACTTTGACGCGTAGCTTTTTTTGGAAACGCCCTATATAGCTCGAAATAATTTTATACTGTGCATATGGAGAATCTTTATCGAACCAATTATTTTATAAAAGCTGAAAGTTTGTCAGCGCATGCTCCCAACACAGGTAAGAACGATGGCCCATTATGATGTTTGGGTTGCAGTGGCTATGGCAGGTAAACGGTACTAAAGGTGTGTAAAATAAAGATTTACTCTCGCCAGACACTTAACATCGTGGTAACCCCTTGACAGACACCCTTAATGTTCAGGACATTATAATTCTACTTCCGTTAAAGTATAAAAGCTGATTTTTATACATGATACGTGGGTAATGAGTAGATGATGTTTCCTCAGTAGCCAGACATTTTTGATAGTTCCAACCCCTTGCCAGACAAGCGTGTAGGGTAGCTGTAGGAGCGAGCGCGAGGTAGTATATATATGTGGATGCGGGTGAGATGCGCTTGTATTGTTTAGTATTTTGTACATGCGTATATCAGCAAAAATAATATTATATGCTATTTTCAAAGATTAATAATTAATAATAACTATAAGAGTAATATTAATAATACTATTACGTTATAATGTAATCGCTGATTTTTATATATAATAATTTAGGTAATAATTAGATGATCTTTCCTCTTTAGCCAGACATTTTCCCTATTTTCAACTCCTTTGCCAGCAAGCAATATAAATGTTAAAAAGAGATTCGGGATCATTTTGTTAATCATAATGAAAGAAGAATTATTTGAAATTGAAATAAATAACGTTCATCCTGATGAGTTGAAAGAATACTCCTTTTTTATATCTGGTAATTCAGTCTGATTGGAACTTAAAACTTATCAATCTAAACCACACGCAAACAAAAGTACAAAACAAAATATTTGTCAAAAAACTAAATGTCATTGATAATTTGATAACCGGGTCATTTTCGCGACAAACATAACCGAGAATAACCTTCAAGTTTATTTTAAGGAGGGGATATAACCGCTCTATTACCGACAGCAGATCACCGGGAACTCGCGAAAAATCCTATAATCTACGTATCATACACTACGTATCATCCACTAATAATATCGAATTCACTTTATAGTTTTGATATATTCGAAATATTCTATGTGATCAATTAATAATAAATATAAAATTAATAATATAACATATAATATTATTTTTTGCTGATATACGCATGTACAAGATACTAAACAATACAAGCGCATCTCACTCGCACCCACATATATGTACTACCTCGCGCTTGCTCCTACAGCTACCCTACACGCTTGTCTGGCAAGGGGTTGGAACTATCAAAAATGTCTGGCTACTGAGGAAACATCATCTACTCATTACCCAATTTTCATGTATAAAAATCAGCTTTTATACTATAACGGAAGTAGAATTATAATGTCCTGAACATTAAGGGTGTCTGGCAAGGGGTTGCCACGATGTTAAGTGTCTGGCAATGAATAATGTGATTTTTAATAATAAAAGTTAATATCAAAACATCGCTCTTTATTATTTGACGAAAGTATATCTTTATTTTACACACCTTTAGTACCGTTTACCTGCGAAAGCCACTGGAACCCAAACTTCATAATGGGCCATCGTTCTTACCTGTGTTGGGAGCATGCGCTGACAAACTTTCAGCTTTTATAAAATAATGAAGGTCTGGGGTTCACGGGCTGGGAATACGGGGCTGTCGACGGCAAGCGCAGGCACGCGAAGTTAGGATAGACTTGTTGGAGGTTAAGGCTTAAAAGACAGCTACAATGTAGTTTTTGATATTTTGGACAACACATCCTACAAGAACTTATTCATTTTTTTTCAGCTTGATCACCTGCAAAGTGGATGTCTATCGCTCTTGATATGTCGTCAACTGTCCAGTTTTGGCGGATTCCTTAATTTCAACATCTGATTTGCGTGTGAACCCTTTCAGAAAGCTCAGTTCTCGTTTTCAAAACGTTTAACAAACGAACAAAACAGAATACACACAAAAATGTTAACAAACAAATGATCAGTGGGTGTTGTCTTTGAAAGGGGCACCACAAAACGTCATCAGGCCAAATCTAAGCTCCTTTTTTCTGCTTATTATATCTACCTGTTAGAATATTTCACATCTTTTGATGATTCCTTTTTCGTTTGAAAGAAGAGTGCTGAGAGATGGTCCCATATTAAACAAATTTGAAATCAAACATTTCCTTCTAACCAAAAACTTTTATAAAACACAAAAATCGTCAGTAATTAATGCAAACTTATTTTTTAAATATATTCTCCAGGCAGATAGTGCAAATCTAGATTTGCAAACTTCAAAAACGCGAGCGACGCACGTACCATCCCAAACCGCCATTAATTTTTGCATTTTTCAGTTTTTAGCCAAAAAAGTTGAAGGGGCTCCTAACGAAAAAATGATTCAGTCCTTTTTTAATTATATAAAATTTGAAACAATTTGACGGATGTGTAAGCTCTGTAGATTTAGTAGTTCTAGAAGTACGGCTCTTTAAAGTTAGTGATTTTTTCCCAAAACGTGAAAATTTTAGCTTTAGCAGAAGTGGTGCAGATACGAATCAATTCCTTCCCCGCATTTATTTATGGAGATGAAAATTCGCCACAAGGACTGGTTCTGATTTCATGTCTTCGAGCGAGTGCAACACAAGATCTGCGCTATTCTGGTATGGGAACTAAAATTCTACACAATACTGAAACATAACCTACAACTTTTCTAAGAACTCGAGGTTTTTTTTGGACTCCCAAGTCGATCCTGAACCTGAAGAGAGAATAGGATAGGCCTTTTGTGGCATTGTATGGAGGAGACGGTAGAGAGCCCTGACCTCCCCAGTGCTAAGATCAGTTTGGTTCGCGTCCCTCCTACAGAACAGGCAGTGAAACTCTATTCGCACCGCGTCCACCACAAAGTCTAGAAGTAGCTTGGTGTCGACAATAATCCAATTAGTAATGGCAAATGACCGTCCAAGGTCTTATGCCAGTCACAAACACGCAGTTATGTACCTGCCCTTCTGTTACTTCTGAGTAGCCTCTTCTACAAATTCAAAAAGGGGTGTTCAGAGGAAGGACTGATAAGACTGTGCAAATTCTGTGAGAGATCAGCATCTACGAACGTCCCTCCTATTGATGGCAATGAAGGACAGGACTTCAAAGAAGAAGAAAAATTGATGCCATTTTCATCCACACTGAATATGATCAGCCGAGGTGATCATAGAGGACCACTCATTTTTAATTTCCTTTCTAATGTAAATACTTCATTTGTTTTCAATCGATAAATTTTCCCTTTATTATGCCCAAATCATTAAAACATATGGCGTTACCTGTTAACATTACCAAAGAATATAGATACTAGAAGTACCTATAGCCGTTTCTGGTCGCCTGATAGCCGAATGTTGAATTATTCTACAAAATACAAAATGTATCTTCTTTGACATTTTTCATCGGAAATTAGTTTTTACTTGCTTTCTGTTTTTGACATTTTTCATCATACCTATGGGTACCAGGGTCTTAAAATTAAGGAAGTTTCGGGAAAAATCCCTAATTTCGAAAGGCATCTCCGGATTTGCTGGACATACAAAGCTTTTGTGTCTGTCATATTGTTGCAAACTTAATTTATTTTTTCTGTGTGTTCAATAATTTTTGTTGCGGGTAATTCGAGCGTCGTTGGCGTGTATTGGACCCTCACAATACATAAAAAAATAAGTTTACTCTAATCGCTACTAACTTAAGACTCATATGACTGGCCTATTCTTCAAAAGGGGGTGGAGATGTATTTTTTTTTCGAAAAACAAAAATTTGAGACGGAAAAAATTAAAGAAGATAGAATTTTGGGAAATATTCAAATCCGACCTTTTAAAAAAACGGTTTCTCAGTTAAAGCACTATAAAGTTTATGTCAAAAGTGTTCTATCTACCTATCTTTGAACAACTTCAAAATCAGCAGTGCCAATAGAATTAATGTAATTTTTTATCTACTTATCAGTAGATCAATTAGAAAATAGATCCTATTTTTTGTAAGAAATATGTATTAGTCCCGCCTATTAACATAACAACGGTTCGATATTTTTGTAATGTGTGGGTGATCACAATCAGTACATCTGTTACTTGAACAACATTTAACAGATAGTTTTTAAGATTATAATATAACGTAACACTTTATTTTTCGAAATAAGAAGAATCTTGAATGGTTAACCATAAAAGTACTTTCTGCATGATGCTTCCACAGAAAGATAAGACCCAATAAATTTAATGAAATGTTTTGAAAACAAAAATAACTAAAAACATTATCGGGCCAACTATCTGGAAAAAATATAATTTATTTTGAATGGTCAAGTAATTGAGGTAACCTTATTTTTTAAATTAGGTAGGTACAACACTTATTTTCTATTGTGAGCTTATCAATAAATATATCAAAGTCCATCCTATGTCATTAATAATTAATTACATGAGAGGAAACTATCGCATAAATGAATAACAAAACCAAAATTATTTATTGGTACGAATTGAACTGATTTGAATCGGATTTAAATAAATAATGTAGGTATATATTTGATTTAGTAATTTTTCAATTTCAAAAAACATCTAAATATTTTCGTATACGTCGCAAGTTATAGAATTTGCAATTTTTTTTAAAAATATGTATAACCTCGAAGTTAGAGTACAAAGACCAAAAAAATTATGTTTATTTTCATTACTATAGACTAACATTTGTCTTATTCTACTCACTTTCATTTGAAAAATAAATAAAATGAGAACATTTTTTTTAGTTTTCAATTATTGTATGACTCACATCAACAGAGCTGCCACAAGATATAGTTCCAGGGTTGAGTGGTTCAAAGTTACCGACATATTTCGCTGTATTGTTAATATAGTTTATCTGAAAAGGTACCATAGGAGTGGTTGCGGCACCCATATAAGAGAACCATCGCAGAGCAGTGCATTTATATGCTCCCCAAGCTCCACACATAAGATCCAAGGCCAATCCACCTAAATAAGATCAAAGCATTTTAACATAGTATGTCAAGTATACAGTATACAGGATGATATGATACCTTTATTTGTTTTGATAAAGCATGCTTTGATAATCGAGGTTTTTACAAATATGTAGTCTAATTTTTAGCCATTATAACTTACTTGTGACAATCTTCATTATTCTATATGTTACAATCTTTATTCTGTGCTCGGTATTGCGGGGCACAAGTTTTCAATCGTTTTTTTTTAATAATACTGAAGATAATTAAAAAAACAATAATCTATTGATGATTTGAATTTCCAACCAGCCACATTTGGATAAAAGGAATGTAATCATAGTTAATAATAAGACTGCACGTGAGAAAGTACGATGGCGGTCCCGTAGCCCCGTATTTATTTATTTTTTTTCTCAATCTAATCTGTACTTTTCCAAATATTCACTAGTCACAGAAATGATGGACCACTTTATTAAGAGGGGACCCCGCATTATCTTCTGGGTCTACGGGTTGATGTTATAACAAAACCAATCATAATAAGAGCTTGTAATATTATTTCTAGTTGTATCAAATATTTTGAATGATGAATGTTACAGAAGATACAATAACGCAACTATGACAGGTAATCAGCTGATTCTAATTAATTCCGTCTTCATGATGTGGCAACGTTTGAGAATCAAATAGACGCCAAAAGATAACCAATATTCGAATTATGAAGACAGTATTAGTTTTCATAATTCGTATATTGCCCACTATCCACTATTAATGATTGCGAGATGCAAACACAACATGTGTTGTGTCGACCGAATGTCAAATTTATATGTTCTTGGTAATTTTCTATATATAATGTCCAAATGTCCACCCCCTTTAATTTTTTTGTTTTCCACATTAGAAAAAAATGTTAAATATGAAAGTTGTCGGATGTATTCTAGGCTATTTGCAGGACATATATTATTTATTTATACAGGGTATCACATAAAAAAATGCCAAAGCAAAGTTACCGTTTTTAAATGGAACACCTACGGAAAATTCTAGATACGTTTTATGTATAATGTCCTATCTATCTTCGACTGTTTTAGAAATATTAATTATATCTAAATATTGGCAAAGCAAAACTGATATAAAGTGACAGAGACAGTTAACTTTGTCAAGTAATTCAAAACGTATCGCTGTAACTAAATGCAATATTCGTGAGGAAAAAAAACAATAATTTTAAGTTCATTCATTCGAAACAACCATAACGCCGCAGCAACGCAACGAGACATAGCTCGAAAAAATCTAAGACTGCACGGCACTGCACTGAAAAACAATTAAAAGGATATTCGAAAAATTTCAACAAACATCAAGACTGAATAGGAAGAAGAGAGTGGTGAATGGTAACGAAGATGCGCAACTCAATATATTAATTTATGTGTAAGAGGATCCAAATTTATCCATACGGTATATTTTGAAAAGATTACAAGAATGGAACGTCAGTGATACCTCCTATTCGAAAGTTCAGAGGACTCTCAAGAAAAAACAAGCCTTTCAAGATCAGACCAACCCCAAAATTAACACAATCTCACAGAAAAAATAGGACGAATTGCCCTTGCAGAACTTAGAAAACATTGTGTTTCAGCAGAACGGAGCCCCATCCCATAGCACCTTAAGAGAGAGAAATCACTTGAACCAACGTTTCGAAATATGAATTGGTAGTAGAAATGCACCACTTAACTGGCCAGCTAACAGTACAGATCTTACTCCAATGGACGCGTTTCTTTGGTGATATTTATAAAATCGCATTTACCAAAATCGTATTGAGAATATAGAACATCTACAACCACTAATCAGGAATGAAAAAAATGATCTGAATAACAATCATTCAGATTTTATAACAGGATCTTTAGAGAAATTCCGACGAACATTCATCAAATGCATTGAGCAAGATGGAAGCCCTGTGGAGCAACTTAATATTCAACAAAAACATAAACTTGTATATGATATGTTAGTTAATTTGTATTATTATTTATTTTTCTCCAAGAACAGCTTTAATTAAATTTCATCCAGATTGTCGATTTTCATTTATTAGTATTTCTAAAACAGTTGAAGATGGGTATAAGACAGTATACATACAACGCATCTAGATAGAATTCTCCGTAGAGTTCAAAAATGCAATAATATACAGGGTGTTTCATTTAAAAACGGTAACTTTGCTTTGGTATTTGTTTATGTGACACCCTGTATAAATAGCCCAGAATACATCCTGCAACTTTTGTATTCAACATTTTTTCTGAAGTGAAAAACAAAAAAGTTAGAGGGGGTGGACATTATAGAAAATCAGACGGTACATCAACTTAGCGAAACAATGTCCAAATGTCCACCCCCTTTAATTTTTTTGTTTTCCACATTAGAAAAAAATGTTAAATATGAAAGTTGTCGGATGTATTCTAGGCTATTTGCAGGACATATATTATTTATTTATACAGGGTATCACATAAAAAAATGCCAAAGCAAAGTTACCGTTTTTAAATGGAACACCTACGGAAAATTCTAGATACGTTTTATGTATAATGTCCTATCTATCTTCGACTGTTTTAGAAATATTAATTATATCTAAATATTGGCAAAGCAAAACTGATATAAAGTGACAGAGACAGTTAACTTTGTCAGGTAATTCAAAACGTATCGCTGTAACTAAATGCAATATTCGTGAGGAAAAAAAACAATAATTTTAAGTTCATTCATTCGAAACAACCATAACGCCGCAGCAACGCAACGAGACATAGCTCGAAAAAATCTAAGACTGCACGGCACTGCACTGAAAAACAATTAAAAGGATATTCGAAAAATTTCAACAAACATCAAGACTGAATAGGAAGAAGAGAGTGGTGAATGGTAACGAAGATGCGCAACTCAATATATTAATTTATGTGTAAGAGGATCCAAATTTATCCATACGGTATATTTTGAAAAGATTACAAGAATGGAACGTCAGTGATACCTCCTATTCGAAAGTTCAGAGGACTCTCAAGAAAAAACAAGCCTTTCAAGATCAGACCAACCCCAAAATTAACACAATCTCACAGAAAAAATAGGACGAATTGCCCTTGCAGAACTTAGAAAACATTGTGTTTCAGCAGAACGGAGCCCCATCCCATAGCACCTTAAGAGAGAGAAATCACTTGAACCAACGTTTCGAAATATGAATTGGTAGTAGAAATGCACCACTTAACTGGCCAGCTAACAGTACAGATCTTACTCCAATGGACGCGTTTCTTTGGTGATATTTATAAAATCGCATTTACCAAAATCATATTGAGAATATAGAACATCTACAACCACTAATCAGGAATGAAAAAAATGATCTGAATAACAATCATTCAGATTTTATAACAGGATCTTTAGAGAAATTCCGACGAACATTCATCAAATGCATTGAGCAAGATGGAAGCCCTGTGGAGCAACTTAATATTCAACAAAAACATAAACTTGTATATGATATGTTAGTTAATTTGTATTATTATTTATTTTTCTCCAAGAACAGCTTTAATTAAATTTCATCCAGATTGTCGATTTTCATTTATTAGTATTTCTAAAACAGTTGAAGATGGGTATAAGACAGTATACATACAACGCATCTAGATAGAATTCTCCGTAGAGTTCAAAAATGCAATAATATACAGGGTGTTTCATTTAAAAACGGTAACTTTGCTTTGGTATTTGTTTATGTGACACCCTGTATAAATAGCCCAGAATACATCCTGCAACTTTTGTATTCAACATTTTGTCTGAAGTGAAAAACAAAAAAGTTAGAGGGGGTGGACATTATAGAAAATCAGACGGTACATCAACTTAGCGAAACAATTTTCGAAAACAGGCAATGACATTAGGTCAGGAATTTGCCGCTTTTTTACTGTTCATTAATTGTGGAAGAAATGCCTTTCTTTTTTTTCACTAGAAAATGGATGTTTCGCTTACTTGACATTAAGTAACTTTGTTAATGAAAATACTTTTTTACAAAAAACTGGACCGACGTTATTAGTTGGTGCACTGAAAATTACGAAATAATATTAATTCTATTGGTGCTGTTACTTTTGAAGTTGAACAGTTTCAGTTAGATTGATAACTTTTGGCACCAACTTCACAAGTACCAGCACCAATAGAATTAATATTATTTCGTAATTTTCAGTGCACCAACTAATAACGTCGGTCCAGTTTTTTGTAAAAAAGTATTTTCATTAACAAAGTTACTTAATGTCAAGTAAGCGAAACATCCATTTTCTAGTGAAAAAAAAGAAAGGCATTTCTTCCACAATTAATGAACAGTAAAAAAGCGGCAAATTCCTGACCTAATGTCATTGCCTGTTTTCGAAAATTGTTTCGCTAAGTTGATGTACCGTCTGATTTTCTATAATGTCCACCCCCTCTAACTTTTTTGTTTTTCACTTCAGAAAAAATGTTGAATACAAAAGTTGCAGGATGTATTCTGGGCTATTTATACAGGGTGTCACATAAACAAATACCAAAGCAAAGTTACCGTTTTTAAATGAAACACCCTGTATATTATTGCATTTTTGAACTCTACGGAGAATTCTATCTAGATGCGTTGTATGTATACTGTCTTATACCCATCTTCAACTGTTTTAGAAATACTAATAAATGAAAATCGACAATCTGGATGAAATTTAATTAAAGCTGTTCTTGGAGAAAAATAAATAATAATACAAATTAACTAACATATCATATACAAGTTTATGTTTTTGTTGAATATTAAGTTGCTCCACAGGGCTTCCATCTTGCTCAATGCATTTGATGAATGTTCGTCGGAATTTCTCTAAAGATCCTGTTATAAAATCTGAATGATTGTTATTCAGATCATTTTTTTCATTCCTGATTAGTGGTTGTAGATGTTCTATATTCTCAATATGATTTTGGTAAATGCGATTTTATAAATATCACCAAAGAAACGCGTCCATTGGAGTAAGATCTGTACTGTTAGCTGGCCAGTTAAGTGGTGCATTTCTACTACCAATTCATATTTCGAAACGTTGGTTCAAGTGATTTCTCTCTCTTAAGGTGCTATGGGATGGGGCTCCGTTCTGCTGAAACACAATGTTTTCTAAGTTCTGCAAGGGCAATTCGTCCTATTTTTTCTGTGAGATTGTGTTAATTTTGGGGTTGGTCTGATCTTGAAAGGCTTGTTTTTTCTTGAGAGTCCTCTGAACTTTCGAATAGGAGGTATCACTGACGTTCCATTCTTGTAATCTTTTCAAAATATACCGTATGGATAAATTTGGATCCTCTTACACATAAATTAATATATTGAGTTGCGCATCTTCGTTACCATTCACCACTCTCTTCTTCCTATTCAGTCTTGATGTTTGTTGAAATTTTTCGAATATCCTTTTAATTGTTTTTCAGTGCAGTGCCGTGCAGTCTTAGATTTTTTCGAGCTATGTCTCGTTGCGTTGCTGCGGCGTTATGGTTGTTTCGAATGAATGAACTTAAAATTATTGTTTTTTTTCCTCACGAATATTGCATTTAGTTACAGCGATACGTTTTGAATTACCTGACAAAGTTAACTGTCTCTGTCACTTTATATCAGTTTTGCTTTGCCAATATTTAGATATAATTAATATTTCTAAAACAGTCGAAGATAGATAGGACATTATACATAAAACGTATCTAGAATTTTCCGTAGGTGTTCCATTTAAAAACGGTAACTTTGCTTTGGCATTTTTTTATGTGATACCCTGTATAAATAAATAATATATGTCCTGCAAATAGCCTAGAATACATCCGACAACTTTCATATTTAACATTTTTTTCTAATGTGGAAAACAAAAAAATTAAAGGGGGTGGACATTTGGACATTATATATAGAAAATTACCAAGAACATATAAATTTGACATTCGGTCGACACAACACATGTTGTGTTTGCATCTCGCAATCATTAATAGTGGATAGTGGGCAATATACGAATTATGAAAACTAATACTGTCTTCATAATTCGAATATTGGTTATCTTTTGGCGTCTATTTGATTCTCAAACGTTGCCACATCATGAAGACGGAATTAATTAGAATCAGCTGATTACCTGTCATAGTTGCGTTATTGTATCTTCTGTAACATTCATCATTCAAAATATTTGATACAACTAGAAATAATATTACAAGCTCTTATTATGATTGGTTTTGTTATAACATCAACCCGTAGACCCAGAAGATAATGCGGGGTCCCCTCTTAATAAAGTGGTCCATCATTTCTGTGACTAGTGAATATTTGGAAAAGTACAGATTAGATTGAGAAAAAAAATAAATAAATACGGGGCTACGGGACCGCCATCGTACTTTCTCACGTGCAGTCTTATTATTAACTATGATTACATTCCTTTTATCCAAATGTTGATACACATATTATTGTCTTTTATGGGGTATCAAAAAATTTTCAGCTTTCGAAAGAAATTGCCCCTTCCACATAGCAAAAATACCCATATGTAAGATTTTAAAATGAATGTAGATCAAAAACCGTAACTCTTTTGAAAAAATGTTCAATTTAAACGTATCCGGATATTGTCCTACATTTAATTCTGGCATCTCGAATTTTCGATTTTCTAGAAAATTAGCCCCTCCACCCCCTTCGTGGGTGGTTTTCGGAGGGAAGGAAATTTCGGTTTGAGTTTTTACGAAAATGGGACCAATTTCCAAGTCTCCGCATGAATCAAAAATCATCAAAATCGGAGCACGTTTAGTATATATAGTATATATATTGTATACCTCCTCCGTTCGGGGTTCGTCGGTCAAAAATATCAAAAAACAAATTAGTGAGGGATTTGCCGCTGTTTGCCGTTCATTAGTAGCGGAAGAAATATTTTGCCGCTCTTTTATATCTACAAGAACATAGAGGTCTCGTCAACTTGACGTCTAGCAACTTAATGAAAATATCAAAAAACTAATTAATGGGGAATTTGCCGCTTTTTGCCATTCTATAGTTGTGGAAGAAATAATTTGACGCTCTTTTTTACTATAAAATAGATGTTTCGCTAACTTGACTTCAAGCAACTTCGTTAACAATGAAAATATCAAAAAATTAATTAGTCTGCTCTTTTTTTCTAAAAAAAATGGTGTCTCACTAACTTGACGCCAAGTTAACGAAGTAACTATGTTTATAATGGAAATATAAAATATATATATATATATATATATATATATATATATATATATATATATATATATATAACAGGGGTCGACACAGGACAGGAAATCGACATCGAATCCATTCCGAAAATATTCGAATGTTCCATTTCCTGACGAGAATTTAAGATTTTAGGGTTCGGTAATTATATAGGCGATATCGCAATGACTGGAACACCAAATTTGATTGGTCATTAGTGTCATTACACTGCTGTTGTAAACAGGAATAATAATTGGATTGTTTATAACGACTGCAAACCAAAGGCCGTTGTCATTAGAAAAGAAAATGAAAAATGACCTGAGTTATTAGTATATTCTCTAAAATAATAAATGATTTTTTTAATCTTTATTTTATAACCTTTGTTTCATTCTTACCCCCAAAAAATTATCTCATTTTATTTATAAGTTATAACGTCTGTTTTGGCTATATTTATCTATAATACTGTTTTCTTCAGTAATTATTTTTACATTTTATATCTTGAAAAATATAAACTTATTTTAATAATTGTTGACATGATTTTAATTGCCTGAAAATATACAAAAGTTAATATTAATTAATTAAATTAATTAAATAAAATAATATATAGTCTTATTTTATTATAATAAAGAAGCAAATACTATCTCTTTCTCTAAAATAATTAGGGTAATTTTCGGATGTAAAATTTATTAGTTAATTCTCCCATATTTGAAAAAATAGTTTTTCTGTATTTATAAGTTATATTTTTACTTATCAATAAAAGCTTTCTTAAAAATATTTGCTGATATTGGCACTAATTAAATTCAACCACAAGTAATCTATATAAATAAAAATGAATCGCCAAAAGCGTTGCTAAGCGCAAAACTCGAGAACGGCTCGACCAATTCGGATAATTTTTGTTTTAATATTTTCGTTACGGCATAAGGAAGGTTCTTATAGAGAGGAAAAATCGTAAAAATTGCGAGGAAAATAGTGAAAATACCATTTTCCCATTCGCTTTACTGGAGTGGTGTCAGATATGTCATACACGTCAAGAACCATTATCCAAAGAACACCTGTATTATCTGGAACAATAAGTCTTTTTCCTGAGAAGTGTGGCCTTTCGCTACGAGAGGGCAGTACTTCTGGTAGGGACAGGGGCAAATATTAAACCTACTCCATCTAACATTGTGGAAATATAGGTGATAAAAGTAAATTATTTAAAATAATCAAGCAAGTAAAAAAATATGGTGTACCACAAAGCATTACAATAAAAATATTATATTATTAATGAAGTGTACAAAAGCAGAAAGTTATTTTTGTAAGTAATCGTCATTTAAAATTGAGATAATTAATAATTAAAGTGATTGCTCTGAAATTCGTTTTATTTATTCATTTTTTCTATTGGACTGTACATGGCCAATAACCAACATAACTATTTATTTAAAATTTCATATATCTCTACAATTATTACTGCTACGGCAGCAACCCGCCGGGTACTGCTGGTAAAATCATAAATATACGGTTTCATTCAAAGAGGAAGTTTTTCCCATGATTATCATGATGTATTCAAACAGCAATGATTCTTCCAAGGTATAAAAGATAATATTTGAAGGAAAATAATGAACAAGAACTCGATTCTATTCCAAATTTTATTATGAACGTTAAATTGATTTCATTTGAGCGAGACACAATTTTTCTAGTAAAAAAAAGAGCGGGAAAATTATGTCTTCCACAACTAATTAACGGCAAAAAACGGCAAATTTCTGGCCTAACAAAATTGTCATTTTCCAAAGTTGTTTCGCTAAGATGATGTCCATCCAATTTCTGATACATGTTAGGAAAAAGCTCAACAGACTAACAGTCAACAGTTTTCATAGAGCAACATGATACATGCAGCCTGTTCCTAAATATAAACCATTAGCCTGGCTAGGCCCTAGTCCTAAATTCTGTCATCAGTCAATGTCATATTCCTATATTGAGTCCCTGAAGATTGAGTCCATATAACTGTCGATTTTCGACGGCCATTCTAACCCTGACCAGGCTAATGGTTTAGATTTCGGATCAGGCTGTTAATTAATGCTATTATACCCACCAGTAGATGGCACGCTGACTTGTTTGCAGGAATCAAAAACGCCATCGATAAATTCGTTGGAGACATAGAAATTCAGTTCGGATATGTAAGTTTTATTCTTTTCATTGACTTTGGTTTCATTTACTTCGAGAAACTTGGATTGGAAAGGAGCACATGTTAAATAACATATGTTCTTAATAAAATTGTTGAAACATCCTGGACATCTGGAAGATAAAAAATGGCAGTTAGGACTATATTCTCTCTACTGTTTCTTTCTCTTCTATGATAAATAATAAACCTAGAATTATGTAACAATAATACATTTTCAACATTTTCACTCTATTAACAAACTTTTACATATATAGATAGGTAAGAATTATTGGCATGTTACTAATTATAATTTGATGATAGAATAGGTAAACTAGAAACCAGCACATGAAAATAACTAACAAAAATTATGTCTACAAGCCACAGCAATGTCAGGGTCAAAACAATATTCAGAATTCATTACAAGGTAACCACGTATATTTTTATTTTAAACACTAAACAACCAAAATTCCTTTACTACTTATGTACCCAGTACATAGGTATTAATTACCTATTAATGTTTGAGCTTCATATAATTTATAGATAGGTATAACATAGTTTTAATTTCAAATAGAATTTTAGGACAATGGCGTCTCTATAAAGATCGACTTACATTTTCGGGTTTTCACGCTAGAATTGTGATAATTTGCTATGTATACATTTTGTACAAATACCTCACCAACTATCTATATCACAATAAGATTACTCCATTATACCTATTACTGTTATGATTTAATCTTTAATGAATGATTATTTGATATGACTAAGGGTACAAAGAACAAAATGTGTCATACAAGTCAAATTAACTTTCTCAAAGCATACATAATTTTTCACAGGTACATATATCAATAAGTTTTCTGAATAGGATCGGATGTTTGAGTAATCTATTTATACATTAATATAAAATCATGAGAGCATTTAATGGAATTACTTTACATGTCTGAGTATCTATGAATTCTTCTGTATTTATAAGTTATATTTTTACTTATCAATAAAAGCTTTCTTAAAAATATTTGCTGATATTGGCACTAATTAAATTCAACCACAAGTAATCTATATAAATAAAAATGAATCGCCAAAAGCGTTGCTAAGCGCAAAACTCGAGAACGGCTCGACCAATTCGGATAATTTTTGTTTTAATATTTTCGTTACGGCATAAGGAAGGTTCTTATAGAGAGGAAAAATCGTAAAAATTGCGAGAAAAATAGTGAAAATACCATTTTCCCATTCGCTTTACTGGAGTGGTGTCATACACGTCAAGAACCATTATCCAAAGAACACCTGTATTATCTGGAACAATAAGTCTTTTTCCTGAGAAGTGTGGCCTTTCGCTACGAGAGGGCAGTACTTCTGGTAGGGACAGGGGCAAATATTAAACCTACTCCATCTAACATTGTGGAAATATAGGTGATAAAAGTAAATTATTTAAAATAATCAAGCAAGTAAAAAAATATGGTGTACCACAAAGCATTACAATAAAAAAAATCCCGATGTCCTGTAGTCAGCGGAAAGGTAAATTTTTCAAAATTCATTGAATTGAAATTTTAACAACCTTTTCATTGGTATACCTACATGTTATTAAATAAAATTGTCATAGCCTTGCGGTTAGAGGTTTTTGTTTTGGCTGTTGAATATAAAGCAGACAGGGTTCGAGTCCACTTCAAGGCAGATTTTTTTTTCGTCTATTTCTTTTCAATAAATATACTATATATTTTTTTAATCAGGGTCTATATTAAGATCTCCAGAAAATGTACAATTACATCAAATTTATATTGAGTGTTCATGTTTTATCAATATTTGTTATTTTTCTTTATTAATTTTTATTTTTTTACCTGTGTATTTTATGAAAAATTGCTTTGAACAAAAGTTGTAGGTACTGATTATATCTATAACCTAAAATTATTTTTAATAATATTTACACTACTGCTCTTTTTTGATAATTTTTTTAAATGTTTGAATGGTCGCCATTTTGAAACTACTTACCCGATATTGCCCAATAACGAACTCGACCGAGATATTTGAGAGATTGATTTTTGTAGCAAATTTGAACTTGATACCTTCAAAACTGCGACCTCTATCGTGTTAACAAATTTCGTAATATCCCATATATATATATATATATATATATATATATATATATATATATATATATATATATATATATATATATATATATATATATATATATATATATATATATATATATATATATATATATATACTTTTGAACCAAATGTTTTTTTGGACTAACTTATAGATATATAACAACATGCCGTTGAAATTTTTTCGAAATTCAAAAGTGTGAACGATCGCAATAGGTATATTTCTATAAGAAATTTACCTAATATTATATTATTAATGAAGTGTACAAAAGCAGGAAGTTATTTTTGTAAGTAATCGTCATTTAAAATTGAGATAATTAATAATTAAAGTGATTGCTCTGAAATTCGTTTTATTTATTCATTTTTTCTATTGGACTGTACATGGCCAATAACCAACATAACTATTTATTTCAAATTTCATATATCTCTACAATTATTACTGCTATGGCAGCAACCCGCCGGGTACTACTGGTAAAATCATAAATATACGGTTTCATTCAAAGAGGAAGTTTTTCCCATGATTATCATGATGTATTCAAACAGCAATGATTCTTCCAAGGTATAAAAGATAATATTTGATGGAAAATAATGAACAAGAACTCGATTCTATTCCAAATAGATAGGTATAACATAGTTTTAATTTCAAATAGAATATTAGGACAATGGCGTCTCTATAAAGATCGACTTACATTTTCGGGTTTTCACGCTAGAATTGTGATAATTTGCTATGTATACATTTTGTACAAATACCTCACCAACTATCTATATCACAATGAGATTACTCCATTATACCTATTATTGTTATGATTTAATCTTTAATGAATGATTATTTGATATGACTAAGGGTAGAAAGAACAAAATGTGTCATACAAGTCAAATTAACTTTCTCAAAGCATACATAATTTTTCACAGGTACATATATCAATAAGTTTTCTGAATAGGATCGGATGTTTGAGTAATCTATTTATACATTAATATAAAATCATGAGAGCATTTAATGGAATTACTTTACATGTCTGAGTATCTATGAATTCTGAATTTGATTAGCTCCCATTTTTTTCGGAAACCCGATATTGGGAATATACAGTGTGTCTAAGATAAGGATAGGGATAGCATTATGATCTCGGAAACGGTTAAAGTTACAATGTTGGTTAAATTAGGGAAAATTTGCACAATTCATAGTTTTTTTATATGGAGTTTGCAAAAGTGGGCTTTTTTCTGATTTAGAGGCACATATTTTGAATAAAGTAATATTTTCGATATCGGTTTCTAGTTTCTATGTTTCTGAGGTTATTAAGACATAAAAAATAGAAAATACATTTTCATTGCACACTTTTTAAACATAACAAGATGACGTTTATAGATTTTCATTACGACGTTTCATTTCCGATAAACCTTGATAGAATATATTGTAAATTGTTTATGCTGCTACTTGTACAGGGTGGCCAGATAAGAATGCAAAGTGTCGTATCTCGGGAGCAATTCATCATAGAGATCTGCGGTAAAAAAAGTGTTGACTAAAGTTACAAAGAGAAGATGATGGAAAATATTTTCAGATCTCCAAGATGGCCACCAGGGGGCGTAGCCGCCATCTTAAACTTGTAAAGTGATTTTTCATTGAAATCCACCTAGTAAATGTACCAAAGAAATATATGGTTTTTGAAGCTAAGCTTTATTTGAGTAATTTTAGTTTAAAACTATTTGACGTATCTATTAAAATAAAGTGGTGGGGGGTGATTCAATGTTCTTTTAAATAAACAGCTGTAACTCCTTAACGATTGAACAGATTTCAGCAAGCTTGATCTTGTTGGAAAAAGAAATTATTGCTCCATCAAATTCGTCGTACTCGTAATATGTCTATCCTAGTGATGCCGCTAGAGCACGTTTTTCGATATAGTTACATAAAATTGCAAAATTCTCAAAAAATCAATAATAATATTACTTTTTTCTCATAAAAATGTAGTGAAATGATACTCAAATAGGCTAGTGAAAACCGCATCTCGATATCTTATTCCTAGCCAAAAATATCGAAGAAAGATTTTTTTATAATAAAATTTTCGAGAGATGCTATTTAACCGGTATTTATTCTTATTTATTTGCCTTTTTCAAGATTCAGTAATAAAATTTCATAATTTTATAATTTTTAATAATAAACCTAGGAATGCTTATTTCCAACAATTTATTAAAAACGTTTAGGAGCATAAGAAGATAGGATTATTTTGAAATAAAACTAAGGCCTCCTTAAATGCTCGAACTGTCTTCATCACACTCAATGCATTGTTGGAGTCGCTCATGCGTAGACATTACAGCAGCTTCAATTTCTGCTCTTGACAGGCTACGAATGGCCTCTTGTATTCATATCTTCATGTCGCCTCTCTTTGTTGGTGGAAGTTGGTATACAATATATTTTAACCGACCCCATAGATAGAAGTCCAAACAGGGGAGGTCTGAAGATCGGGGTGGCCAAGGAAATAGACTTCCTCGTCCAATGCACCTCTGGTGATATATGCAATCTAAATGATCTCGCACATTTCTCGAAAAATGTGCTATGCAACCGTCTAGTTGCAAAAGCATATTTTGACGTAATTGCAAAGGCACATCTTCTAATTAAACAGGCAACTGGTTTGCCAGAAAATCAACAAACACGGCACCGTTTAGTGGTTGATCAAAGAAATAGCCTATAATTGTTTCGCCCAGGATGCCGCACCACACATTCAGATTCCAGAAGCCCTGATGTTGGACATCGCACAACCAGTGAGGATTGTTGTCCGACCAATAGTGCATATGCAAATTGACGTTTCCATCACTTCTAAAAGTGGACTCATCCGTTCAAAGAATTTCGGATAAAAAAATTATATTTTCCCTAATCATGACCAACATCCAGTTACCAACATCTATTCGTCGGTCGAAGTCCATGTCATTTAAGGCTTGCTGTAAAACCATATGATATGGGTGGAGTCTAAGAGTTTGAAATAACAAACACATTGTGAAACCTGTAAAGTAGTCTGCTTATGAAATAAAAATTTACCTATGATCCTTAGATGTTTAAAATAGTAGTACGTTGTATACCCAATGCGAGAGACATTGCTCTCGTACTAACATGGGAATTCAATTGCGTGTATGCTAAAACAGAAACATTATTGTCTTTCGTTGTTCTGGCACTGTGTCTTCGCAACTGAGTTCGAAAGCTGCCAGTATTACGCAAATTTGTCACTAAGCGAGGAAAAATTCCCGCATCCCGTAAACGCCGATTTGGATATCGAGCTCTGTATGTTCTTTGAGCCAGTGCTGCATTTTGAAGACATTCAAAATATACTGCAATCATATCGACAGCTTCATCATTTGTAAAAGGCATTTTAATAGTTCTAAGGCCTTACTTGTGTATGCAACAATCAACAAAAACAAATCACATTACCTCTCTAAGTATAATTTTGATATTTGTTGACAAGTTGATTTGAGGCATCTGTTATTCTCTCCAGTTTGGACTTCTATCTATGGGTTCGATTAAAAGATATTGTTTACCAAATTCCCCAACAACCAGAGACGACATGAAGAGGCCATTCGTAGCCTGTCATTTATTATTAAAAATTATGAAATTATGAAATTTTATGACTGAATCTCGTAAAAAAGATAAATAAATAAGACAATATCGGAATAATAGCGTCTCTCGAAAATTTTATTATAACAAAATTTTCATTCATCGATATTTTTGGCTAGGAATAAGATATTGAGATGTGGTTTTCACTATCCTATTTCAGTATCATTTTTATACATTTTTATGATGAAAAAGTCATATTATTGCATTTGATTTTTTTGAGAATTTAGCAATTTTATGTAATTATATCGAAAAACGCGCTCTAGCGGCATCACTAAGAATTACACATATTAGGAGTGAGCTGGATTTGATGGACCAATAAACGCTTTTTCCAAAAAGACTAAGCTTGCTAAAATCGTTCATTTGTTAAGGAGTTACAGCTGTTTATTTAAAAGAACACTGAATAACCCCCCACCACTTTATTTCAATGGATATGTCAAATAGTTTTAAACGAAAATTGCTGAAACAAAGCTTAGCTTTAAAAACCATATATTTTTTTGGTACATTTACTAGGTGGATTTCAATGAAAAATCACTTTACAAATTTAAGATGGTGGTTACGCCCCCTGGTGTCCATCTTGGAAATCTGAAAATATTTTCTATGATCTTCTCTCGATCACTTTAGTCAATGAATAGCTCCCGAGATACGGCACTTTGCATTCTTATCTGGCCATCCTGTAAAACTACAGACAAAACCTTTATAAATAGGATAAAATTATCAAAAATAATACATAAAGTTAAATAATATCTAAAATAAACTACAGCAATAAAATTACTGTATTTTTAACATATTAAGTTAATTCGAATCCGATACTTTACGTCACTGCAGTGATGCCATTATAGTACCTCAATGAAAAATTCAAAGCCATTTTGTATTCTGAAATACGTCATATATTACTTGTATTTGTTTAAATATGTTTTTAGCTTATTTTAGACATTACCTACTTAAAATTATTCATTGTGGCTCTGAAAATATTCATTTGAGAAAGTCGTAATTGAATGTCAAAAGTCAATAAAACATATTTCTCACAAAACGTTTTAGCTTACTAATTATTGAAACACCTTATTTATAATAGACAAATAGAATAATTTTGTATGAAATGTAATTATAACTAATTGAAATTATTAATAGTAGTACCCACAGTCTTAATTACAAAAGATGTTTGAACAAATGACCGTTATGTTCTAAGCACAGGTAACATCGTCCAACTGTGGAACCTAGAACATTGTTGAGTACATCTCTGTAATGGTTTGAATTGCTTCCAAAACCAGTTAACATAATTCCTCTTCCGTTTGAAAATTATGTGAATACACAGTTTCTGATGTACCCCCAATAATTAAAGTCAGAAGATGTCAGATCAGGCGATCGTAGAGGCCAGGCAACTGCTGAATGCGCGTCTATCCATTTGACAGGAAATCTGAGCAAACCTCGAATCAAGAGCGGGGCTCCATCTTTTGGAACCAAAATTTTTGACTTCTGTTATCGGTAAAATTTTTATAAATAGAATAGAATAACAAATTATTCTTCTTCTTGGTGCCTAGACATTTTGTGCAATCGCGATTTTCTCTGGACTAAAAATGCGTATTTTTTTCTTTTTTGGATTTTGGCGTTCCAGTAACTTTTTAAATGTTTCGAAACGATGTAGTATCTTTTTATTTGGCTGAAATCGACTACAGAAATACATTTGCTCAGGGGTCCGGTGACGAATACGGAAGTCAGAATTGCGGAAAATAAAAAATATCATTTGAAAATGCTCCCTTTCAATAGCAAAAATCAATAATAAAATTTACGGATTATTCAGTAATTTTCGAGAAATTTATTATTAAATTAAAATTCAAAATATCATGGTATGAATGACATATTTGAAGATTCCAATTTCAACGTTGCGAAGTTCACAAATATATCATAGATTTAATTAATATAGGAGTGACATTACTACAGAAAAAAGGATGTATTACGTTTTTTGATTTGATTGCTGATAACAAATTAAACTCAGTTTTGGTTACAGTTTTGGATATAGAATTGCTCCTATACATTTTTTCAAGATTTTAAAGGAGACAAACCTGTGACTAAAACAAAAACCTAGCCAATAACAGTCTTATAAATATCAAAGATACTATATGGTGATTGACACGTTAATACGTTTTGTAGGAAGATAGGTATTAGAAATAAACGTAGAATGGGGAGTGAAGATGAAGTTGTCTCGTGAGTATTCAAGAAAGAAACCTGTGACTAAAAAAACCTAGCCAAAAACAGTTTTACAAATATCAAAGTTACTAGGTATACGGTGAATGTTTGACACGTTAATAGTTTATGGGAAGATATTAGAATGTTCGGTGTTAGCTTAAGCTATCTCATGAGTATTAAAGAGACATACCTGTGACTAAAACAAAAACCTAGCCAGCAACAGTCTTATATTATCATAGATACTTATAGGGCGATTCTCTGACACGTTAATACTTTTGTTGGAAGATATTAGAAATGAACGTAGAATGGGGAGTTAGGATGAAGTTGTCTCGTGAGTTTTCAAGATACAAACCTGTGGCTAAACCAAATCCTAGCCAACAACAGTCTTATTAATATCAGAGGCAATTATTTTACAAGTTATTGAGTTTGTGGAAAGATATTAGAAATGAACAAAAAATAGGGAATTAATAGAGTTTTCTCGTGAGTATTAAAGATACATACCTGTGACTAAAACAAAAACCTAGCCGGCAACAGTCTTATAATATCATAGATACTATAGGGCGATTGTTTGACACGTTAATACTTTTGTTGGAAAATATTAGAAATGAATGTGGAATGGGGAGTTAGGATGAAGTTGTCTCGTGAGTTTTCAAGATACAAACCTGCGACTAAAACAAAAACCTAGCCAAAAACAGTCTTATTATTAACAGAGGCGATTATCTGAAACGTTATTGAGTTTGTGGAAAGATATTAGAAATGAACAAAAAATAGGGAATAGGTAAACCTATGACTAGTCAGCAGCAGTGTCCTATAAATATCACAAATACAAAATTACTTAAATTAACTTGGCAACATTGTAATCAGACAGATCATAAGACCACATATTAGTATGGAAATTATATGCATTCTATGACTGCAGCGCAATTGAGAAGTTCATATGCTCATGCTGTCAAAAATTTAATCAACAAATACAAAGTTTAAATCAAGGAAGGTGGAAGATATTTTATATTAGAAAAAAATTAATAAGGTATCAAAATCTATCCGTGTCTAGCTGTATTCAAAAATGCTTGTAAGGTAAGTTAAACCAAAAAATTATGAATAAAACATAATATTTCAAACATCCGTTTTAGGCACCGAAACCTTTGCTCAGCTTCTCTAGTATGAGAATAATTTCCATTTTTGATAAATTAAAATAACACGACGTACCCAATTAACTTTTGTATTGTAACTTCATTAAATTGTCAATAATGACATTTATTGTTCTATTTCAAAGCCCACTATGTATATGTTATGTTAATTACTGATTGATTTTATGTTTGAAATAAGATAAAGACATATTTAAACAACTACAAATAATAGATGGTACTTCAGAATACAAAATGGCTTTGAGTTTTGTAATAAAAATAAAAGGGCTGAATTTTAAAAAAATCATCGGAAACGAAACGTCGCAGTGTAAATCAGTAAATGTCATCTTGTTAATTTTAAAAAGTGGCTATGAAAATAATGTATTTTCTATCTTTGATGTCTTTTAAAATAACGTCCGTAATAAATAAAAACCAATTTCGAAAATATTACTGTTGCGTATGCGGGTTCGCAGATAAGTGAGACTAATTTAGAGTTATTCAATTAACTTTATTTACACTCGAAATAATATAAATTACAACTTAACTTTACTATATTCGCACCAGCTTACTCGGACTATTCTATTTATTCACCTGTCTTTCACTTTCTCTCTTCTTGCCGACAATTCTCCCATATATATATATATATATCCGACAAACGCTCCAGATCATTCGAGCGGCTTCTGGTCATTGATTCGGAAGCCGCCACTGGACGCTTCTCGAAATTCCTTTGTCGGCATTTTAAGAGTAGATGCCGGCATGCTGCCGTCGCTCTCTTTGTCAACGCCGCTTCCGATATTTCCAACCACAGTTTATATCTCGCGCTTACTTCAAACGGATGCCGCCACTTTGTAGCCAATACCGGCGGCTGTTCCCCTTACACGTTACATTACTTTATTCAAAATTTACCGAAATCCGAAAAAGATAGGCCACTTTTGCAAACTCCATATAAAAGGACCTTGGATTGTGAAACTTTTCCCTAGCACCAACATTGTAACTCCAACCATTTCCGAGATCCAAATGCTATCCCAGCCTTATCTTGGACACACCATATTTCGACCAAGTTCATTTGCTGAGATAATTTTGATTAAAATCTGTTCCATCTCTCAGGAGAGGCAGAAAACAGAAATTTTCTCGCACAATTTGTATTTGTACCAGTTGGTCCAACAAGCCAATTCTCAGTCTTTTCCAAGTCGAAATATAAGCAAATCTTTATCACCCTTGCTATAAGCTGGCGATAATAAATGAATTTTTATGTTTCTTATGTTGAAAAGTTGTCAATTTTTTATTGATACCAACAAAACAGATAACTGCTTTAACGATACGTTACCATATTTCCATTATGTACGTAATTTTAATTCAAGAATTAAATTTAACGATTTAACAATATGTACATATAATTATAATTCGGGAATAAAATTTCAAGATTTAAAATTATATGCATTATTCTAATGCGATAACTATTATTTCACTAGACGAATAAGGTAGAGCAGTATTTTATTAAAGTTGTTTTTAATAATGCTCTACCTTATGAATCGGGTTTGCGATAACTCTCTAAATTGCAATTGTACTTTATTTAACTGTAATATATTTTTATGGACATGTACTTTCATGTGAATAATTTATTTTTCAGATATTTTAGATGTTTTTTATGTCATTAAATAGCAAATCGGCGTGCCATATACAACTTTACATTAATTTTTTCTTTCAACAACTATAAAAAATGAATTATTCTACTTGAACGAACTGTTGGCCCATCTGGTACCTACATTAGATATACTAAATCAGGTAATCCATTTTTAGACAAAGTTTTATAAAAATGAATCAAATTCTTATCAGAAAAGATAATATAAAAGAAAATTCTATAATCAATTCAAACAAGAAAAACGTATTCTTCTCTTAAACCTTTATCAATCTTCACCATAGAAATATAGTCATTAGATTTCTATGGTCTTCACATAGATCTACTTTTATTGGGAACTAAAAATAATCTTTTTTTATGAAACTAGAAAAAAATCTGGGCTGTCAAATAACACGAAAGCCGAAAATTTTAAACAATTACAATACTTTCCTTACTAGGCTACTTAGAGAAGCGGTAGAAAAGTAGAAAATAGCTAAACTATTATCATTTTCGAAAATATATCGTATTCAAATGTAGTTGAACCAATCAAAAATAGATCGATATGTATTTCGTAACCAGCCAGCTGGTAGGTCTAAAAACGCAGTGACTAAGACAATGCAAAAACGATATACAGATAGGGGGGGAAAATTTTAAATCACTAAAGTTAGAAACTTAATATTTTTAGGGTTTAAAATAAATCATTTTTCTTTTTTTTCTAGTATGTGAACTTTTTGGCTTCCGGTTTAACCTACATGTCACTGTTATTTTATCACATTTTTACATGTCAAATTTTTGACCATTAATTGACCACACTTTAGATTTGTTTAAATGAATAAAAAAAGGGTGATCAAACGAAACTAATTGGTGATCAACCATTGCCAAAAAATGGTCAAGCAATTCAGTAATTTTCAATGGTTTTCTTTCATTTTGCTGCGCCAAATTTCACAAAGCATAATTTGTCAAGCAATGTTTATGTCTTAAATTTGTTTCTATTCATTTAAAAAACATCGTCAAACGAATTGCTTTATGAATGCAATTTTCAATTATTTTTCTCTTAGTCACCACCAATTCTCAGACTATCAAATTCAGGCTTGAGCGAGATGTGATGAGTTTTCATGAGAAAAAGTTTATAAATAATGCGGAATGCGGCTGCAAGGTTTCTGCAAATCTGCGAATTAAGTCATCTAGGAGGACACTTCGTCTTCAAATAGAAAATTCAACGTTTTTGTTTGATATTACTACTCACCAGATTTGGGAGTATAAATACCGGGGGGCTATAAATGAAATCGATTATTAAAGAGATAACTCCAAAAATGTGATTGAATAACTGTAAGATATGTAGAATCATCAGCTGAATCCAAAAATGTCATTTAAAATCAGAATTTGAGATCAGATCCGTTTAAAGCGGATCCTATAGAATTTCCGAGAGAATTTCCATATTTATGCCAAAAAAATTTAAAGATGTCTTATTATGAACCCTAAAAATTTGATATTTCTAACTTGGCTGGTTTAAAAGTTACGTGTTTCGACTTCCAGTGGCCCGATTTAAAAACTGCATTCCCAAATGCTTTAATGGATATTCGTTACATAGCTAATCGTGACATTTCCAATATTGTTTAGTTATGATCATTATTTAGGTTTGTGCGTTTCATTCAATCTCACCATAAAATATTTATGCTCTTGAACCCCTAACATTGTAAAGTACTTAATAACCTAGTAATTTTTTTGATCGCCCGATACATGTCTAACCACAAATAAAACAAAATAAGCGATTAATAATAAATCCACTTACCTTTGAAGAAGACTCAAAGGAATATTAAAAGAGTTAGACATGGTCTGTAGCTGACTCGAGTCACAACAGACATTGTCCGGATCCATCATGGGACACCATTTCTTCAATATATTTCTGGCATTCGTATTATTCTTAGGTAGCGGTACAGCAGGTCCACTGTATGGGCAATTTTGTTTCAATCCCTTACTAATATTACACTCCCCATACCAAATGCAGTGGCCAGCATCATCTTTGGAGCCTCTACTCAATGAGGTATTATTTGTAGCTGCATTAATCTGAAAAAAAAAACAGTTTTCTCAATACCACCAGAAATATTCATCTGAGAAACATACATCTTTTCTGATATTCCCTCACTGATTATCTTAATCTTTAAAATTATCGTTAATAAATAAAAATTCGAAATACATAATCCTTTATTCTCCATCAGGAAGAGGAGCCACTGATATAAAAACTTTAATTAATTTGAGTGAGAATTAGCTTGTTGACGAGCTCGTTTATGTATAAATTATATTAGTGGTACCGTTACCTACGGAAGTTTTGAAAAACAGATTTGCTGTAAGATTAAATATTTCAACAACAAATAAAATTTAAGCTAAGCAATAACGTAAGCTGAAATAGTGTAACATTTTTTTAAACAAATCTATGTGGGATAATAATTTTGAAGAAGAACATAGATACGAACTAGTAAGCATTAATAACCAGTTACCGAATACAAAGCAGATATAATGAGATTTACTAAGATATTACAAAGTTGCATTTCAATTTACTTCATAAGCTATTCAGGGATTGAGAAAATAGCTGATAGCAAAAGATTCATAATTGATTATGATAAAAATTAATATGGAATGTTTTATCGGGTATAAGCATGTTTGAAATTAAAATATGTTTTTCATCTTTGAAAATACTATTTGGAATCTGGAATATTTGGCGTAGATAGAATCAGGAATAATAAACAAAGCTTTACCACATTAAACACCAACACTTTATTTTGGCAAACCCGACAATTGTTTCGCCAACAAGGTTGGGATCTTCAGGGGTTAATCTGTAACATTTACAGTCCAATTTCTTGTAAAAAATATTTATTTGACGATACACTACACATTTTAAAAACATACTTGAAAACACAACAAAAATTTTTACAAAAGGAAGGCACGAAAAATAAGACGAAATTTTATTATGTATTATTATTATTTATGGGGTTTTATTAAAAAAACCGAGAAAAAAACATTCTATTGGCAACAGTTTTGGAACGGAAAAATATTTTTTTGCAAATTTGCAAATTTAATTTACTTTTCGTTTTTGATTAAATAATTGTAGCATTCCATTTAAAATTTCAAAACAATCAAAAAAAAATAGCGACCTCTACCGTGAGCAGCAAAAACCAATATGGAAAGTTTATTTTTCTTACTTAATCAGCAAAGCCTCCTTGATGAATCGAGATATAGTTTGCTAAATTCTGTTAAGGCAAACCAAAGCATTTTAATCCGTAAAACTGCTTTCTTCCCTACTGCTCTTATTTCACGTCATATAATAAAAAGTATAGATTAAAAAGATGTAGAATTCTGGCAGCATTACTTTGGTAATGTTTTTTCGCAACTTATATTCGGCCGTTAGACACCCTAGCGGTAAATTAATAGTTAGGAACTTCTAGCAATTTACTATGGCTGATTTCCTTCCTCCCGTCCTACTACTATATACTACCTGTCCATCCTTAACGTAAAAACCTTGTATGTTATCGACATCTCAAGTTTCTTCATTAGGTGATTTATTTGTTTGAATATACGACACGAACATACAATATTGTCGCAAATAAATTCTTATCATGTATTTTACTTTTAAAACTTTAGTAATGAACATAATTGTAAAATTATTTAAATCATTTATTATTTATGAATACATTCAATCAATATCAATACTTCTTTTAACTGTCATATAACTTCGTATTTTCGCATAACTTTGCGCCAACTTGTATCACAATATCACAACTCCAGAATGAACAAGGTTACCACAGTATAGAAGGTTACCAATGCCATTACTATAGTAATAGCAAAGATTAAATACACCAATCTTTGGTAATAGACTACCTATTACTTTTTAATGTCATCTATTAGTTCATTACTTTTCAGCAGAAATAATATATATTTTAAACGAATTCTAGGCCGTCTTCGTCTTCCAAATAATTAATGGCAATTTACTATATTTTTAAACAAAAATAAAAGCAGCAACACGAGTATACACCTACTCACAACAGCTGTTTTGGTATAGTTACCAACTCTATGGTTACCAATTTTCAACAATCATAAGCAAGCGTATTTTGATTGACACTCTAAAAAATGAACTGCGTATGCGAATTTCAATCTATTACACTTTAAGAAATCTATTTCTATTCGTAAAAAATACATTCGCGATAGAAAATTTTGAAAAATCTCGAATATCTTCTTTATTATTTGAAAAAAACATAAGAGAGTGTAATAAACATTTCCCTAAAATTCAATTTTCTACGTGATGACGATAAAAAAAATCTGGTGTGTCCACTCACACGACTATCCTACCGCTCTCAGGCAAATGAAATATTTTACACTATTACAATACTTTCCTTACATAGCGACGATAATAGCGGTAGTAAAGTAAAAATCATCTGGTCAAATCGTGTTACCACTCATTTTTTTCAGCATGTCAAGACAAACAACAATGGTCATGTAACATTTTTTTAATTAACTCAATAACTCATTTTTTGCAAGTGATCCTTATTCCCAACTCTCAATATACTGCATTTTCTAGATCTTGCGAGCCCTGGCAAAGCTGTGCTTTTTGCTAGTTGAATAGATCTCATTATACCTACCAACTTGTTAAGGATAGTTGGGAAACTGTTTTCAGTTAACCATTTTTATTGAATTTTATGTATTATGTATGTAGGTACAATGTTCAAATTTGACATCTCATATGATTGAAGTAGGCACGAAATTTCTTCTCTAGGCTTTGTAGATGTGACGCCCGGAATACACAGCTGTCGCGGACAAGTAGGTACCGGGTAAACAATAAAGGCATCTCTATTTTTCATTCTATAGCCACTGACAATTTCATCCAGAAAAAATTGTAAATAAGTTATATATAACAATCCAAAAATATGTTAAGAACTAGCAGCTTATAAAAATATATATGAATATCACTTTTTTAATATGTTACTTATATAATAAAGTAAGAAAAAATATCTATCATCAGTTATTACAACGGTCGTGTCCACAGCAGTGTCTGATTACCAATCGCTTACTAATCAGTAATCAAAAAGTTGACGTCTTTAATATAACAGCTATCAGTAAATAATTATAACATCATAACCTATCTTTTTGTATTGGTATTTGGCGCTATTGTTATATTTGCCGTTTGAACCTGAGATTTACTGACATTTAGGATTACATATTTTCATACTTTTTGAGAGATGCTCTCTATTTGTTGTGAAATATCTGCTTACCGAAATTTTGCTACAACTGTCATTCTAATTTTTTATTTATAACTTTGATAGTTTGGAATTATATTTTATTATCGATAATATTATAATATATCTAGAATTTTAGGTCCTGGAGTTATTCACGAAGATGAAATGGAATGACTTTGTAGCGAAAATATACCTTCCCTCATGAACACCAACAGAAACACCAATAATTGCAGGTATCAGTTATATCTATCTATCTGAAATTGCATTTATATTGATTGAAACAAGTTCTCATTTTCAAAAGCAGACAATAAAATTTGCGAATTTAAAACATATTTCTATTCATTAGGCAGTCAACATGACAGATGTCAGTTTGACAAATGAGCCAAGCGATGCATCAGTAATCAGTTGTGTCTACAAGATACTGATTTCTGATTACTAATCGATTGGTAATCAGACACTGCTGTGGACATGACCAATGATTCTAGTTCTGCATGTTGCACCATAATAGCTTGCGAACAATATTTTGCACTTTTCCGTGAAGCATTTATTGAACCTGTAATTATTAATAAGTTTTTACAACGATCCCGATCTGTTTACTACGATTTTCAGCCATGACCTGCGAACTTTGTCCGAAAAATTTTTTTTTTAACCTTTCGCTCTTTTTCTTACAACATTTAATGAGCCTTTATTTAATAATTAGGTTTTATAACGATTCAGATCTATGTATATACTATGATTTCCGGGTTTGATCTGCAGAGTACAAACATTGTACTTACAAAAAACAAAACAAAAATTTTCCGAAATGTTTTACTCTTTTTCTTATAGCATTCAATGAGCCTTTAATTAATAATTAGTTTTTACAATGATTCCGATGAGTATACTACGTTCTTCGGTTATGAACTTAACTTAAGATAAAGTTAGCAGATCTTTTACTTCCGGAAAAAGTTGAAAAGCATTTAAATCGCGGTTTGCGCACTTAATTAGCATCTAATTAGCCTTTAATTATGATGTTATGAAACCTGTGATCTGCTGACCTTGTTCTGCTAACTTTATGGACATTGGTGGGGAGCGGATCCTAAGACTATGATAATAGCATTCAACGGACTTCTTAAATCTATCAGACCTAGAATATGGATCAATAGTATTAAAACCATAGACATCTGAACACCTAGACCACGCATAGTATCTTTCAGAGCGATCCAACATTTCAAGACCATTATTCTTCTGGTCCATAGTGGTTCGTGTCCGACTGATACGATTAACATATTTGCCAAACTTCTTGTTTTTCATAGCAACTTCTGATTTATAGAGTAATAATCAAATACATAAAGACGTAATTAAGAGGTGGTCGTTGTATTAGTTACTACTGATTATTCAGAAACACCTGCAGATTAAATTATGTACCAAATTTATATTTTACAACACGAAATAAAATGTTTCATTTGTGAAATAAGAGGATCATCAATCGATATCGATTGATTGAGTTAAGTGCGGCAACAAAGGAAAATATAATTTAGGCGTCCATATGAATTCGTTGGCTTTCGTCGCTAGTCGGAATATTGTCGTTCGTTGTTCCATTCATAATTTGAGTGCTGCTACTACGCTTTACACATTTATATGTTTCTACACAGGTACACTGTTGCCAAAATTTACTATAGGAAAATTTTGTCTCTTACGCATGGAAAATACCAAAACAATTCTCTAACAATAACAGACCGTCTTTGGATACATGTTATGAATGAAATGCTTGGTCTAGATGTTCAGATGTCTATGATTAAAACCAAAATAAAAAAATCCCGATGGCCTGTAGTCAGCGGAAAGGTAGATTTTTCAAAATTCATTGAATTGATATTTTAACAACCTTTTCATTGGTATACCTAGATGTTATTAAATAAAATTGTCATAGCCTTGCGATTAGAGGTTTTTGTTTTGGCTGTTGAATATAAAGCAGACAGGGTTCGAGTCCACTTCAAGGCAGATTTTTTTTTTCGTCTATTTCTTTTCAATAAATATACAATATATTTTTTTAATCAGGGTCTATATTAAGATCTCCAGAAAATGTACAATTACATCAAATTTATATTGAGTGTTCATGATTTATCAATATTTGTTATTTTTCTTTATTAATTTTTATTTTTTTACCTGTGTATTTTATGAAAAATTGCTTTGAACAAAAGTTGTACTACACTACTGCTCTTTTTTGATAATTTTTGAAAATGTTTGAATGGTCGCCATTTTGAAACTACTTACCCGATATTGCCCAATAACGAACTCGACCGAGATATTTGAGAGATTGATTTTTGTAGCAAATTTGAACTTGATACCTTCAAAACTGCGACCTCTATCGTGTTAACAAATTTCGTAATATCCCATATATATATATATATATATATATATATATATATATATATATATATATATATATATATATATATATATATATATATATATATATATATATATATATATATATATATATATATTGAACCAAATGTTTTTTTGGACTAACTTATAGACATATAACCACAGCTTATTCATTACCAGCTGGTCATCTCTCCAGCGGCACCTTTGTATTTTGCAAGTCAGTTCACATAAGGTCGAGATTCGCATGCTGTAGTGAGTGGGGGAACGGGCGACAACACTAGCGACGATTCGCATGTCAGAACCGTATTAAGTTATTTTAATTAACAGGAATCAGAAGTACAAAAATGATAAATCACAAATCTGTTAAAAAGTATATTTTAAAAAATATTTACAACCACTTGCACATTAGATTACAAAGACTTAAACGCTAGCTTAAATATTAAATACAAAAATAATTATTGATTTTTCCAAATTATTAGTTTTTTATTTCTCTGGACCACTTTAAAATTCCTATTGGCATATTTTAGGGTATAATATGTTCTGACTCTGGCATATAAGTTCAACAAGTACGTATGTAGAAAATTTGAACAAGGATGAATAAATGTTATGGTCTTAAAAATATTAACAATATTGAAAACTAACTTATCTGTAACAGTCAATTCTTCAAAATTATTTTGGAACAGTATTTCTAATGCTGTTATAAAATTTATAAAATTTGTATGTGGCATATATAGGCTACCATACTTATCTAAATCTGTGTGCCTGTAAGCTTTATAAAAACAAAATAAGGAGGTTTCATCCACTTGATTAGAATTAGCATTTGCATATTGTACGCACGTGTCACAAGTATGCCGTGCTAAGCACTTTTTTATTAAATAGCCGCAAACATATTTGACAAAATTTTGTTCTAAAATATCTGATTTCCTGTAATCAGTATCTATTATTGAAGTTTCAATAGACACTGCAGGTTCACACCGGTCTTCAACATTCTGTGGCATATCTGCCATCTTCAATAAAACACGACTAGTATCGTCCTCGCAGTTTTCTGTTCCTGAATGTAACAGATCGAAACATAGTAGTTTTCTAAACGCCCGTTTAAACTGTATGGGGGTTGGATTCACGTTATTTCCACACTGTTGACGAACAGAACCAAAAAAATTTTCAAGGCAGTCCTGATGAGTTCGTCTAGTCAATACAAATTTTATACCGCAATGTTGCAAACTTTCCCATAAATGCAAAAAACCGTTAATTGTGATTTTCCAGCCTAATATACACTTAATTTTTTTTGTAACATTTTCACCATCTGTGTTGAAAACTTCCACATTCTCGAAAAAACTTAAGCATTCATTCAAAAACTCTGTTTGTTCTTTGTTACCTACAAACTCTTCCTGATATTGGGTAGCTGCTGGGCCACCAGATGTATTTAAAATATCGAACAAATTGTTCATTCTTAATATGAGGTCCGCTGTTGTAGTAGCTGTTGATGAAAGTGCGCCGAATCTAATATATAAATACATACTGTGAGCTACGGAAGCACTAAAAACTTGAGTTGCTAATTTGACTTTCATTTTTTCAAAGCTGCTGGGGAAAATGTGTGAATCTGTCAATTTTGGAACCCCACGAATGTTGAATGACTTATCGTGTGAATAAAATTGTTTCACGAATTCCCATGAGGCTTCTAAATCATTAATCTTAAACTTGTGTTTTATTAAATTATTTCTCAGAGCTTTCAGCAAATGCGGGACATCGAAAAGAAAAACAATTTTATGATTCCCAAACATGAAATATGGATGTTCTGGTGAAACCTCCAGTAATTTTGCTAATTGCAAATTATTTGAGCCCATATCACACATAATACCTACTACTTGGAGCCCTGCGTTAGTAACTTCTTGTATAACATTTAAAATTAATTGTTTTAATTGCAATCCAGGACACGTAGAATTAACTAGATAATACGCGAGTGGTTGCTTCCAATTTTTACAAATACCTCTTGCCATGACTACTGTGGCAGCTAGTGCTGGCTTAAATGATCTAAATTCACCTCCCATGTCTTCAAGACCATATATCCTATCTGAATTTATATCATAAAACAAATTAGCCTTAAGGTTCATTTCATCTACAAAAATAAAACAAAGTTTATTTAATCCCTCAAAACGTTCGGCTTTATCCTTCAAAATTTTAAAGAGTAAACTATTTATACCTGCCGAAAAATTAATGTTACTTATAAATTTTTGTAATGTGCCAATTCCAGGCAGGCAAAAGTTATTTGACAGTTGGCTTTTATATAACTTTGGACCTTGAAAATATAGTGACAAACAGTACTCCTTAAATGCACTCGTGAATCGCCTGCCTTTTGGTTTCTTAACTATTTGTCCTACTTGTACGTTAATAAAATTTGATATTTCTTTGGATGGACAAAATTTGTTAGTGAGCTGCTTATAATCTGACAAAGTAACTTTATCGAGATACGACTCAGATTTCTTCTCTTGCAGAATCTTTTGTAGTCTCTTCTTCAGTCGATAATTTTCATCCCGAAGCTTCTTTAACGTTTTCCCCAATTTGTGTTTGCGGGGTGTGTTAGCTGACAAAGAAGCCGCGGTCTGCGTCATCCTTGTTATCGTAGAATTTTGAAGTGATGTTTTTGTTTGTTTTTCTACTGTCTGTTCTTTGTATTGAGGTTCCAATTCTTGCATATCTGAAGAAACATCCACTGAAAATTAAAAGGAACGCGTAAAAATAATTGTTATTTCATCAAATTAGTTTTGTGCGAAATTGCATTCATTCTTAAACAATTTCTGAATATTGGAAAAAGTGAGTAGATATTATTACCTCTGGGTTCACTAGTTTCACTGCTAGGTTGGGCTATAGGTGCAGCACCTGAACTACCACCTTCCAAAGCAGGAAATATTCGAGGAACAGCATGTTTCAGCAACCTATTAAGCAGCTTATTTGCAAACATACTTTGTTCAAAATGCATGGCACATAACCTGTATGACAGAGTATGCAATTTAGCGACATCTTGCTTACGGTCCTCTCTACCGCACGCTGTCAACCAAATTCTCGCTCTGAAAAAAAATAGTCCCTATACAATAATATATTGGATGCGGTTTATTTGATTAGGCCCTGTCATAAAACCGTAATAGGTAACTACATGCCCTTTGCAGCTGGTACAATAATAAGGCCGTTCCGAAATACAACACAACCCTATCGTAAATCATGCACCTAAATTACTTTGGGATGGACAACCGAAATTGCTCACCAATGGTTCACAGATAAAGTATGATACCAAGATAGTGACTCATATTTTCAACATAGACCTTTGCGAGTCTGAGGGGAAAGGAAATCGACGATTCATAGACGTGCGGTTATTATTAAAAATATTTTTTGTGAAAATCTTAGTGTTTAGTGTCTTTGTGTACTTTTATTATGGATTTTTATCAAGTATCGGCTGCGTCTATTCAAAAAATGTGATTGAAACTGAATTACTCTTCCACTAATATTAACAAACAATTCCAGTCTCTGCTTTATGAAATCCCTATCAGCACGCCCAAATATCACTATCTAGAATTGTGGTACTGTGGTATTGTTACGGTATGGGCCGAATCATATAATTACCAACAGAGAAATAAGTACTAAATAAGCAATAAATTCAAAGAATTTTTTGTGTATAACGTTGCCTTTATTTTGGCTGTAATAAAAATGTAATGATTTTTATTTGCAATAAGTTGTTTAAAAATAGTTCTATTATTCTTTTCAAAATGCATGAAACTGAAAATGTAGCGAAATACGGTGATACAAATTATAAATTACAATCATTATTCAATTAAATACGTTACCGGTTAAATAAATGAACAATAGTAATTTGCTAGTACCAACTCACCTGTTTATATCCGTCGGAAATCTAAAAAAACTTAAACTACAATTGTTCGTATTGTTCATGCACTTCAGCGCCGCACAACGATTTAAAATACGCATTATAGCAATGTAACACCGTAAAATCTTAACACTCAACGACACAACACAATAAAATACACTTAGGACACTCCTGTACTCTAGAAAGTAACTCGACAACGTCCAAGCGACAAGAGAACCTCAGCCTGCTGGCAATGCCCTGCCCACATGCGCAGCAGTCCCAACTCGAACGTTCCGTTTTACGGCGAGATAACCAGCTGGTAATGAATAAGCTGTGATATAACAACATGCCGTTGAAATTTTTTCGAAATTCAAAAGTGTGAACGATCGCAATAGGTATATTTCTATAAGAAATTTACCTAATTATATGTGAAAACAAATAGGGTTATTGGAAAAATAGGAACAAACCATATTTACGTATTTCAAACATTTGAAGACATAAAAATTTATGACATATACAAAAATAACATATTACCAATCTTCAACGTTGAATATAACATACCAATTCACACACAAAATTCAAGTAATAGACTTACAGTTATCGAAAAATGACATATCAAATAAATTAATATTCCCGGAATTAGACTTGTACACATGATTTTTATAGAAAATAAAGTACCTGCCCCTCTGAATATGAATGTCGTTCTAAATCATATGAAAAGTTCAATCATCAACATTATCATTGAATTCTTAAATTATAATAAAATTAATTTTTAAGAAAAACTAAATATTTATAGATAAGCCGAAAAGAAATCCTACCATCTTACTTTCCTTCCTGGGATATACCTTCGCCGCTGCTCCGAAGCGAGAAAAGTTAGTCCTCTGTGTTTTAGCACACAAGAAGAAATAAACTCAAGAAAATATAATCTTTAAATCAGAAGAAGAATAATAAGGATTACAATATGATGAAAAATCAGACCCAATTGTAATCCATCGAATGAGCTGGCTAAATGCACGAAAAAAGAGCAAGGGCCATTAACAAGGTTTTATTAGATATTAAGTTTATTGTTAAGGAAGTTAACCAAAAAAAATATGTACATATATATTTGTAATAAAATAAAGAGTTAATCGTAGAAGTAGCTGCAGGGCGTTCCAGGTCAGCGAGCCAACTACGGAGTAGAACCTTGAAGGTAGAGATGGTAGCTGCAAGTTTGACAGAAGAAGGCAAAGCGTTCCATTGAGTTTTCCAGGTAGCACTTAAAGGAATTAAGATGTAAGCCCAATGAGTTGAAATTAAGACAACAAAAATTGAGCGAGTGATCACGTGACGTAGATATTTCAGCAGCTGTAGCAATAGCAGATGTGAAAGTCGGCATTATTGACTGGAGCAAGAATAAAACCTCTTTGAAGTTGACATGGCAAATTTGGCAGGCAAACAAACAAAGTATTGAATAATTAGCCGTTAATTATCCGCAAATTAACCGTGAAAATAAAAAATTAACCGCATGCAAAGAAACCCGATAATTGGTTTGTATGCTAGCTTCAAGTGAAATTGGCATGCAAAAACAGTGAAATCGTCCCAGCCAATTCCACCTAGGCTCATAATTTGCTGCTAATTAACCGCTGACGATACAGCCTCATACTTAAGGCCAATGAATTTGTTTTTAAAATATCGCATGTTTTTCAAAACATCGCATGTTTTTCATACGTACGATAAAACGAACGTTCTAAAATCTAACGGGATCGTTTTGGCTACCTGTAGATGGGCCGTAATGTTACTCCAACTATCGTACTAATTAACCGTGGAAGAGAAAAATTAACCGCAAGCAAACAAAATTGGTTTGCATGCTTTTTTGCATGATTTTAGAACGTTCGTTTTATCGTACGTATGAAAAACATGCGATGTTTTAAAATACATGCAATGTTTTGAAAAAAAAAAATTGGCCTTAAGTATGAGAATGTATCTTCAGCGGTTAATTAGCGGCAAATTATGAGCCTGGGTGGAATTGGCTGGGACGGTCCTAACCGATTTCACGATTTTTAAATGCTAACTTCACTTGAAGCTAGCATGCAAACCAATTTTCGGGTTTCTATGCTTGCGGTTAATTTTTCTCATTCACGGTTAATTAGTGCGATAGTTGGAGTAACATTTCGGCCCATTTACATGTAGCCAAAACGATCCCGTTAGATTTTAGAACGTTTTATCGTACATATGAAAAACATGCGACGTTTTGGAAAACATGCAATGTTTTGGAAAAAAAAATCATTGACCTTAAGTATGAGGCTGTATCGTCAGCGGTTAATTAGCGGCAAATTATGAGCCTGGGTGGAATTGGCTGGGACGGTCGTAACCGATTTCACGGTTTTTAAATGCCAAATTCACTTGAAGCTAGCATGCAAACCAATTTTCGGGTTTCTATGCTTGCGGTTAATTTTTCTCTTTCACGGTTAATTAGTGCGATAGTTGGAGTAACATTTCGGCCCATCTACATGTAGCCAAAACGATCCCGTTAGATTTTAGAACGTTCGTTTTATCGTAGGTATGAAAAACATGCGATGTTTTGAAAAAAAAATTCATTGGCCTTAAGTATGAGGCTGTATCGTCAGCGGTTAGTTAGCGGCAAATTATGAGCCTGAGTGGAATTGGCTGGGACGATCATAACCGATTTCACTGTTTTTGCATGCCAACTTCACTTGAAGCTAGCATGCAAACCAATTTTCGGGTTTCGGCTAATTATTCAATACTTTGTTTGTTTGCCTGCCAAATTTGCCATGCCAACTTCAAAGAGGTAAGAATAAAGGGTAGGCAGTTTTTCGAGATCTTGTGTATTATTTGTGATGTGAATCAGTCCTTCGTCTTTGAACTTTGCAAGCACAAGTGAATTTCTTGCCCAAGCATATTTGAATCCCTTAGTCTTCAGCTCAGCTTTAGTTTTGCCTAGAAGCTTGTATGTGGCGTGAGGTAAGAGCTCATTGACATCTATATTATAGTCAGACGAAGAAGTTGCTGGTTGGGCATTAGGAGCAAGAGCAGAAATTCAATTGTAGAGAATTTAAGAGCACCATGCTGATGCTTAACATTGATAATCTCAAATACCATGCTTTCCTTGGCGCACTTGACAGCGATGGAGACACGACTGGTAGAGTCCCTGGAACGAGTCGCCCTACTACTAGACATTATAAAATTTGTCTTACTCATAAATCTTGCCTGCACAATGCTAGCAGGGGTGAGAGAGATCAAAGCACCAAGCACAGCAAAAGCCAAAGGTTTGAGGGTCAGTAAAAGTTACGTAATCAGGAAATCCAGATAAGACCAGTTTCTTGCTAGAAGATTGCCTATTTTTTATCTGTTGGATGCAAGTGGTATTAGCCTGAGTGGCAGCTGCTATCACTGGCATGTTGAAAGACGTCACGGGAGGCAAAGCTCAAGCAGTGCAACACGAGATGTAAGCTGGGCTAAAGCACTTTTCAGCGCAGCATTCTCTTGCTTAAGATCTACTATATCTTGACAGCTAGCCTCCACTTTAGCCATACTATCAGGGATGGTTGCAAGCACAGTTCCATGCTGAGCAAGTGTAGTAGTCACATCCAATAGCGTCCAATACGTGTTGCAGATTAAGCCTAGACGGTTTTTTGGCACCAGACAGCTCAATATTAGGAAGGTGGTTATCCTCGGTTTGACTTCGGATGAGGATATTAGACATTTCAGACTCACAGCTGCGTCAAAATCAGTAGGAGATGGTGATATGGCTTTAGCACTGCACTTGGCTTCATCCTTAGTAAATTTGTAAAATTACATTAGAACCACATTTTTGGAGCTAGCCATAATGATTAAAGATGAAATTGTAATGAATCACGATATCACCTCCATATCCCGGTCAACCCGTCCAAGATGACGTGGTGATTTGACCTTGACCGTGAAGAGTATCAATTAAAATAGTAGTAAACATAAACAAATCTCAGATTCAGAGCACGCGAGAGAGAGAGAGAGAGAGAGATAGAGAGATAGAGAGAGAGAGAGAGAGAGAGAGAGAGAGAGAGAGAGAAAGAGTTTAATTTCCTTTTGTTCTGCACTTCAATTGTAGTGATCGACCTAAAATACATGAGTCGGGACATCTTCTTATAACGATATAAATATTATCGTAAGCAGTTGTTATCTTCACTTTACATCACAATGGATGATGTTAGCTTTGCGAAAGACTACATGAATTTGTATTCCACTTCAGTTTTCTATGAAATCTAATAACCCATTCTATGATGGATTACGCAACTGACCATGAACAGGCGATATTGCGGTTAGTTCTATACTCGTAATCGAGAACATACATTTTGAGAAACCAGATTTTATGTTAATTTTTAAATTGCTACAACTAAGAGGGTGAATATTTGTTTGGTGATGCCATCTTTGTAAAATCGCAATAATTATCATTTGACCAAATATTAAATATTGAGTTTCTGAGATCTTCCTCAAGCAATCTATATGTTTGGTTTGTACAAGGAAAGTTGGAACTTCAAAACAGTTCGACAAATTTAAAGAGCTGCAACATATCGGTAAAAGGAAAGCAACATTATAATACAGATGGAGCGGATATACCGTCTATCTGATCCGAATTCAATATCCCGCTGGATAGTGACGCATTATTCGATCGGATATCAAAACTATAATCAATTGCCATAATAATTTTTCAAATTACGGCCACAAAAAAATAATTTTGTGCACAATTCCTTGACCATTTTTTCGTAATTTGAAAAACCGGTTTCTGTTGCCGAAATTTGAAAATCGATTACACCATAATTATGTGCAAATTATGTGCTCTCCAATGACCTACAGAACAACTATGCTACTATAAGCATACGCCTTCATTTTTTTATTTATAAAAGGTTGTGTGGCTTGACGTCAAGCTACACCCCCGCACCAATTCCTTTTGCCAAAATTTAAAAATCGATCACACTATAATTATGTGCAAATTATGTACAAATTACGGCCAAAAAAAGGAAATTTTGTACTCCATCCCTTAACTTTTTTTTCAAATTACAAAGTGGTGTGTAAAACGAATTTAAAAATTATTTATTGCAAAATTATGTTCAAATTCTGTGCAAATTACGGCCACAAAAAAAATATTTTGTGCACAATTCCTTGACCATTTTTTCGTAATTTGAAAAAAGCGGGTGCAACTTGACGTGATCTGCATCCCGCAACGATTTCTGTTGCCGAAATTTGAAAATCGATTACACTATAATTATGTGCAAATTACGCCCACAAAAAGGAAATTTTGTACTCCATTCCTTAACTTTTTTTCAAATTACAAAGTGGTTTGTAAAACGAATTTAAAATTTATCTATTGCAAAATTATGTGCAAATTATGTGCTCTCCAATCACCTTAAGAACAACTATGCTACTCTAAGCATACACCTTCTTTTTTAGTTTATTATAGGGGGTGTGGCTTGACGTAAAGCCACACCCCCTTTAATAAATAAAAAAATAAGGTGTATGCTTAGAGTAGCATAGTTGTTCTGTAGGTCATTGGAGAGCACATAATTTGCACATAATTATGGTGTAATCGATTTTCGAATTTCGGCAACAGAAACCGGTGCGGGGGTGCAGCTTGACGTCAAACTGCACCCCCTTTTTTCAAATTACGATAAAATGGTCAAGGAATTGTGCACAAAATTATTTTTTTGTGGCCGTAATTTGCACATAATTTTGCAAAAAAAAAATTATATTCGTTTTATCGGGGGTGTGGCTTGACGGACCCGATTTCTGCCGCTCGCCTGATAGAATGGGCTTCCCACTCGCACTTGTTGCTACGCAATAGCTGAAAACATGTTTTGCTCAAAACTATACCGGGTAAACGGCCTTAACGCTTTTTATGAAACTTGTCTAAAACATTTTTCATGAAGTTCTTTACATCCATTTCAAGGCACATCTCTGAAAAAAGTAGGTACAATGCTCAAATGAACTGTCAAATTTCCTAACTGTTTATTGACATTCTGGCTAGATAGTTCTTCATACGTCAAATTTAATTAAGACTCTTGTTTGTATTGGCATGCTGAAAAAAAATGGTTACAGTAATTGATCAGACAATTTTTTTATTCGATGGAATTTGTTTGAGAGTAGTAGAAAAGCCGTGTAACTAGACACACCAGATTTTTTTCATAGGTAAATAGTAATAAAAAATAGTTCATAATTTTAACGGCTTAAATAAAAAGCTGAAAAGAAAAAGAAAATAATTCAAAAAATGCTTCTATAGAGTTAAATTATGACCATCGGAGATATTATAATTGATGAACAATAGACCTTAACTGTATACCTCGCAGAATATTAAAAACTTAAATCAGTGACATGAATTTGTAAACGAACAAGGATTAGTAGTTATAAATACAATTATTTCTTGAACGACCAGAATTTTCTCAAATTAAAAATACTACAAGACCGACTGTTATGGTGGAGGATGTACAATAATAACAATGAAAGAGGGTAAATTACCCAGATAACTTCTTCTTATAGTACCATGACTGTTAGCGACTGTTGGTTATCATGCTGCCTATCATATTTACTATCGTGGTTTTGTTGACAGCTGCCCTGAATAATTGGGATGATGACTTCCCTAACCATTGCCTCAGATTTTTGACCGATTGCAAAAAAGGAGGAGGCATACAATTCGGTTGTTCCTATGTTTGCTTTTTTATATTTTTTTATGTATGGCTGTTCGCGCGTTTTGCATAGTAAACGATTTTGATGATTTTTGATTCATTTGAAAGCATTGAGAAATGGTCCCATATTTATAAAAACTCACATATGAAATCTCCCTCCCTCCAATAAGCAATTTTTCGCGAAAATCCAAAATCTGAGAACTCGAGATTAAAGATGCGACCATATCCGGAAATGTTTAGTTGAACAGTTTTTCAACGGAGTTACCGTTTTCGCGTTACAGTAGTGGTAAGTCAGAAATTTGTGAATTTTCAATGAGATGTTCTGAGATCTCTGAATAACAACAAGACAAGCTAAGAATAATAATACATGGGTAATAGAATAAGTAGTATCTTCTCAGGTATTGTGAACGTTCAATGATTTTCATGACATGACTAATGTTACACTCAAAAGAGTGAAATAAATATTTTTCACAAAAAATTGGACCGACTTTATTAGTTGATGCACTGAAAAATACAAAATAATATTAATTTTGTAGGTGCTTGTACTTTTCGCGTTGGTGCCTACAACAACTAACTACAACTGCACAACTTCGAAATTTTGAAGCTGAGCAATTGTACCTAGTTAGATAAACGTAAAGTGGATAGTTTATCATGTACTTAAGTACTGTTATTATTTCTCTTAGTTTGTATTTGTTCCAATTCCTTATTATATAGTTGTTTCATGTATAGTTCATTAATTAGTTCTAGAATTGGCAGGGTTGGAATAAGTCATTTATATAAAAGTCAAAAAAGTCAGACTTTTTGAAATAATTCGGACTTTTTTGAATTAATTCACTTTGAAAAAATCAACTCTTATTTACTCAAACAAAAAAATCTCAAAACATAACATGACAAAACATGCAGTTTTTGCAAAAAAATCCGAAACTATTGATTGAATAACGAATGATAAATAAAAATGCAACTTATTACTTATTCAGAATCTTCATTAGAAAAGTCAGTTTTCCGGCTTTTACCACTCATAGTCGGTAGCGTAGATCCGAATGTACCAATCCGAAGGATGAAAATATTCTTTCCATCTTTGGATGAAGCTACTGCTGTCATAAGTTGCTTGATACTACTTTTCGCTGCAGGATCTAAATCTGTTAATGAAAATGTTGACATCCACCATTCAATATCTGTCATACTTGAAATAACAGTCTTGCATCAGGAAGTCATTATAAGGGGATAACTTCCCATGGAATCTTAACAATACCGGTAACTTGTTTGGAAACTCTGCAGCTGCAGATTCCAAAGCCATTTGCTTTTCTTCTCCAGTTAAACTTATATTTTCCTTCATATTCGTTGGACTTAGCATATGCGCAATGAAGTGGTACTATGAACAGCTTGTGTGTACCTTGTAATAACCTTTTTTTCGCAGTGCTGTCGTCTAGTCCCTCATTTAAATCTTTTATTAACTTTTTCCAAATACCAACAGAATCAGCAATTGTGCAATTCTCTTTTTGAATTAATTCCAGTGCATACGATATAAGTTTTAGTCGAGCCATCGAGCTAACCAAAGCTTGCAATGTTTTACCGCATGATTTGCATACTTGATATTTTGTTGGTTGGATTTTGTAGATTGCACTCCTCAAAATATTTCCAAATAGGATCCCTTTTTCGTTCACTCATTTTTCACACGTTAATAAACAAACTTTAACAGAATGCTCGACAGAATGTAGCTTATTAAAATAATAAAAGTTTTGAAGTTTCAAGCACAATCGGTCCCAAAAAAGCTAAATTTCACGATAACACTACTCAAGACTCTACATCTTAATAGTAATGTCGCAATGCCAGTATTTTCGTTGATTTCGGTGATTCCCCGAACCTGACGCAAGGGCGCAGTGCATTGTATTGTATTGTGGGCACTCCACGGTTGTCGGATGTTCAGTTTTTTCAGTTAAAACTAGTTTGAAATGTTTGAATTGAATGCGATTTTTTCCCATTGGAAAAGTTTGAATTAATTCATGACTCTTTTAAAAAAAAGTCATTTGAATTAATTCACGAATTAAATCACTGAATTAATTCATATGAATTAATTCGTGCCAACCCTGAGAATTGGTAGATTTATTCTCGTACCTTTCAGAAATTATATGTGAGGTACAATTTGTCACAGTATTGTCAGTTTGACAAGCCTCTATAACATTATTGGTCGTGTCCTCAGCAGTATCTGATTACCAATCGCTTAGTAAATAGTAATCAAAAATCAGTATATTGTGGACACGACTGATTACTGATGCATCGCTTAGCTGATTTGTCAAACTGACGCCTGTCAAAAGATTTTAAATAATTCAATTCGACAATTACAAATATCAGAGGAATTGAAACTGAAAGAAGAAACAGTATTTTCTCTTCAATATATTTAGCATGAAAAGGATTATGTGGTAAACGGAACGATAGATTTCCATAATAGAATTGGGAAATACCTGGAACAAAAGGTAGCTTATGTTACACTATTGTTTATTGATAGCTGTCATATTAAAGACGTCAACTTTTTGATTACTGATAACTAATCGATTGGTAATCAGACACTGCTGTGGACACGACCATTATGTGCCTCTAGATAATCATAGAACATTCTCGATGAATGTCATTGATTCAGATATATATAAAGTCGTGTTGATCACGGGTCACAGTCATCTTATAAACTCAGTTTTATTGTATCAGTCAGTTGGAGACATAAGCCGATAGTAATGTCCATAAAGTTAGCAGAGCAAGGTCAGCAGATAACAGGTTTCTTAACATCATAATTAAAGGCTAATTAGATGCTAATTAAGTGCGAAAACCGCGATTTAAATGCTTTTCAACTTTTTCCGGAAATTGAAGATCTGCTAACTTTAGATAAAATTAGCAGATCATAGCCAAAAATCATAGTATACTCATGGGAATCATTGAAAAACCGAATTAAAAATTAAAGGCTCATTAAATGCTCTGAGAAAATGTGTAAAACATTTTCGATTTTTTCATTTTTTTTTTTCGGGCAAACTTTGAAATCAGCAGATCAAGACCGGAAATCATAGTATACAGCTCAGATTCGTTGTAAAACCTAATTGGTAATTAAAGGCTTATTAAATGCTCTGAGAAAGTCAAAATTTTAATGAAAAAAATTTCAAAAACTATTTATTTTTATTTTTTTCTGACAATGATCGAACTCAGCAGACCAAGGCAGGAAATCATAGTATACAGATCGGGATCGTTGTAAAACCTTGGTAATTAAAGGCTCAATAAATGCTCAAAGAAAAAGCACACCTCTATCGAAACGCCCACTTATTTTTTTGAAAATTTGGGATCTGCTAACTTTAGATGAAGTAAGCAGATCATGGTCGGAGATCATAGTATACAAGTCGTCATCGTTGTTAAACCTAATAATTAATTAAAGGCTCATTAAATGCTCTAAGAAATAGTCCGAAACTTTTCCGAAGAAAAGTTGTTTTAATTTTTTTCTTGACAAAGTTCGAGCTCAGCAGATCATGACTTAAAATCGTAGTAAACAGATCGGGATCGTTGTAAAAACGTATTATTAATTTAAGGCTCATTAAATGCTCTAAGAAAAAGACTAAAACATTTCGATTTTTTTTAATTTTTTTTTTTTTCGGGCAAAGTTTGAAATCAGCAGATCAAGACCGTAAATCATAGTATACAGCTCAGAATCGTTGTAAAACCGAATTGGTAATTAAAGGCTTATTAAATGCTTTGAGAAAAAGCACACATCAATCGAAACGCCAACTTATTTTTTTGAAAATTTGGGATCTGCTAACTTTAGATGAAGTTAGCAGATCATGGTTGGAGATCATAGTAAACAGATCGGGATCGTTGTAAAAACTTACTATTAATTTAAGGCGCATTAAATGCTCTAAGAAAAAGAGTAAAACATTTAGATTTTTTTTAATTTTTTTTTCTGGCAAAGTTTGAAATCAGCAGATCAAGACCGTAAATCATAGTATACAGCTCAGAATCGTTGTAAAACCGAATTGGTAATTAAAGGCTTATTAAATGCTCTGAGAAAAAGTCATAATTTTATTGAAAACATTTTCAAAAACTATTAATTTTTATTTTTTTCTGACAAGGATCGAACTCAGCAGACCAACAATTTAAAAGTTCACACTTTTTCTTAAGAGCATATAATAAGCCTTTAATTACCAATTAGGTTTTACAATAGTCCCGATCTATATACTATAATTTCCGGCCTTGATCTGCTGAGTTCGATCTTTGTCAGAAAAAAATAAAAATAAATAGTTTTTGAAATTTTTTTCAATAAAATTTTGACTTTTTCTCAGAGCATTTAATAAGCCTTTAATTACCAATTAGGTTTTACAATGGTCCGGATATGTTTACTACGATTTTCAGCTATGATCTGCTGAGCTTGAACTTTGTCACGAAAAAAAATTTTCTTCGGAAAAGCTTCGGACTTTTTCTTAGAGCATTTAATGAGCCTTTAATTATTTATTAGGTTTAACAACCATGCCGATTTATATACTATGATCTCCGACCATGATCTGCTAACTTCATCTAAAGTTAGCAGATCCAAAATTTTCAAAAAAAATAAGTGGGCGTTTCGATTGATGTGTGCTTTTTCTTTGAGCATTTATTGAGCCTTTAATTACCAATTAGGTTTTACAACGATCTCGATCTGTATACTATGATTTCCTGCCTTGGTCTGCCGAGTTCGATCTTTGTCAGAAAAAAAAAAAATAAAAATAGTTTTTGAAATTTTTTTCAATAAAATTTTGACTTTTTCTCAGAGCATTTAATAAGCCTTTAATTACCAATTAGGTTTTACAACGGTCCCGATATGTTTACTACGATTTTCAGCCATGATCTGCTGAGCTTGAACTTTGTCATGAAAAAAATTGAAACAATTTTTCTTCGGAAAAGCTTCAGACTTTTTCTTAGAGCATTTAATGAGCCTTTAATTATTTATTAGGTTTAACAACGATGCCGATTTATATACTATGATCTCCGACCATGATCTGCTAACTTCATCTAAAGTTAGCAGATCCAAAATTTTCAAAAAAAATAAGTGGGCGTTTCGATTGATGTGTGCTTTTTCTTTGAGCATTTATTGAGCCTTTAATTACCAATTAGGTTTTACAACGATCTCGATCTGTATACTATGATTTCCTGCCTTTGTCTGCCGAGTTCGATCTTTGTCAGAAAAAAAAAATAAAAATAGTTTTTGAAATTTTTTTCAATAAAATTTTGTCTTTTTCTCAGAGCATTTAATAAGCCTTTAATTACCAATTAGGTTTTACAACGGTCCCGATATGTTTACTACGATTTTCAGCCATGATCTGCTGAGCTTGAACTTTGTCATGAAAAAAATTGAAACAATTTTTCTTCGGAAAAGCTTCAGGCTTTTTCTTAGAGCATTTAATGAGCCTTTAATTATTTATTAGGTTTAACAACGATGCCAATTTATATACTATGATCTCCGACCATGATCTGCTAACTTCATCTAAAGTTAGCAGATCCAAAATTTTCAAAAAAATAAGTGGGCGTTTCGATTGATGTGTGCTTTTTCTTTTAGCATTTATTGAGCCTTTAATTACCGATTAGATTTTACCACGATCTCGATCTGTATACTATGATTTCCTGCCTTGGTCTGCCGAGTTCGATCTTTGTCAGAAAAAAAATAAAAATAGTTTTTGAAATTTTTTTCAATAAAATTTTGACTTTTTCTCAGAGCATTTAATAAGCCTTTAATTACCAATTAAGTTTTACAACGGTCCCGATATGTTTACTACGATTTTCAGCCATGATCTGCTGAGCTTGAACTTTGTCATGAAAAAAATTGAAACAATTTTTCTTCGGAAAAGCTTCAGACTTTTTCTTAGAGCATTTAATGAGCCTTTAATTATTTATTAGGTTTAACAACGATGCCGATTTATATACTATGATCTCCGACCATGATCTGCTAACTTCATCTAAAGTTACCAGATCCAAAATTTTCAAAAAAAAATAAGTGGGCGTTTCGATTGATGTGTGCTTAAAAATAGTTTTTGAAATTTTTTTCAATAAAATTTTGACTTTTTCTCAGAGCATTTAATAAGCCTTTAATTACCAATTAGGTTTTACAACGGTCCCGATATGTTTACTACGATTTTCAGCCATGATCTGCTGAGCTTGAACTTTGTCATGAAAAAAATTGAAACAATTTTTCTTCGGAAAAGCTTCGGACTTTTTCTTAGAGCATTTAATGAGCCTTTAATTATTTATTAGGTTTAACAACGATGCCGATTTATATACTATGACCTCCGACCATGATCTGCTAACTTCATCTAAAGTTAGCAGATCCAAAATTTTCAAAAAAAATAAGTGGGCGTTTCGATTGATGTGTGCTTTTTCTTTGAGCATTTATTGAGCCTTTAATTACCGATTAGGTTTTACAACGATCTCGATCTGTATACTATGATTTCCTGCCTTGGTCTGCCGAGTTCGATCTTTGTCAGAAAAAAAATAAAAATAGTTTTTGAAATTTTTTTCAATAAAATTTTGACTTTTTCTCAGGGCATTTAATAAGCCTTTAATTACCAATTAGGTTTTACAACGGTCCCGATATGTTTACTACGATTTTCAGCCATGATCTGCTGAGCTTGAACTTTGTCATGAAAAAAATTGAAACAATTTTTCTTCGGAAAAGCTTCAGACTTTTTCTTAGAGCATTTAATGAGCCTTTAATTATTTATTAGGTTTAACAACGATGCCAATTTATATACTATGATCTCCGACCATGATCTGCTAACTTCATCTAAAGTTAGCAGATCCCAAATTTTCAAAAAAATAAGTGGGCGTTTCGATTGATGTGTGCTTTTTCTTTGACCATTTATTGAGCCTTTAATTACGAATTAGGTTTTATAACGATCCCTATCTGTATACCTACTATGATTTCCTGCCTTGGTCTGCCGAGTTCGATCTTTGTCAGAAAAAAAAATAAAAATAGTTTTTGAAATTTTTTTTCAATAAAATTTTGACTTTTTCTCAGAGCATTTAATAAGCCTTTAATTACCAATTAGGTTTTACAACGATTCTGAGCTGTATACTATGATTTCCGGTCTTGATATGCTGATTTCAAACTTTGCCCGAAAAAAAAAAAAAATAAAAAAAATCGAAAATGTTTTACACTTTTTCTCAGAGCATTTAATGAGCCTTTAATTTTTAATTAGGTTTTTCAATGATTATGATGAGTATACTATGATTTTTGGCCATGATCTGCTAATTTTATCTAAAGTTAGCAGATCTTCAGTTTCCGGAAAAAGTTAAAAAGCATTTAAATCGCGGTTTTCGCACTTAATTAGCATCTAATTAACCTTTAATTATGATGTTAAGAAACCTGTGATCTGCTGACCTTGCTCTGCTAACTTTATGGACATCCGATAGTAGTTGAAACGCGATAGTTAAAGTCACATAATTCCGAGCATAATTCTATATACCTATAATTTGATCCTTGAATTTTTTTGTGAAGCTCACTATGGGGATTGCGAATTTAGTACGCATGCGCGAATGGAGAGGTTGAGGGAGGTGGCTTGTAGTCACATACTGATGCCACATATGGTATCCATGGTAACAAAATAGGGACATGTCCCTTCTCTTACTAAAAAGGTTCATGGCGCATGCGTATATCGTCAGCTATCCCCAGGTCTTTGGCTTCATTTTTGCGTAATTTTTTCCACAATGCTAGCGGTATAGAAGTTTAAGTATATGGTTAAAGTGACATGTTGTGACAGTTGTACAACAGAAGGTCGTGTACAGAGAGTTAGAAATAAACCATTTTAAGCAATCTGCGAACTTTTGAGTATTACGCAAGTGAACTCACCCCCACAACATTTAGCACAGGGTTAAACGTTACAAGACTTTCTGCACCAACTTCAAAATTTTGAAGTTGTGCAGTTGTAGTTATTTGTTGTAGGCACCAGCTCCAAAAGTATAAGCACCTATAGAATTAATATTATTTTGTATTTTTCAGTGCATCAACTAATAAAGTCGGTCCAATTTTTTGTGAAAAATATCTATTAAGCCAAGATGTTCTTCTTCTACAGGGGCCACGCTTGCCAAGGATTTTCCCCTCAATGATTAAAGTGTAACAGCTCATATTTTTCAGCCAAATTATTCCAATTTACGGCACTTCACAGTTTCCATAATTTCATGCGAGTAAGGGCAGTATTGTTGTTTATTCTATCTGTCTATTTTTAATAGTCGCCTGTAAACCCACATTTCGAATGCTTCCAGGCGTTTAGCATGACTTCGGCAAGAGTCCATGCTTCCATACCGTACAGCAATACTGGAAAGACACAGCAGCGTACCATTCTCATTCGTAGTCTATTTAGGTCGAGGCTGCAAAAGATGCGTTTCATTTTAATAAACGCCGCCCATGCTTGTTCGACACGAATTCTAATTTCAGTGGTTGGGTGTTCGTTGATATTGCTGCCAAGGTCCCAAGTAGACAAGTTTTTCGACTCTCTCAAGCTCCGTGCGATCAACCACAATGCTATTGGCTTGCATGAAGTTTTGCTTACTAATGATCATATATTTGGTCTTACTGATGTTAAGCTTTAGCCTTAGGTCAAATTGTTCGCTAGTGGCTATTAAACGATTTATCAGTATGTGTAGTTCTAGACAGAATACAGCCCTAGCGTACTACTCTTTGGACGTTGATCTCATCTGATAACTATTGTTCTAGTTGTACATGTGCTGTTTGGTGCCAGTATAGGTTGGCAATTATATATATGTGTTAATGCCTCATATGTAATATAGTTTATGTGACCACAAGAAAATTAACTCATACTATCTCATAGGGCTAATAAACATGAAAAAGTGCGGACAACACGGCAAATCAATGTTGGTCTCGCACTAACTAATGAAATACGCAGAGTTTCAATTACTTACGTTTTTTTCGAAACTAAATTATCTTTGAAAATGTTAAAGGGTGGATCATGAAGTTGGGGCCAAAAGTTATCAATCTAACTGCAACTGCACAACTTCAAAAGTAACAGATATCAAAAGTAATAGAATTAATATTATGTATTTTTCAGTGCACCGACTATTAACGTCGGCCCATTTTTTTTTTGTAAAAAATATTTATTTCGTAAAAATCTGGCGAGGTAGTGCTATCTTGAGCTCAAGTGAAAACTACAGGTCAGTGAAGTTGGCGGTGCACTTTTCGTGGAGAATAAAACCAATAGTTACTTAATTTGCCGTTAATTTACCGTTAAGTCAAATATTTTGCCGTAGCATTATTTTTTGAAAAAAGACGTGCACCGCCAACTTCGCGTGAAGTTAGCGGTGCACCTGTCAAAAAGCAAAGAAGCGAATGAGGTCGACCAACATTAATGATTGGGCAATTTGCCGTTAATTAGCCGTTAATTATCTGTTAAGTCAGATACTTCGAATTTTTCATTTTTTCCAAGCAAACATAGGTGTATCGCTAACTTCGCGTGAAGTTAGCGGTGTACCCCTGTAAAAAACGACGAAATAAAATGCCCAGGGAGAAATTAACAATTGTGTAATTTGCAGTTAATTAGCCGCTCATTATTCGTGAAGTGATATATTTTGCTTCTCTATTTTTTATTGAAAAAATGAGGTGCACCGCTAAATTCACACGAAGATGGTGGTGCACCTCCTAAAAAACAATCAAGCGAATGAAGTGGAACAAAATTAATGATTAGGGAATTTGCCTTTAAATAGTCGCTAATTATTCGTGAGGTGAGATATTCCGCTGCCCCACTTTTTATTGAATAAACATATTTTTAAAAATTTTACTTGCAAAAAGTTGTTTTTTTTTACTTTACAAGGTGGATTTCAAACTTTTGAAAGGTTTTTACTGTTAAATGTTTAAAGTCACAATCTACTTTTGCCTATATTTTGTCATAAATGAAAACCTGAAAACTTTACAATGTTTAAAAAATCAATTGAAGTCCTGAGGCAGATAATAAGCATTATAGAAAGCTTGACGTAACTAAAGAGTTAGCAATTGCCATTTTTACTGTAACCCCAAATAAAAGATAATTTTCATCTATATTATATTGTATACATATATATTAAAAATCTAACCAAGTTGCATAAGTATTCTTGGTAAGACGCGATAGCTTGTACGGGCTGGAAATTTTGATTTTGATAATACATACAAATCTTTATATGACGAATAAATATACAAGATAATAAAGAAAAAAAAATTATTAAATCTATGGCCAATCATTTCATACTAACCGTAATTTGGAAAGCAGCAAAACATGAATATAATAATAATAATAATAATACTTAATAATAATAATAATTGTTTTTTTTATTCTTCGGTTTTTACAGGGATACACTGCTAACTTCCCGCGAAGTACACCTATGTTTTTTGGAAAAATGAGAAATTCGTAAAGTACCAGCTTCAACGGATAATTAGCGGCTTATTAACGGTAAATTCCCAAATCATTAATTTTGATCCACATCATTCGCTTGATTGTTTTTAGGAGGTGCACCGCCATGTTCGTGTGCATTTAGCGGTGCAACTCATTTTTCAATAAAAAATAGAAAAGCAAACTATCTCACCTCACGAGTAATGAGCGGCTAATTAACGGCAAATTCCCTAATCATCAATTTTGGTCCGTATCATTCGCTTCATTGTTTTTTAGGAGGTGTACCGCCATCTTCGTGTGAATTTAGCGGTGCACCTCATTTTTTCAATAAAAAATAGAGAAGCAAAATATCTCACTTCACGAGTAATGAGCGGCTAATTAACGGCAAATTCCCTAATCATCAATTTTGGTCCACATCATTCGCTTCATAGTTTTTTAGGAGGTGTACCGCCATCTTCGTGTGAATTTAGCGGTGCACCTCATTTTTTCAATAAAAAATAGAGAAGCAAAATATCTCACTTCACGAATAATGAGCGGCTAATTTACGGCAAATTCCCTAATCATCAATTTTGGTCCACATCATTCGCTTCATTGTTTTTTAGGAGGTGTACCGCCATCTTCGTGTGAATTTAGCGGTGCACCTCATTTTTTCAATAAAAAATAGAGAAGAAAAATATCTCACTTCACGAATAATGAGCGGCTAATTAACTGCAAACTACACAATTGTTTCTCCCTGGGCATTTTATTTCGTCGTTTTTTACAGCGGTACACCGGTAACGCGAAGTTAGCGATACACCTATGTTTTCTTGGAAAAAATGAAAAATTCTAACTATCTGACTTAACAGATAATTAACGGCTAATTATCGGCAAATTCCCCAATCATTAATTTTGGTCGACCACATTCTCTTCTTTTCTTTTTGCCAGGTGCACCGCTAACTTCACGCGAAGTTGGCGGTGCAAATTCCCCAATCATTAATTTTGGTCGACCACATTCTCTTCTTTTCTTTTTGCCAGGTGCACCGCTAACTTCACGCGAAGTTGGCGGTGCACGTCATTTTTCAAAAAATAATGCAACGGCAAAATATTTGACGAAACGGATTATTAACGGTAAATTACCGGCAAATTAAGCAACTATTGGTTTTATTCTACACAAAAAGTGCACCGCCAACTTCACTGACCTGAAAACTACCACCTGGTGAAAAATAGTTTTTACTGTTTTCCAAAATTTAAATCTGGTACCTAGGGTACCTATAACTTCTTAGTCGCTAATTAGTTAATGATTGAAATCATTTGCTCACTTTGATCAGGTTGAAGTTAGCATTACCAACCTTCAAAAAAGGGTCCGTCAAGCCACACCCTCGATAAGGAAATTTTGTACTCCATCCCATAACGTTTTTTTTCTAATTACAAAGTGGTGTGTAAAACGAATTTAAAAATTAATTATTGCAAAATTATGTGCAAATTACGGCCACAAAAATAATTTTGTGCACAATTCCTTGACCTTTTTTTCGTATTTTGAAAAGGGGGTGCAGCTTGACGTCAAGGTGCACCCCCGCACTAATTCCTGTTAAAACAATTTAAAAATCGATCACACTATAATTATGTGCAAATTATGGCCACAAAAAGGAAATTTTGTATTCCATCCCTTAACTTTTTTTCAAATTACAAAGTGGTGCGTAAAGCGAATTTAAAAATTATTTATTGCAAAATTATGTGCAAATTACGACATCAAAAAAATATTTTGTGCACAATTCCCTGAACATTTATTCGTTATTTGAGAAAAAAGGGGGTTCAGCTTGACGTCAAGCTGCACCCCCGCACCGATTTCTGTTGCCGAAATTTGAAAGTCGATTACACCATAATTACGAATGAAAAAAAGTTAAGGGATGGAGTAAAAAAAATCCTTTTGGTGGACGTAATTTGCACATAATTAGGTATAGTGTGATCGATTTTCAAATTTTGGTAACAGGAATTAGTGCGGGGGTGCAGCTTGACGTCAAGCCACACCCCCTTTGATAAATAATAAAAAATAAGGTGCACCCCCTGTATTTCAAATTATAAAAAAATGGTCAAGAAATTGTGCACAAAATTATTTTTTATGGCCGTAATTTGCACATAATTTTGCAATAAAAAAAATTATATTCGTTTTATCGGGGGTGTGGCTTGACGGACCCTTCAAAAAAAACATGATGAAAGATGATTTACTTTAGAAAACAACGTAACTAATTGAAACTCGGTGTATTTCAAGTAGTTATGCATTGTAAATCGAGAAAATTCATTTCATATTGATTTTATATTAGACAGAAATTGATATGCCGTGTTATCCGCACTGTTCCATAGGGTCATTTCGCCGGTTAGCCGGCCAGTCCCTGTTGTCGGCCAGTTTTATGTATAAACATGTAAAATAACCCACAAATCTCATAATAGTACTCACTGTCGCTTGCCCGATTTTCGGCCACTATTCCCTTAGTGAATGGTAAAGTGGTTCTCTCTTAAGGTGGAATAATGAACTAAAAGAAAACTTACAAGATGGCCATGTTTGTGTGAATAGCAGATCGCAGCAGCAGTTACCAAATTTTTAGTGTCTGGGTACAGCGCAAATAGCAAATAATATAGTACATCTCAATCATTAATCTGTTTTTTGCGATTGGTGTCGCTTATTACATATTAATCTATCGATTTGTGCAAGAAAACGGCCTAAAATCAATTTTGGATTTGAAAAAAAAAGTGGCCGGTAACGGGTATAGCAAAAATTTGTCATAGCCCTTTCTCGGCCAGAGTGGCCGAGAACCGGTATACACTATTGTTCCTTCTGATGTCTTTATTCAATGTATGCGGAATTATATGGCTCTGTCCTTTTTCCGCTTGTGTCAGCAATGATATTTGAATCTTCTGGCCGGTTTCCGGCCACTGTTTATTTGCCCAAAATATTTGAAAATGTACTGAAAACTTGTGGCCGAGAAAGGGTTGACCTGCTCCCCATTAGTTCGGCCAACTCTATATTTATGCATTAAAGCCTTCTGCTAGGTACTAAAAGTCACTAATAACTATTCTAGATCACCGAAATATAAAAAAATCAAAAAAAGGTGTATTGAAATTGAAGAAGGCCAAACAAAGACAGCTTCTTAAATATTCCCATGAAAATATTCTGACAATTTTAAGAGTAATTCGAGAAAACAAAATGGGCATTTTTTAAATGGCAAAAGTTTGGTAAATCCCGGCAAAAATGCTGCAAATTGTTCAGGACACTAGTGATAACAATCTAACAATTACCAGCGAAAATGGAGATAATAGTGTAAATTCTGAAGCAATTCCTGTGGTGGAACCTGAAGATGACTCTCTACAAAGCGCTGGCAAAACGAACGTTTTAACAACGTGTGTGGATGTTCTAGGAGAGATTAATAACAGCACTAGCAACCTACTTACATCTTAAGACCCTTTTGCTAAACACCTGAATTATCCAGAGCTAAAAAAATATATATATCATCAAGTGCATGGAGACAATTCTATAAGGAAAAAGATGATTTGAAAGAAAAAAAAGATCTTCAAAAGAAAGGACTACAAGACAACAGAAGCAGAAAACTGCAGTGAAGAAGAGACGCTACATCAGGAAAAAATCGAAAGAAGCTGAAGAAGCTGACATGCAGCCGCCATCAGAACCTGAAAAGAAGATCATGTGTTGCGGCAGTTATTCAGAAGAGCTTTTCAGCGATGCTGAAGATGAAGACGAGAAAAACATAGGAAGCAATCACATACGGTGTACATAATTTTTCGGAACGCCTTACGAACAATATAAGTGCGAGTGTAGGGGTACCAACTTGTTTCAAGAATAATCGTTTTCTCTATTGTTTTGTTTGAGTTTCTATATTTTGTGATAACGAGTGACTAAATTCTCTTATGTTTTAGACCTTACCAAAGTATATGCAGCATAGTTTTGTACCTATAAATGATTTTGTATTTTCCGTGGTGTATTCATTGAGGTATGTCATGGCCGGTCATCCAGCAAATCAAATTCCTATTTTCCGGCCGCCGGCCGAGAAGTGGTATCGTACTGGCCGGAATTGAGAAACTAGTGGCCGAAAACCGGGAAAATGAGGAAATTTTCGTTTTTATCAGTTTTGAAGGTGAAAGCAATAAGTTATCCAACTGATAATGATTCATAATAGTAAACTAAGGATTTCTAAGCATTACATTTAAAATTTGAGTACCATATTTGCAAAAATAAATATTTTATAATCGATTTCTGCTCCTCACATCACTAACTGGCCGAGAACAGGCACATTGACCCTATTTTTTATAATAGCTGGAAAATCAAAATCGATTGTGATTTCGATCATAACTAATTTACGACAAAAAGTTCCACCAAATTTAACTTTTGGAAAGCCTGAAAAACCATTTACTACTCGGTGGTAGTGCTATCTTGAGTTCAAGTTAGCACTAAGCTAAGTAAAGTTTTTTTTCTTTCACGTTATAACTAATTTGCGAAATGGATAAAATTTTATGTTTTTATTGGGTAGTAATGCTAAACTTAATATCCAGTTAGCATCATTTTCAAAAAAAAAAACTAAAAGTGTGACAAATGTTCAGTTTCCTTAAAAAATGTACGGCAAATAAGCGACCATTAATCCACTTCTCGCTGATTCGAAATCCGATAATGGTAGTGCTAACTTTGAGGTCATCAAAACTATATTGAAATTCTGAGTTCTTTTTGGCGTTCAGAAAAGATATTCATATTGAGTAGTGGATCATTCTCATCGAAGTTCTCATGCAATTGAATCTTTCTCAAATAAGCAGCTTATGAACTTGACCTATGAACACGATCAATTATATTCAATTTATTTCAGATTTATTAGAGTAATTAAAGAACAAATTCTATCACACAGATTAGGTGTGTTGCAGATTGCTCCAAACGGATCACCCGTCGCGCTTCTGACATTTTGTACATTTCTATTGTTCTATTGTATTCCAGTATTCCGTATTCCCATTACCGAAAAAATGATGTTTCATTGGTGCTGAATGTAAAAATAGGTAAACCAAAATCCTTTGAGTAGCTGTTCTCAATCAGCAAAAATATAATACGTATATTATAGGGCAAATCTAATGAGCAGCATTCCCAAAAACATAGTTTTTTTTGGAGAGAAAACAGTATATAAAACTCTTACCTCGCAGACTAAGCAGAAAACAGCATAAAAGTAGAATAGAAATTTATTGCCATCAGCCATTTTCCTTCTTGTGTACAGGAAAGCTATAAAACTGATACTAATAACGTATTTACACAGTATCGTCACACAATAATTTGGACACAATCACAATAATATCTATTCTATATAGAGGCCTTATTTGGCAATTTACGAAATTATATTTATCAACACATATTTTCTCTGTATTCGAAGAGCAAAATACCAAATACTCAACAAGCTATATCGAACGATTCACCGTTCACCTATTCACTGATACTGATACTGTAAGTTTTCTCTGACACTGACAACAGTGACAGTGACAACCAGAAAGAGAGAGAGAGAAAACACTACCCACAGAATACTTATAAATAACCAAGAAGACTAGAAACAGGATATTAAACTCGGTCTAAAAATCGTTTAAAATTTCATACGCATATCTTTTGTAAATACGTCCTTGCGCGCCATGCCGTGCGCAACAAGCGGCTATCACTTTAAAAAGACAGCAGATCATGACCACGAAGATGAAGAGACCATATATTTCAGGTAATTGTCAAGTTTATGGACTGTATACAGTCAAGATGATCGTAGTAAACGAAGCCACGCCCCTGCAACTTCGCAACTTCTGTTATCTCATGTGGCCAGAGATGTAGCTACTTAGGAAAGCGTAGGAATTTTACTCTCCTGTTTCTAGTCTTCTTGCCTGTGCCAGTACATCTGACCAATGACAACTGACAAAGTCAAAATAGATCTTTGGGTCACACACCACGGTCATACAGAAAGGTCTTGAAAAGAGGGTAAAAAAGTGGTTCGGTTAGCGTCCTTGTCTTTTCAGCTTCTAATTTCTGCCGCATGGCTCGCATTTGAAGGGGAATGCTGCTTAAAACATAAAAATACCAATTCAAAGGATAATGCAAGGTTGTATGATGATTCCAAGAATATATAAAGGGAGGATGAATAACTCTGTATCCTGTTCTATAAGCAGAAGTGGCTGAAATAACGTCCCGTGATAAGTTGTCAATTTGGTATGTTGCGCAGTAATTCACTGAGTGTCCATTGTTGTATTTAAGCCATAGACCTTATAATTCATACCTAAGATTTAGGCTTCCTTCGTCCGTAATACATAAGGATGCTCTGCGTGATTTTGCGCAACACACCGAAATGACATACGATAACCCAATGTTTTTAGTGCTACTCCCACTACTCGTGTTACTCGTCCTCCCAATATTTGTTCATGGATGATTCAAACTGTATATGATAACATATTTCGATGGACAGGTCTTGATATTCTATTCGGTGCTCATAAACTCATAACTTTTCAATAAAATTAAGGTATTTTATGTTCTAAGTAACATCCCCTTTTCTCAATTTCGCAGTCCTATCGTTCACTTTGACATTTGAACAAGACGCTAAGTGGCCCACTTGCTACCTATGTAATTCGAACTTCGATTCCAGACCTGTGATTGTACGACCGTGGGTCACAGCCACGGTCATGATCGTTTATTCAGGTCTTGCGTCTTCCTATCTACTTAATGTTATGAAAGTTAGACTACTGATGAGCTAGAGACCAGGTGGCGTTGTTGTAGAGGGATAAAAATAAAAAATACCATAATGAGAAATAAGGAACACGTTCATAAACATAACCTCTCTATGTAATATGTAATAATATTATTACAGTTCTTTTCGAAAATTTTAGTTTATTGTGTTGAAGTGACTGAAATTATTAAAAAATGACAAAACCTTGCGTTGTACTGCAAAGTAATAAGCGCTACAGGGTACTTCAAATCAAACAGTGAGCGAATGAAAAAGTGACAAAGTGCTATTTGCAATCGACCTCTTCATAATATGGTATATGTAAGTGAAAAACATTTCGAAGAAAAATATATAGAATTCACTTTGAGCGGAATTTACAAAATATGATCAAGTTTGATTCTCTGTACGTACTTACCTAGGCTCACAACAAGCCGCTTGTTTAATAGGGAAAAGTTTGAGTATCAACCATAGTCTAAAATTATTTTCATGTTTGCCTTTTTCGTCAGTTAAATAAATACTCTGTATCATAGAGAATAAAATAAAGGCTTTTTAAATTAGATAAAATAAATCATAGTTCGTGTCAGAGTAAATTATCTTTGGTAAATTCGTTCTAGTAAGTGTAGTAGGCACAGGGCGGTATATGATGAGCTCTAGTTCGAGTATTCTTCGTGGCATCTTTGTAACTCTTCGCCATCAGTAGCACTTATCCCTCTACAGATCCTGGCGGGTCAACACGTTAACAGTCCCATGTACAAAGCTCCAGTCGCAAGACCTGAGTAAATGATCATGATGGCTGGTCACGGTCATACAGAAACGTCTTGAAACGAGCGTAAAAAAGTGGTTTGCTTAGCGTCCACTCTTTTTCAGCTTCCATATTCTGCCGCATGGTTCGCAGTCGAAGGGGGGTGCTGCTTAAGACATAAAAATATCAATTCAAAGGATGCTGTAAAATTGTAAGAACATTCACACTATCTCCGTTAACATATTTCCATCTCGATAGGTCTTGATATTATTCATCATAGTATTCTGCGCTCATAAACTCATAACTTTTTAATAAGATTAAGGTATTTTATGTATTAAGTAACATCCCCTGTTCTCAATTTCGTAGTACCATCGTTGACTTTGCAATTTGAACAAGACGCTAAGCGACCCACTTGGTACCTATGTAATTTGACCTTCGATTCCAGACCTGTGGCCACAGCACGGCCACCGTCACGATCTCAGGTCTTGCAACAGGAGCTGTACATGGGACTGTTAACACAGCATAGGTAAAAGACAGCAGGGAAACTCTCGTCGGCACCTTTGATGTCTCGAAAGCACAAAATTTGACCTCGACTACGCCATTCCGAGGGTCGGCTTCAATAAAATTTCATGTCATAGGAAATGTTTAAGACAGGAGCGTATTCAGAGATAACGCGTGTGCCTTTGGTATATTCCAAATGGAGGTTTATATTATAAAATGAAATATTTTAAATCCTTACTGTATTTCATGATAGAAACTATAGTATAATTCATAATAGAATTTATAAAAGTGATAGTTAATATTATTTATGATAATTTAAGGAAAAAAAAGACATAAAATTTAAACTCGTTTATTCATACAAAAATAAAAACAATTCATTTATGACGCCATGTAATTACTTTTCTTGCAATACTTTTTTGGTCTTTCAATGTATAATAAACTCTTAATCTAATGTATAACTTAAGAACAAAGTTTTTGGGTAAATTAGGACAGGGATGCTTGAAATGAAGTTTATTTACAATTTGAAATAAATTCAAAGTTTTGGCTGGGAGCTGTAGTAGGTAAACTAGGCTTTACATAAACGTACCTTAACATGTTGTCAATTGTCAATAGTCACTTGTCAATGAATGTCATGTCAGAGAAAAACGTTTGAATAAAGATACGACGCATCAAGTAAGATTTTATTTAAACAAACTAACGACTAATTACAACAAAAGTATAGAAAACACAACAGGAGCCAATCCTTCAAAATTATTTTGAAAAGCATAATCAATTTTTGGGATTAAATCCGCAAACGTATCATTGGGGTTATTTAAATTTCCAAATACACTTCTTTCTTTATTCCCGTATGTCTGAAAGAAAATGGATAAAGAGGAGTCATCTAACCGGAAACCGGAAATCATAGTATATACATAGATCGGAGACGTTATAAAACCTAATTATTAAATAAAGGCTCATTAAATGCTCTAAGAAAAAGATCAAAACGATAAAAAACATTTTTTTTCGGACAAAGTTCGCTGATCATGGCTGAAAATCGTAATAAACAGATCGAGATCGTTGTAAAAACTTATTTATAATTAAAGAATCAATAAATGCTTCACGGAAAAGTGCAAAATATTGTTCACTAGCTATTATGGTGCAACATGCAGAACTAGAATCATTGGTCGTGTCCACAGCAGTGTCTGATTACCACACGATTAATAATCAGGTGCCTTATTCTTGATTCATCTGAGTTACTGCAAAATATTGAATATCATAGAATAAACTACGGCCAAAATATTCCATCTAATAGATTATGTAGGCTTGGTGTCAGAGAAAACATACCTCCAACTTGGTGTCAAATTACGAAGGTATAGATCAAACGTTCAATTTTTAATTACCACTGATGTAATTATTTACCTGTTTCAATTTTTGAAATAGTTATTTCGTTAATTAACTTTATTCTCTTTATTACCCTCAAGCAATACAACCCACGCATGAATAAAACAATGGGGCTCAAATCTCAAATAAAATTGAAAACAATCAGGAATGGATAATCTGGCGCCGAGTCCCTCATTGGCTCAGCCGTGCGGTCGCAGCGTTGCCAGCATTACGCCTGGGAATAAATCCCCACTATCTTCTTTCACGGTCGAGAATACGGCTTTGTAGCGGTGTAGAAGAAGAAAGTTAGCGTTCTCGTATAGGAAAGGGCTCACATCGTCTGAGTTCGAGAATAACACATTATTCTATATACCTATAATTTGATCCTTGAATTTTTTTGTGAAGTTCAGTATGGAGATTGCGAGTTTAGTACGCATGCGCGAAAGGGATGTGGCTTGGCGTCACATTATATGTTATCCATGGGAACATCACAGCTTACCAAATAAACTAAGCCAATGGTAAGCTTGGCAACATAATGACATGTCCCTCCTCTTAGCCAAAACAGTTCATGACGCATGCGCATATCGCCAGCTATCCCCAGGTCTTTGGCTTCATTTTTGCGTAATTTTTTCCACAATGCTAGCGGTATAGAGTTTAAGTATATGGAGAATAAGGCCCCTGGTGTCAAATTACGTAGGTATAGACCAAACGTTTAATTTTTAATTATCACTGATGTAATTATTTACCTGTTTCACGCTTTAAAATGGTTATTCCATTATTAAACTTTATTCTCTTTATAATCCTCAAACAATACAACACACGCATGAATGGGGCTGAAATAAAATTGAAAACAAGCGAAAACGGATAATCTGGTGCCTAGTCTCTCATTGGCTCAGCCGTATGGTCGCAGCGTTGACAGCATTACGCATAGGAATAAATTCCCACTCTCTTCTCTCACGGTCGAGAATACGGCTTTGTAACAACCTGTAACATACGTCGCGTTCATCAGAACAATTTGATGAAGTAGCGATTTTTAAAAGCCGACGAAGACGACGGTTTAGATATCGGTGGATTAACGAATAGAGCTGTGGAACTCTTACAGCCCATAGAACCTCAAGAGGTCTGGCAAGGACGGGAACGGTTGCCGCGCAATAGAAATTAAATGTTTTTTGAAACTATTTCATTGTATCCTAACTATTTATTATTACTTTATGAAGCAAACCGGTATAATCACAGAATAGAACATACCTATTTGAATTTTGACAGAAATGACAAATGATGCAGCGATTGATCGTAGCGTAGCGGGATTAAATTCCGCTCGAAAAAATGGCGACCGCTCATCCAGCGCTCTCTCCGATCAGTGGACAAAACATGACGTTCAGCAGAAAATTGTTTATCGCTCTAAGAGCTCTACGTTCTGATGAACGCGACGAATGTAACGGCGTCAGAGAGTGAACGCCACGTGGGACTTGATAAAACATTTTTATAAAAGTAGTCTTTTATTCAGGACATAAGTCGCTGAATACATAACAAATTTGGCGACGAGAAACGGTCGTCTCATGTGCCGAAAAGTCGAAGTCACAAAAAGAAGTCTTCACGTCTAGTCTAAAGTTTGCAAGTCCAGGTCAAGTCTACAAAACAAAATGTCGTCGTTTATTGGAAACATAGAAGCATTCAATCCGCAGGAATCTGATGCAGAGGCCTATGTTGAAAGGCTAGAACAGTTGTTCAAAGTGAATGCAATAACCACGGATGAGAAGAAAATACCACTTTTTTAACCTTAATTGGGGGCGAAACATAATTTTTTGAAAGATTTGTTGGCACCTGATACATTGGCTAGTAAGTCAAATGCTGAACTCACAAGTGCTTTAAAGAACCAGTTTGAGACTAAGCGTTTAGTTATTGCAGAACGATACAAGTTTTGGTCAGCTGAGCAAGAAACCACAGAAGATCTGAAGAAGTTTTCTATTAGGTTAAGAAATTTAGCCAAGCATTGCAATTTTGGGACATTCTTATCAGATGCGCTTCGAGATAAACTAGTCTATGGAGTCAAGTCAAAATCAATACGTAGAAAGTTGTTAACTATTGATCCTTTACCATCATTTGATGATGCACTTAGGGCCGATTGCACCAACGAAGTTATTCCTGGATTAAATTTTAATCGGGGTTAAAAAAGCCAAATGGATTGCACCGCAAATTATTCCCGAGTTAAAAGACCATAACTCTGATTAAACTTAATCTTCCGTTCAGGACGGATTAAATTGAGAGTTAACCTTTTAAATCGATAAAACGTCAAAATTTGAGAGAATTTATCATTGACTAATGCATAGATAAGAAGTGTCGCAGTTATACTGAATTTATTTTTGTACTTGTATTGTCAAAAAGATAATGAATTTTTTGGAAGAGGAAGATAATGATCTTTTTGAAGATGATATAGAAATATTAATTGATCATGGATTTCCAAGAAGAGTGATGCAAAGGTCCTTACATTTTGAAAACATGGACGATTTTACCTTTTTTAAAAGATTTCGGTTGTATTTAATTAGGTAACAAATATTTGAGCCAGCATAGTTTAAGTATATACTATTAGCTATAGAGTTCATCCGTCATTATGCATTTTTTTGAATGATATAATTTTTTTATACAATTACAAATTTCTTAGATTGAAAGGAAACTTGGATCAGTCTAATTTAAGGAAAGTATAAAGAGCTTGAATATTTTTTCTGATTCTACAGGTGGAAATGATCCAGAAATTTTTCGGAACCGAAAGGGTTATTTCTCAATAAATGCACAAGTTACGTGCAGTGCTGATATGAAGATTATAGATCTGGTCGCACGCTGGCCTGGCTCCTCATGATGCCACTGTCTTTATGAACTCAAATTTAAGAGCCCGATTTGAAAATGGGGAATTTGGCGAAAGCATACTAATTGGTAAGTAATACATCAGTATAGTATTTAAATGAGAAAATAATTTATCAAATTATATGATTTGATTTATAAGATAATTTCTATTTTCTTTATTTATTCCAATCATTACCAATAAATATTTTGAAATATGCTAGGTGATGCGGGCTATCCATTAAGAAGATATTTTCTTACACCATTGGGACAACCGACCACTCCACCGGAGAATCGTTACAATAGGTCATTTAACAGAACTAGGAATATAGTGGAACGAACTATTGGCATTTGGAAGAGGCGATTTCCCTGTTTAGCATATGGTTTAAGGTTAAAAATTAACAATGTGTTGTTGGTAATTGTAGCTACTGCTGTTTTACACAATTTTGCTCGAGAAATGAATGAGCTAAAACCTCCTCTTCTAGATGAGCTCACTGTAGCAGAAATGGATTATTTAATCGAACAAGGAAATATCCCAGAAATATTCCACAATATTCATCTTCCAGATGTACGAACTAATTTGATCAATTTTTTTTTGTGAATGCATAAATATAAGATTTATTTGGTTAAACTTATTTTATTCCATAATAAAAAACTTTTAAACCTAACATAAACTTCAAAATAATAACACAAATAACGCAAAAAAATTTTAGAACTTAACTACTTAGTAATAAAATAAACATATTAATAACAATATCACAATAGTGCAAATAATAATATAATGAAAGCATAAATAAATATCAACACGTAGAGGGAAATAATAACAGCCAAACTTTTAAACATAAACTTCAAAATAATAACACAAAAAAATCTTCTTAGTGCTTAACTACTTAGTAATAAAATAAACATATCAATAATAAAATCACAATAGTGCGAATAATAATATAATGAAAGCTTAAATAAATATGAACACGTAGAGGGGAATAACAGCCAAACATTTAAACATAACATAAACTTCAAAATAATAACACAAAAAAATCTTCTTAGTACTTAACTACTTAGTAATAAAATAAACATATCAATAACAATATCACAATAGTGAAAATAATAATATAATGAAAGCAAATAAATATGAACACGTAAAGAGACATGATAACAGCCAAATGTAAATGCTTCACAGAAAATTATCCGTTCAATTTCTGTTGCTCATTTTTGATTTGCAATTGAAGCAATTCTACTCTCAATTGGTGCTCACGTTCAGCATTTGCATAGGTTTTCAGTTGACAATCTGCTATAGCTATTTTTTTCTTAACCAAGACATCATATTGGTTATAAAGGTTCGATGAGCTTAAAGGTTTGATTACTGTTGCAGGGCGTCTTCTTTTCATTAATAGTCTTTTGTCACTTGCATTTCTCTACAAAATAAATATTATCAATGATAACGTGTAATTGACAGATCATTTTGGAATCACATTAGTACTACACCCTTTTAACATACCTCTTTGGGTAAATCCTCATTTTCTGGATACTTTCTTTTTGTCGGAGATACAGTATCACTTGCCTGTAACAAACATTAAAATGTTTTTTCATAACTGTCATTGAAAGTTAAGTCCCAAAAGTACATACAACGTTGCTGGGGTCAATTGTTTACAGCTCTTCGTTGTTTGCCCTGTAAACTTTAAGACTCTCTGTACTTTTGGGATATGGTATAACTAATCTACAATATTGTGATAACGAAACTTTCTATACCATTTCTATGTAGTCCAGTTGGTCAGCTTCCAGTTCATTGTCTGTAACTGTAACCTACAACAAAAACACTGAAGTTTTCAAAATTTATGTCTAGTATATCAATTAAGATATATTACATACTTCATTATAATAATTATCCTCGGTCTTTTCTGTAGCTACATTTCCAGAGCATTGCAATACATGGAATTCTTGGTGATCGAACTAAAATAGAAAACTTACGTTAATATTGCAATTAAAATTATTATCGATAATATAAATACCTGAGGTACCTGGTCGTTTTCATCAACTTCTGCATTCACAGAAATATCAGATGAATCTTTTCTCTGAAGGAAGCTGGCATCACTATCATACGGATTATTTAATCCGTACACCGATTTCTCATTTATTATAGATAGCAATACACTATCAGCTTCATTTTCTTTGATGCCTGATGGTGCTGATGGACCTCCACCAGTTTTTCGTATGTTTAACTTTGCTTCCGCAACAGCATGTCTAACTTTTTTTTTTGTTTTTATAATAAAGTTTCAGTGAATCAATATTCCGATATACATTATTAGGAGCAATTAAATTCAGTAACAATTTTCTCCCAACATTTATTTTTTTGTTGAACAGATACCCCATCAGTCTTTTTATTTTCAATAATATCCCGATATTTTTGGACCAAATTGATCAACAAAGATTTTTCGTTCGATGAAAAATTTGTTGAACGTACCCTTTTATTATTATTCATTTTAAAATAACGTTATAAACTATAAACAAACAACAAACCTAAAAAGTCAAAATACAACCAGAGATAACATACAACACCAGACAGAGAATATAAGAATACCATAGATTATGAATAACTAATACAACAGAACAGAGAACAAATCTCAAATGTCTCAAAAATGACACTTCTACTGTCACATAAGTACATGTTCCATAATATGTTCATAATATGAAGTTAGGTAGTAGTCCCAACACTCGGATTAACAAATCTCGAATAATTTTATTGTGGTGCAACAGGTTAGTTGTAATCCAAGATTTAATTTTAACCTTCGAGTTAGCTAATCCATAGTTAAGGTTATTTCGGTGCAATCGGCAATTAAAGCTGCAATAGCCATAGAACTTACTGAAAATCAATTACATTTGTTTGGAAGTGAATCTACAGGGTCAATCAATAAGTTGAAGTATCAGAAAAACAAGTCAAGTGTTAAGCCTAAATTTGGACAAAATAGTCAGTATTCAAGTCATAATACTAGTCGACAAGGTAGTCAAGCACCTCGTGAATCCAAAAAAGGACAGTGTAAGCGTTGTTTATGAAAACATTTTGATAATAATGAATGTCCAGCTGTTAATTGGAAGTGCTTCTCGTGCAATCTCACAGGACATACAGCAAAATCAGTTTTATGCAAAAACAGAGTCCATAATGTAACTGAAGATGTAGAAGATGATTTACTAGAATTAGGTTGGTTGAGTATAAACTCTATATCGAAGGAACATGAAAGTCTACAGGTAAAATTGATAGTCGAAGGAAAACAGCTTACAATGGAAGTTGACTCCGGAGCATGTAAGTCAGTGATACATATAGATGATTACTATGAGTTATTCTCAAATAGTGAGCTAATACCTGTCAATTTTAAGTTAAAAGTTGTCACAGGTCAGAATGTGTCAATAGTAGGTCAAATAGATGTTAATGTCAAATATGAAAATCAGAATAAGGCTTTTCCACGTGACGTCAGCGTCAGTTAATCTACTGTCAAAATCAGCTGTTCTGGAGGTCAACAAATCGCAAGTCTAAATTTTAAGATCTTACTTTTTACTTTATTTTAATAATTTTTATTCGGTTTCAAAACGCTCAGGTGAATTATAAGGTATTTTAACACTAATACAATTGTTTTAGAGTGATTGATATTTGGAAAAACTCGAGTTTGGAAGTAATTACTTAATAAGTAGGTACTCACCGAAGTTTTAATCCCTTAAATAAAATTGTTTTTATGTTCAAGTGCCACATTTTTGTGGTGTTGTGGGTTGTGCAAACAACAGTAAACGTAACGATGATAAGAAATTCTTTATATTACCATCGGAAAAAGACACTAGAGGTAGGTTAAATCAAGAACGTATAGCTCGTCGGCAATCCTGGATCCAGGCCTTACATAGAGATGATTTGACAGACAATAAAATGAAATGGCTTAGAATTTGTGGTGACCATTTTATATCAGGTAAATTTATCTTATTATTTTTCGAATGAATGCATTTTTTATTGCATACATAATGTGTTTTATGTATTCCAACAATTTTAATAACTATATGGTTAGTTGCATTACTTATATAAACAGCCATATAATTTTTGTCACCAATATCTCAAGGAAAGCCCGCAAATTTTGAAGATAACGAGAATCCGGATTACATCCCAACAGTAAATATGGGTTTCACCCGATCCAAATTAAAGGCGACCCCTAAAGTAGCGAGGGAACGGTATACTAGAGCAAAAGAACGTATATTAAAGAAGGAACAAAGTTCTAAGGTTCCATTTATATTATATTATTATTTATTTTTCATTATACAAAATATTCCTTTTTTGTTTTTTAGGGTTGAGGCTCGCAGTCATCGAAACAGAATACAATTTTATTTTAATTTGTATATAATCAAGGTGGCGGGGTAGTTAGCTTTATCTTAACTTTTAAACATGCTTTGCAATGGTAATTTAGTGCTTCCATATTTTCGTCTGAAAAGAATAATCTGGTGGCAGTCTTGTTTGTGAGAAAAATTGCTGATCGCAAATATTTTACACTAATTCGGTAACATGTAGATATAACATTCTATAAAACTCAAAATTGAGATTATGTAATCCAGGTTTAAACCAGAATTATATCTTCTGATTAAGTAGCTGAAAATGAAATAATCGAGTAATTAAAAGAGACAATCTATGCACCACATATATTTACTCTCAATTCAAATTGTTAAGGCAACTAGAGCTGTAATAAAATGTAGTGGAATTGTTGATGCTTATTTGGGCTAGTTTAAAATGCTTGCATGTTACTTGAAATGCATGTCAATTGTGGTAAAAGGAATAATTTAAGTAAGTATGTACAAATATTTTAGAAAGAACAAACTAAAAATTGGGAAGAATGTCAAAATTTAAGAAATGAGCTCCGTTCCAAAACAATTATTATTAAATCTTTGACACTGTCTGAATTAACTCTAGAAGGAAATGATAAAAAACAAAATTTTATACCGGAATACCAAAATTTGTTGGCTTAATGGAGATATTTAGATTAGTACAAAATGATTTAATTGACATACCATCCCTATCCAAATTTCTTTTAACCTTAATGCATTTAAGATTAAATCTTACATTTTCCGATTTAGCTTATCGCTTTAACATTAGCGTGCAAACTGCATCTCGCACATTTTATAGGTGTTTAGATGTACTACACAGTTATTTACAAAATTTTATAATTTGGCCATCCAGAGCAGAGTTGATTGCTACGATGCCTGAAAATTTTAAGAGAAATTTTGGAAATAAGGTTACAATTATAATAGACTGTTTTGAAGTGAGAATGCAAAGATCTAGTAATTTAAATGTGCAGTCAGCAACGTGGTCTAATTATAAACATCATAACACTGTAAAAGTTTTAATTGGTATATGCCCTCAAGGAGCTATAACTTTTATTTCAAAAGCTTTTGGAGGAAGAAATAGCGACAAATTAATAACAGAAAAGTGTGGCATTTTGGACAAGCTTAACCCTGGTGACTTAATACTTGCAGACAGAGGATTTTTAATATGAGAATCTGTAAAATTACGTTTGGCTGAAGTTAATACTCCTGCATTTAACACCAAAAAACAATTGAGTCGGGCTGATATTAATAAAACACGAAAGTTAGCAAACGTTCGTATTCATGTTGAACGTGTTATAGGTCAAATACGCCAAAAATATAAAATACTGCACAATTTATTACCAATAAGCACAGTAAAAAAACCCATAACGATTTAGATTTGAATGCAATAGACAAAATATTAGTTGTTACTTGTGCTTTATGTAATTTATGCCCATCTATTGTTAATAAATAAAACAATTTCGTTGTTTGTAGGTACTTTTCAGTTTCATTCTGTTTTACATAAAAACTGTGTGTCAGAAAGAATGCACATCTCATATACTTTTAACTTTACCCTTTAAAAAGAAGTATGGCCATATCTTGAAATCCCAAAATATTTGTTATTTCTTTACGTTCTGAGTACAGTAGATTCCAAAACCACATACCTACCATCGGTATATAATATGTATGTCCTTCTGTATTTCCGGAATAAGACCAATCAATCTTATTAAAAGTTCACTTATGTTCCGCACCAACGATGTTCAGTGTATATTTTCTAAAAAAATATACAGGTTGTGCTGTCCATAAATTAGAATATTGTTAAAAACAAGAGTAAAGTAGCATTTGAACATAAGTATAATGGGAAAAATACATTCAATAATAAAAGACATTCCAAAATTAAAAATATGTATTTTATCACAATATCTGTTTATTATTATAATTCCTTAACAAAGGTATGAAACTGCAATAATATAAAATATGTTAAATTTTTTATGTAATTTTCACAAAAATAAATTAAACGAAAAATTCAATTGCAATGTCGCCAAAGTAAGATATGTACATTGTACTAGGCAAATAAATTTGTAAATAGCACCATTTTTCTACATTTTCAATGTCACTAAGTTCTTTAATAAACAAAAAAAATTAAATAAAAACGTTAAAGGGAATGACTCGACTGCCTAAGGCACAGTGTATAAATATATTTACATGTTTCATATAATATGTATGCTTGTCTTGTTAGTTATGTAATATGATAGTAATATGCACAGTGTATCTATTCTTTTAAATGTCCTTATATACCAAACACAATAATTGTTCATAATATTAATATTTTTGTGTGAAATATTTTGCAAGTAATTCTGGAAGAATTATGTTTTTAAAAAAGTTTGTTGCACCTTCACTTTTTTCTTGCCAAAATGTATGATCTAGAGTTATACGCTCTATAAAAAAATCTTTTGGACTCCATACAACAAAATCACAAAAGCTTTTACCCGTTAAAGCTAGCTGCATTTGCACCTGATAGTAATATCTGTGTCCTCTATCCAAACTGATAACATTGTCTTGCTGTTTGAGGCACGACTTCTGTATTGAAATCAGTTCTGAAATTGAAGATTCCTTAGCACAATAAGGACACTTCACCTCTATACATCCATTTCCACAATCTTCACATTCTACGAATCCATCTGGTGAAGCTCCAAAATGTGGGTAATTACAATTTATTATTAGCCCACATTTTATAATTTTACATGAAGGGTGGTCTTCTCTGTGTTTTTCTAAATAAGATTTTAATGCCTCCTTTTCGTGTTCACATCCATAAATTCCAGCTTTGAAGTATGTTTTTTTAGAGTAACATATTTTTTTGATTAATGACAATGATGGCTTGTCCAAGGATGTGTGACATACATCTTTAAGATTAGATGCTGTAACTCTGCCACAACGATGAATGAACCATGCCTCGGATTCACTTTGATCTCTCGTTTTTTCTTCAATAAGTTTACAGAAACTATCATGTACTGAATAATCTACACTCTCTGCTACTGTCAGCAGTTCAGGGTAAGATAACCCTCTGTAATTATCAGAGTATAATTCTGTGAGCCAGTTGACTGGATCAGAGTTGTCTTCAGCTTCTTGAAATGGTGCTAGAACATTATGTAGGACAGAATCACATCCAAGTTTTTTATAAGATTTCAGAAATGAAATCACATCGGCTGATGACATTTTACATTTAGTTGCTATACTCGATTCCGCTCTTGGACCTGATCTATCCTTCAATTGTTGTTTCCAAAGGGCCCGTGGTGTTGAAAAATCCATTTCATCAATTGCTAAATGAATTTCTTTTTTTCCTGGAGTAGTCCAATATGCAAGCTGGTCCGTGACAGATACTTCTTTATTTTGTGCATGCACAGCAAACAGAACAGCCGCAACATGAGAACATACTTCGCCTAATCCACTTACGCAATCACAATGTGCACACACAATATTCCCAGAAAGTTCTAGAACTACCCAAGGTTTAGTTGGAGCCTCGTTTAATTTTTGTGAATGCAGTACCTACAACAAAAAGTATAGATAACGAAAATGATAATTTATTTTATTTATATAAATATTTTACTGGACAGTGATATTAGCTAATTGTAATTATGATGCATCCGAAAAATTAACGACTCTGGAAATTAGGTTACGTATTAAGGTAATTACCCGGTAACCATCTCAGGTAGGTACTAGGTAAGAAAAGGCTCGGGATTGTCATCCCTACTTTACTAGTAAAAATTACAAAAATAGCATTGAGAGATCAAAAGTTTTATATTTTACTACTATTACTTAATACTGCAAATGCCTATGGCTGTCAGCTGTGAAATGTTATTTAATTTGTTCTAATACAGACATTATTTAGTTTCAGAAGCAACTTTTTTACTAACTCTAGGTAGGTACTTTCTTTGTTCTACACACAAAAATTTACCAAATTGAAAGAGGTTGACATTTAATAGGTTAATATCTTAAAGAAAGTTGTATAATAATGCCTCTGGCAGCCGTAACTAGCAAAATAGTGGTTTTAAATTAATAATAATTCATAAAATAGTATACTTACTCTTCCGAAAAGTAAATAATGGTCTGGAAACTTTTTCACTTTCACCTCCTTCACCCAACCACACACAACTTTTGTATAGGCTTCCATACTTTTTATAGGCTCGAATTTCTTCCTGTGTTCCTGGACTTAACCTGAATAATAAATAATTCATGATATGTTCATAGTCGATTGGTATCATGTTCGTTGTCGCATCAAAGTTCAATTTTCTGAAGATATCTTTTTTTGTCTTCAGAATCAAGTCCTTCAAAATATCTACTTACATTAGACATCTGAAAGAGAAATAATTTTTTAAAGCATTCTCATCTAAAAAGAATATATTGCTATTTTAAATGATTAGTCTGTCTGTAGAGGTGTTTCATGAAAAAAAACATCAAATTGTAATTCGTAAAATACATACTTAATCTTAATTATTTCTACTTAAATTTTCAATGCTTACCTTCAGGATTGCTTGAATTACGAATTTTATGGTTTTGTTGCAAATATACTGCGGTAAAATCTTCAAAATTTTCGTGAAAACTAACAGAACTTACAATGGGGTTTTATGGCGAAGTGGCTTTGTTGACCTCCAGAACAGCTGTTTGCGGCCATATTTGTGACGTCGGTGGAAAAGCTCTATAAGGCTTTTCCACCTGACGTCAGCGCCATTTGAACTACTGTCAAAATCAGCTGTTCTGGAGGGCAACAAATCGCAAGTTTGAATTTTAAGATTGTACTTTTTACTTTATTCTAGTTGTTTTTATACAGTTTCAAAATACTCAGGTTAATAATAAGGTGTTGTAACACTAATAGAATTGCTTTAGAGTGATTATATGTTTGAGAAAACTAAAGTTTGTAATTAATTATTTAAAAAGTAGGTGCTCACCGTAGTTTTAATCCCTTGAATAACATTTTTATGTTCAATTGCCACATTTTTGTGGGTTGTGCAAACAACAGTAAACGCAACCGATGATACAAATGTATTTATATTACAATCGGAAAAAGGCACTAGAGGTAGATTAATTCAAGAACGTGCAGCTCGCAATCCTGGAGGCCTTACATAGAGACGATTTAACAGAAAACAAAATCAAATTGCAAAGAATTTGTAGTGACCATTTTATTTCAGGTAAATTTATCTTATTAATTTTCTAATGAATGCATTTTTTTATTACATACATAATGTGTTTTATGTATTTCAATCAATTATATAAATATAGTTAGTTATTACAATTACTTATATAATTAGCCGTATAATTTGCTTTCATCGAATATTTCTCAAGAAAAGCCAGCAAATTTTGAAAACAAGGAGATCCCGGATTACATCCCAACAGTACATACGTGTTTCACCCGATCCAAATTAAAAACAACCCTTAAAGTAGCGAGAGAGAGGTACACTAAGGTTTTAAAAAGAAGGAACTTAGTTAATCTCTAATAGGGGCCATTATAACTGGATACCATGAAGACAGCCGTACACTCTCTCTGTGTCTGCTGTCCCTGGCCGTTATTACATTTCATACATAAAACAACAACTATTTCATAGATCAACATCTTATGCAACATATGCAACCCAATATACTGACATCTCCCCCATATAATCAAAACAAAACTTAACTTTTTTATTTAGAATAAACATAATAAAACATAAGGATGATTTCAAAAGTTATACAATAGAAAAACTTAAAACTAGCAATTATGAGACATAATCTCTCAAATAGTTAGGTCTTCGTATGACCCGTCTTGGTCTTTCATAAGGATTAGTTACAATAGGATGGTTGACCACCTTTGGGGTATTAGTCTCAATTGTTTTATTAACATTAATCTCGGTATTATCAACTAGGAATTCATTATCATTAGAACCAGTGTCATTTAATTCCTTTTGATTTACCGTCTCGTTATTAAGAAGTTCATAGTCAATCATTTTCTCAAACAACTCATCCTTTTGTACATTAAAATTATCTTTATCAATAGGCTTCAGAAATTTGCGATTACGAATTAGACATTATCATTTTTATTAAATTTAACATGATAAGCTCTAGGTCTAAAACTATCCTGTTTGACAATAATACCAGGTTCCCACAAGTTTGTATTACTATCTTGAATCACTACTTTATTACCAGGCTTCAAATTACTTAAATCTTAAACTGACTTATTATAATATTTCCTTTCTTTACCCTTTTGATTGTTAAAAGACTGTCTGGATGAATCCACCTCAAAATTGGGTGTTAATAATGATTCGTCAATAGGAACTTGACCCTTAATTCTTCTGCCAAACAGTAGCTCAGCGGGTCGGTATAAATTTACTGATAGGAGTATTGCGATACTCTAAAAGAGTTAAATAAATATCTTTATCATCGTAAAAAGCCTTCAGCAACATTTTCTTAATAATTTGGACATGACGTTAAATGAATCCGTTTGATTGTGGGTAATGAGGAGAGCTCGTTTTATGACTGATTTCCCAATCCTTTAAAAACATTTTAAATTGTGTATTTGTGAATTGTGGACCATTATCCGTATACAAGATGTTAGCCTTACCATGCCTCGCAAAAATTGACTTAAATTCAGTGATCACTCGACTGGCTGTCGTATTTTTATGTAGACAACACAATTCCGGGAATTTTGAAAACTCATCCACTACTAACAGATACTCATCTCCTCTAAAATGGAACAAATCTGCGGATATCACTTCCCAGGGACGAACAAGAATATCTTTTTGTATAATGGATTCATTTTGTGTAGATCTGCTAAAACGTAAACAGGTCGGACAATTTTTAATCTTGTCTATAATTTGGCTAATCATTCCTGGCCAAAACACCAATTCATTAGCCTTCAAACAAGTTTTTTCTGTGCCTAAATGAGGATAATGTAATTTATCAACAATCTCAGCGCGTATGCTCTTTGGTATGACTACTTGTGTGTCTTTAAATAAAAGATTGTTTGCAATGGTTAACTGATCCTTCCATCTCCAATAAGGCTTTACCAAATCTGGTATAAGTCTCTTTTCCAAGGGCCATTCATCTATAATTATTTGTTTCAAAGTTTGAATTTCTTGATCTTTATTCGACTCGATTTCAATCTTCGTGAATTTTTCTGGGCTTATATCAGTATATTGAAGAAAATCTATCTGCATTTCAACACTGTTTTCAACGATTTCAAAATCTGGATCATAATAGTGTGCTCTGGATAATGCATCAGCAAAATATAATTTCGCTCCACTTTTGTAAGTCACAGAAAAGTCGTACATTTGTAAAGTTATGCGTAAACGTTGTATTCGCAAAGGACATTGACTTAGCGACTTCTTAAAAATTGTTTCCAACGGTTTGTGGTCACTTTCAACCAAAAATTTCTTGCCATACAAATATTGGTGAAAACGTTGACACCCAAATGCTATGGCTAAAGTCTCTTTTTCAATCATTGCGTACATTTCCTGTGTTTTGTTCAATGATTTTGATGCATATGCTATCGGAGCACCATCTTGAAGAATCACAGCACCCAGGCCATCTTTAGAACTGTCCACAGATAAAGTTAGCTCTTTTTAGCATCAAAAAATCTCAAAACTGGCGCTGAAGACAAAGCTCTTATCAAGTTTTGGAAATCTAACTCATGTGTACTCGTCCACAGAAACACCGTATCTTTACGTAAGAGTTTTCTCAAATTACTTGTTTTTTCAGCTAAATTCGGAATAAACTTGCACACGTATGTAATCATGCCTAAGAATCTAGCTAAAGATTTCGCGTTCTCTGGTGATTTTATTTGTTTAATAGCCTCAACCTTATCAGGATCAATTTTTATCCCTTCTTTTGACAAAACATGACCTACGTACTTTAGTTCTGACTCCTTAAATTTGCATTTTTCTTTATTGAATTTAACTCCATTTTCTCTGGCTCTATCAAGCACTTCCTTCAAAATTTCATCATGTTTATTTTCAGCTTTCGCATAAATAATTATATCATCAATGTAAATTTTCACGCCGTTTATGCCGTCAAAAAGTTTTAAAAATGTCCTGTGAAATATCTCTGGAGAACATAAAATTCCAAAAGGCAAACGTAAAAACTTAAATCTACCAAAAGGTGTCGCGAATGTTGTTAAATCAGAAGCTTTTTTCGAAAGCTCTATTTGCCAAAAGCCCTTATTAGCATCTAAAGTTGTAAAAAATTTAGAACCTGCCATATCTCTCGTAATCTCCTCAAATGTCGAAATTACAAAATGTTCTCTTCGTATAGCTTTATTTAAATTTTGAGGATCAAGGCAAATCCTAACACCTTGATTATTTGGCTTATTTACGAGAACAATAGGATTGACAAACTCAGTCGGCTCTCTTACCTCAACAATTACCTCGTCTTTGATCATTTTATTCAACGTTTCTTGTAACTTATCCATTAAACCAAATGGTATTCTACGACAAGGCACCACTACTGGCTGATAATTATTGACTAAAGTAATATTACAAGGATTACCTTTAATTTTGCCCAAACCCTGAAAAACATCAGCATTTTTATGAAGTAGATTCACCAGTTACTCTTTTCGTACAGAAACAGAATCAACTCTGCTTATACGTTTTAATTTTATTAACGTGTCTAACCCTAAAATTGGTGGTGTTTGATTTCCAGTCTCAACAACTACAAATTCAAGACTATACATTTGTTCTTTAAAAAACTTTTACCTTAATAGATCCATAGCACTTTAGTCTGTTACCTGCATAATTTGTAATTTTAACATTTGACAAATGCTTTATTGCATATTTTAAACTCAACTTATCATAAATATGTTTAGGAATAACATTTACTTGAGGCCCAGTATCTAGTTTAAATTTAACTGATTTACCACAATCTGACAGTATTAATGTTTCCCACTATTCTTTATTACTCTGAGCATTTACACTACCTATCGTATAAGTGAAAGAATGTACATTATCTAATTTTTCTAGTTCATTAGTGCAATCTGTAAATAGTGCTATCGTAATCTACATTTACAGATTGCACTGATCTTTGATTTTTGTTATTACAGCAGCGATAGAAATGTCCATATTGATGACATCTATTACAAATCTTATTGTGAGCAGGACATACCTGTTTTGATGACTGATGTTCAAAACCACACTTTTTGCAGTTTATATTAGGTCTCAGGTTCCTCGATGCATTGCCACTGCCTTCACTTCGCGCTTGACTGTTCTTACTTATCGCCTGACTATTCTCAGCTCTTCCTTGTCCTCTTGATGGTTGCCTCCCTCGTACCTGTGCTGGACGTCCTCTTTGTCTCGATGATTGCGCTATGCTTAGACCTACTCAACGTTGCTCTACAACGCTGTCAACTTGCATACTTGCAGTAGACTCTGCCAACTTCTTCATCTGTTTTTCAGTAACTTCTGCGGCTCTGCAGATCTCTTCAGCTTTTACAAGCGTGAGATTGGCTTCCTCGTAACAATCTGTCCTTTATGCGGTGGTTTCTGATGCCTACTACTATGCGATCCTTCAACATTTCATCACGGAAAGCTCCAAAATTGCAATTGGCTGCTATTCTTTTCAATTCCGTGAGAAAGACATCAAAGCTTTCATCTTGGCCTTGACTACGGCCATAAAATTTACTTCTTTCTACACTTGGATTTAACATTGGGATAAAATGACTCTCAAATTTCCTTTTTATGATTGCGTAATCATTTCTTGCCGCCTCATCAGCAAATTCCATGGTTTCATATATCTCTCTCGCTTGCTCTCCAATAACATACAAAAAAGTAGCAGTTTTAACCTCTGCTCCACGATTTCCAATCCCTGTTGCGGTACTATACATTTCAAAATTATCGATAAATTTTTTCCATTGTACTGCTAAATCACCTTCAAAGCACATCGGACTCGGCTGTTGTAGGAATTCCATTTTTTTTTTATTCTCCACTAAGCATATCAAAATGGCGGATGGATGGCGTCTTCTCTTTTTCTCCAGTTATTTGTTATTTCACCACTTATTTTCTCGACGATTTCACTGACTGCGCCATGTAACAGGTGACCGTTTGGTTAAGGTATCAAATGAAACAACATTAATTAATGTGAATTAATCTCTAATAGGAGCCATTATAACTGGATACCATGAAGACTGCCGTACACTCTCTCTGTGTCTGCTGTCCCTGGCCGTTATTACATTTCATACATAAAACAACAACTATTTCATAGATCAACATCTTATGCAACATATGCAACCCAATGTACTGACAGAGGTCAAAGTAAAAGATGATGTCAAACCAATCTTCCATCGTGCTTATGAGATGCCATATTCTCTAAAACCGAAAGTTGAAGAAGAGTTATTAAAAATGGTCAAATCCGGAATTTTAAGTAAAGTAAGTCATAGTCATTGGGCAAGTCCTATTGTTATAGTTCCTAAAAAGAACTCGAATGACATTAGGATCTGCGTAGATTTAAAAAAATCTGTAAATAAAGTAATTGACAGCGAACATTGTGTATTACCATTACCGGATGATATATTTGTAAGCCTGAAAGGTAGTACATTTCTTACAGTTTTAGACCTTAAGGGAGCGTTACAACAACTTGAAATTAGCGAATCTTCCAAGGAACTTTTCACAATAAACACTCACTTAGGACTTTTTCGTTTCAACACATTAACATATGGAATCAGTTCCGCACCTGGAATTTTCCAATCTGTTATGGAAACTATATTATCAGGTTTGTCAAATGTTAAGAGCTATTTAGATGATATTTTAATTCACGGTACATCGTTGAGCGAATGTCACAAGAATGTTAAAGCTGTCATGCAACGATTGAAAGAGTATAATGTAAAGATCAATGAAAAGAAATGTGTCTTCTATCAAAATTCAATAGAATTCTTAGGTCACAAAATTGATGAGCTAGGTATCCATCCGACAAAACATAAAATTGAATGTATTGAAAAAGCACCTAGACCAGAAAATTTAACACAGCTCAAATCATATTTAGGTCTGTTAAATTACTATAGAAAATTTATACCAATGCTGTCAGGTAAACTTAAACCACTTTATGATTTATGTAAATCGGGAGTTGATTTTAATTGGTCGGATGAATGTGAGAAAACATTTCACATTAGTAAAAAATTAATTACTTCAGAGAATGTTCTCACACACTTTAACCCAGCCTTACCTATTTATGTCTCATGCGACGCAAGTGGGTATGGAGTAGGGTCAGTTTTAAGCCACCATATTAATGGGGAAGAAAAACCTGTATTATTTGCATCAAGCACACTTTCTGCAACAGAAAAGCTTTACTCAAATTTGAAAGAGAAAGCTTAGCCATAATGTTTGCTTTAAAAAAATTTCACAAATATATTTTTGGCAGGAAATTCACTTTACTTTCTGATCATCAGCCTTTACAATATATATTTTCAGAAATAAGGGTATACCAGTCACAGCAGCATCTAGAATAACCCGTTGGGCTATTTCTTTAGCAGCTTATGATTATGACATAATTGACATACAATATAAAAAGGGAAAACTCCTTGCAAATGCTGATGGTTTGTCACGTTTACCAATGCAAATTGCAACTGAAATCCCTAGTTCTTTGTACTCCTTCAACTTGATCGAAAATATTCCACTTCATTCTGATGATATTTCAAAAGCAACTCTTAAGGATTTAACATTAGTAAAAGCCATTGATTATACAAAAACTGGATGGCCTAATACAGTTCAGAATGAAAAATTAAAACCACAGAAGAAACGAGTTGTCTGTTAAAAATGATTGTCTTCTGCTAGGTAGTAGGGTTGTCATTCCTGAATCACTACAACATGAAATTTTGGAACTTTTTCATGAACAACACCTAGGTATAGTTCGTACTAAAATGTTGATTCAAGCTTACTGTTGGTGGCCAAATGTTAACAATGCGATTGAAAAATTTATAAGTTTATGTGAAGTTTGCCAAACCACACAATTTTCAAACAGCAGTACCTTATTGTCATGGCCAACACCTTTAAATATTTTTTTTCGAGTCAACGTTGATTTTTTTCATGTATTTGATCATACGTTTCTGATTTTGGTTGATGATAAATCAAAATGGTTAGATGTGAAACTAATGGAAAAATGAACTAATGCAAAAGAAACTATACTCATATTAGAAGAATCTTTTGCTATTTTTGGATTACCTGTTGAATTAGTGTCTGACAATGGTCCACCTTTCAATTCTCGAGAATTTTTTGCTTTTTGTCAGGCTAATGGAATAAAACCAGTAAAATCTCCACCTTATCACCCACAAAGTAATGGTGTTGCTGAAAGAAGTGTACAAACCGTTAAGAAGAACTTAGAAAAATCATTATCTTTTGACAAAAAGGGGGAAGTAAGTCAGTACGCGTTAAAAACCAGATTATACAATTTTCTGTTTACACATAGGATTACACCTTCTACAGCTACGGGCACTTCACCTGCTGAAAGTATTTTTAAATTAAGACCAAGGACCCGATTTGATTTACTAAAAGCTTGTTTGTGAAAAAAACGCTCTGATGTTGACTCTAACTCAGACAGTTTTCTAAAAACTAAATTGTATTCCATGAATCAACCTGTTTATATTAAAAATAAGCCATTAAAAATTTGGCAAAAAGGTAAAATTGTAAAAATATTAAGCCATTCAACTTATCTTGTTCAGGTAAATAATAATATAAGACATGTTCATGCTAATGATATTCGAATATGTCCAGAAAATATGCTTAGTGATTCTGATGTTCAAACTACTTTATTTAAGAGGGACTTCAAAGATATGTCACAGAGTGTACCGCTCAATATTAATCCTTCCTTACCCTTGTCTAATGTTAATGTTAGTAGTACTTCAGATCCTATTGTAAATTGTACACCTGTTAAAAATAAAACTCCAATTGTGTCAAAAGTACCAGAAATGAACGTGGAAGTACCAGAAGTTGGACAGTCATGCAAAGATTTATCAGAGCCTATTAAAAAAAGTTATTCACTCGGTCATTCACCAAAAATAGTTCAACCTGGAGCTCCCAAGTTCACCACAAATACTCGTTCAGGTAGGATTGTTAAACCTCCTGTTGTTTCGTGATCTATGGTTATGACATAAAGACGTTGAGTTTTTGGTAAATGTCAATAATAAGAATGTAACGGCGTCAGAGAGTGAACGCCACGTGAGACTTAATAAAACATTTTTATAAAAGTAGTATTTTATTCAGAACATAAGTCTGAATACATAACACAACCTACAACCTCCTTCATCTGTTTTTGTAACGGTGTAGGAGAATGACGTCTGATGCCCAACCTAACCTCCTTCATCTGTGGTGAGTGGTGTGATGTGAGTTAGCGTTCTCGCATAGGAACGGGCTCACATCGTCTGAGTTCGAGAATATAAGGCCCCAGAAATCAGTATCTTGTAAACACGATTGATTATTGATGCATCACTTAGCTCATTTGTCAAACTGACATCAGTCATATTGACTTCCGAATGAATAGAAATTTTAAGTTAAGCCCGCTGCAGACGGAGTATGTTTTGCTGCATGTTTCCTTGACGGGAGCTAGGTATGGTGCTGTGCATAGTTCCTTGACGGGAGCTAGGCATGGTACTGTGCATGCTTCCGTATAACAAAATGACATCGCGTGCACGGTTGGTTGCTTGAATTCGTGCATGATTTATTGATAGAACCGGTCCTATTTTCGGTGATGGTTTTTACGCATCGTGCCTTTTCGGAGCACTCGGAACTAGTCGAGTCTTACTCAAAAGTTATTTTGCACATGATAACATGTTATTTTTGATTGTTGGGACATTTTCTCTGTTGTAACAATGATTAGAAATAGAGCTTGATTAGAATGTTCGGTATTTTGTATCATTTGTCACAGTCATATTTTCCCAACACCAGCAAGGGAGCCATCAACACACCATGCGCGGCAACATTTATCGGACATACTCCGTCTGCAGTGGGCTTTAGCAAATTTTATTTATTAGAAAGAGTCAAACGATTGAAAAATGAAGGAGATACTTTATTGTTTGTAGAATATATTTATTATATATATATATATATATATATATATATATATATATATATATATATATATATATATATATATATATATATATATATATATATTATTTAGTGCAAGATACAATAGATGTCCATAATAGAGTTGCTAGAGGTAGGTAGTTATTCTCAATGTTTTTCTTGTTTATTTGTTCCCCAAAAAATATTCCCAATGTAAAACTTTTGGAGGTGAGAGCTATATTCTGCAAAACTCGACAAAAAAATCTCAAATCATTCGCATACGCTCAGTATTTGTCAGGGGAAATATTTGACACTCTCCGCGTGCGCCTGCATCTCACGTTGGCGGACCATAGCGAACGCCAATGACTCGTAAATGATCCTATTTGCCACCATACGTTTAATCTGTTTACGTGCGCGAAGCAATCTGCGCGCGCCAGCTTCTCACGCGCGCCAAGAAACTCGTAAACTCGCACTAAGTGCTAAACCACACCGATACAATTTTTGGTATGTTGCTTTGTATACGAATTTCACTTTAATGGTACATTTTCAAGAGATTCTATCTTTTCTCACCGCCCCCAAAATTCCTTTCATGACGTTGACATAAGTTGTTTGATTTTTTTTGATCTCATAAGTTTTATAGATACTACTACACTCCTTTCTAAATCTTCTTAATACTGTGTTAACAATTATTTTCATTAGGCTTAGGTATATATAAAAAATAGATCGTATCGTATTTTATATGTTTGGGGTGTTTAAAAATATTGTATCAACAATTTTTGGTTTCTCCCATTAGAACCTTTAGAACATGACAATATAGTTAAATATACGCATGTACTGTACAATACAATATTAATTCTGTTTGATTGCATCTTCTTTTCTAAGACTGAACATATATAGTGCATTCATTTTAAGTATGTCTGCAAAATAGTAACAATTTTATCATTAAGAGCGAGCAGGTGAGTGTCTGTATGAATATAATAAGTGAAGTTGTAATTTCATGGAAGGGATTTTGGGGGCGGCGAGAAGCGATAGAATCTCTTGAAAATGTACCATAAAAGTGAAATTCGTATACAGAGCAACATAAGAAAAATTGTATCGGTGTGGTTTAGCACTTACTGAGCGTATGCGAATGATTTGAGATTCTTTTGTCGAGTTATGCAGAATATAGCTCTCACATCCAAAAGTTTTACACTGGGAATGTTTTTTGGGGATATGGATTTATTTTGGAAGTCGGCTAGCTTTCACGGACTAACTTTATTTTTCTATAATTTTATTTCTAAATACGTATTGTTACGTGGGTAGTTTATCATGTACTTACTGTTATTATTTCTTTTAGTTTGTATTCATTCTACTACCTTATTTACAATAGTGTTGCTTGTATATTTCATTATGTAGTTCTAGAATTATAGTAGATTTATTCTCGATCCTTCCAGAAACTATATGTGAGGTACAATTTGTTACACTATTGTCAGTTTGACAAGGATCTAGAACATTAATTATGTTCGTCTAGATAATCATAGAACATTCTCGATGAATGTCATACCATGATTCAGATATATAAAGCCGTGACGATCACGGGACACAGTCAGTTTATCGTATCAGTCAATTGGACACATAACTCGAAAGTAGTTGGAACGCGATAGTCAAAGTGACAAGTAGTGACAGTTGTACTACAACAGAAAGCCGTGTACAGTGTGTTTGAAAATAAATCATTGGAAGCAATCTGCGAATTTTGAGTATTACGCAATTGAACTCACCCCACAACGTTTAGCACAGGGTTAAACATTACAGTATATACAAATAGCTTGCTACTATAAAAAAAAGCAAACACAACCGAATTGTATACCTCGTCCGTCTGGCGAAGTCGGTCAAAGACATCGGAAACACTCTTGAACAAAACAACTGTTATTATAATTGCACTTTTGAGGAACGTGCTTGAATAATAATATCAAGGTGATGTCATAATTATCAACAAAGAAAAAAGTTTTATTTTTATATATATATATATTATTTATAATAATAATAATAAAGGTCTTTATTTTTAATCACAAATAATAGTTTACAATACCTAATGCAATGGTGGGGCGAAATTCAGATTGACGGCAATTGAAATAATAGCTGTCATCTGTTCTACCATTTAACCCCCGCAATCAATTGTTTTACTATATACACATATATACACACACATACATATACATATATCATAGTTAATTAACTTAATTGCCTCGTTAATTTTGCCGGGATGGAAACTTAGATAAATCTGTGTGTCATCCGCATAAAAATGTGAATTACAATAGTTTAACCTGGAAGCAAATGAACTAGTGTAGATTAAAAAAAGTAAAGGTCCCAAAATAGATCCCTGTTGAACACCAACATCGACGTTCAATGGTTGTGATAGTCTATCAAGAAATTTAACTGTCTCTGTTCGGTCATTCAGGTAGCTGGTAATAATTTTTACTGCAGTATTGCTGAAACCTATATAGTGCAAAACAGAATACAAGATATTATGATTCAAGGTATCAAAAGCTTTGGTATAGTCCAACAATATTAGGATAGTTAACATACCCCTATCAGAAGCAGTAAGAATGTCATCCGTTACTTTAAGAAGTGCAGTTGTGCAGCTGTGACCAGATCTAAATCCTGACTGCTTATTTGGGAGCAAGTTATATCTTTCCAAACGTGCAAGAATTTGTTCAAATAAGATTTTTTCAAAGATCTTGGAAAGAACTGGAAGGAGACTGATTGGTCGCACATGTTTCAATTCTGTTGGTGATTTATTTTTTGGTGGGGGCTGTACAATAGAATGTTTCCATGAGGTGGGAAAGTAGCTACTTATAAGACAGGAATTGTAAATATGAACATGGTATTGGATTATAAATGGACAGCACTTGCGAATAAAATCGATTGTTAAACCATCCCAACCCGCAGAATTTGATTTGATCTTATTTATATGTCGTATAACATCATTATGATTGATTAATCTGAAATCAAATAATTCTAAAAAATCAACTTTTGTATTGTTGTTGTGATAATTGATTGTATCTTGAGGATCTGAGACAGGTGGAGAAGCAGAATTGACAAAATATGAATTCAGAACATCTACATTACTCAGATTATCGGGCAAGTTCGTGCTATCTTGGATCAGTATATTATTTTTTAAGTTGCGCCATAATAATTTAGAGTCTTTTTCATAAAAATGTTGTTTATAATAGGCTCTTTTTTCAGTGCGTACTACGGTATTCACAAAATTCCTTAGCTTTTTAAACTGTTCGCAGTCAATCGCCAGACCTGTTCTTTTGTATTTGCTTTTTGCTGAGTTCTTTAATTTTATTAAATATTTAGTATTGTCATTGTCAAAATAGTATAAATATAATTTAGAAATTGTTCACAATATAAATTTGATGCGCTCGTGCTTCAGTATGCTATTTATAACTTTCAAACAGAGTGTATGCTTCTTCAAGTAATTTCAGCTGCTTCTCCGTACCCATAAAAGCTTGTCAATTTTCCAAATTACTTATCATTACTTCAAAAAGATTATTCATTTGCTCAACAGCTTTAGAAAAATGTCATTAGTTTCACCATCAATAAGAGGAAAATTATAGGTGAAAAATTATTCGGAATCGATTCCAACAAGTGTATAATATCAAATAGATACACTAGTTCTTGATCATCTACAAAAAAGTGCTTTTTTCTTCTGACATTTCCAGGGTTGCTTTAACCAGCTTCAGAAAATTTGAACCATGATCGGATACTGCGCCTGTAACGTTCAAGCCTTTATTTCTACATCTGCGTACTGTTGCCAAAATAATTTCCTTCAAGTACGCAGAAGTTGCTAATGTCTTGTAGAAAAAATAAGCAAGAAGTAACTTCCAACTACAAGCCAAAACTCTAACCATGACAGTCAAAGCACTGCCTGCTATAAGAGTAGAAGTTTGATTGAAACCTTCAAAACCAACAATTTTATCTATTGAAATATCAAAATACAGATTTGACTTCAAACATATTTCATCTAAACACAATATACAGTCTCTTTCAATAAAAAATCACATCATTGAGCCCCAGTTGTATTGTTTACCTACTCCAATTTTGTATGAATCGTTGAAGATAATCGGCAAAAGGTTGAAAGTTTCTCATATGCTTTTGGGTAAAGAACTGCTTAAATTCATTGGAATACCTGGTTCCTTCTGGTATTTTTTTGTACTTTGATTTGTAGAGTATACTGAGCAGGATATTGTTTGTCCAGAAACCAACTTCTAGAATGATTCTGGTAATGCGCATTTACTTGATGAGGCTGTCGCTTTTTCTTGGCGAGTTCGCGGAGAGTTTCATCGGTGTTTGGCAGCTTTGCTCTGAAAAATATATTTTAAAGTTTAAAATCACATCTAGTCCCTGACAAAAAATAGAACAAAATTTGAATATTCGAATTAATGCAAGTATTTTTTGCCCAACTACTCAGGTAGTTATTACCTTCTTGAAAATTTTTTTGAACCTGGACATCATGGTAAATGGAGTCCTGACTGTCTCCTGCAATTTGTACTAGAACTAGAATCATAGAAAATAAATACATTAGTAATAATAATAATACTTTGTGTAATCTTTCATATAATAAATAATTCCCAATATTACCACCATATTATTATGAATTATAAAAATAGGGATAATCCGTTCTGCAGATACCAAATGCTCAGGAATAAATTTAATTTTATGGTTCTCTTTGGCAATTAATATATTATCAATTAACTAGTTCTGCTTTACAGACTATTAGGTAATATTTTTTTATTAAATTCATTTGAATATAAAGTGCGTAATAGATATATTTACGTAATTATACTATTACGTTTTACTATAATCAACATAAATGATGCTTATGATTTTCTTGAAAAAAAATTATTCATTTTACTAACCTCTATCAGACAGTTGAGGTAGCAAGTATTAACTTATTATTATTATTAATTATCATTTGAGGTAAAATGCAAGCTACAAATTTCTAATTCTGACAGATATCTGCTCAGGTGTTAGATCAGCATATCGATGAGGTCCAATAAATCCTAATACCATCCTTATTAAATATTAATTTCAAAATCGGTAATTGCTCGTTATCCAGGTTTCTGCTGAGATTTTTGAAAATTTCTTTTTATGGTTAAAATTATTTTTTATGTTTTAATGGATACTGACTGCTTTATGTTAAGTGATTTACTGTTTTTGTTTTACATTGAATTTTTGCTGTTTGTTTCCCACCCGTACTCCTGTTCGCTCCACCCGTAAGTATGTTTTTATTATTAAGAAAATTATAAATCGATTTTTATAAAGGCGCCCACGGATTTATGTTATATTTGACCTATATAAAGTCAATAAAAAAGAAATTTTAAAATAATCTCTAAAAATAGCAGAACCCTGGATAACAAACGTTTACCTATGGTAAAATAACTAAAAATTAACTATTTTCAAGTAAGTACATATGTAACGGGCATTCCTCCTCGACCCCAGCATAATTGGAAGCTACCGGTCCGCTACCGTGAGATGGCAGTGCTAGAAAAAGAAAACTAAGAAACTGAGGAGTTAGAAGTTAAGAGGGTTATGGGAATTGTACGGCACGTGGTGCCCGATATATTTTTTGTACTCTAAGAAATAATAAAGTGGTAGTTACTTTTGTCTTGGTTATGTGCCCCCCCTCCATGAACTGCATGGCCAGCTAGCCATCACCCTACAAGTGACGCCCAACGTGATTCTCTCCTTACAAGAAATTGTGGAAGAATTCTCGCCGCTCCAGTTCTATGCGCAGTACGTTTCTGGAGACACTGAAGGGAATCAGTTCTCAGGAACCAAGGGAAAACATCAGCAAAGGTAGGATCTTGCATGTTTTTATCCTCCGGGTGCCAGTGGTGCATGTACTAGACCGTTGACGAAAATCTGTCGCGGGCAGGACTACGAAACGTGTTGGAGCCTAAAGACTTGTTCGCAGCTCATCAAACTTTTGTGTTTTGCCTATCTTGCATACTTGAACATTTCGTTACCCACTTGTTAGTGGCTCGCGCGTGATTCGCGTTTCATCAAGATGTCTGTCCACGGAGAAGGCGATTCGGACGAGCCAGTCTCGGTCGTGCAGCAGATTGTTATGACGCCGGAGATGTTGCTACAATTAATGACAACAATGCTGCGACAAACTACACCATCACCGTCACCGTCCACTAGTCAATCGTCCCTAGCCAATTTCTCCCAGTGCACTGCCAGGTTCGATGGCAGTCCTTCGAGTCACGTAGAAAGCTTCATCGACTATGTAAATATATATAGCGACTGTGTAAACATCTTCGAAGCAAACGCGCTGATGGGATTTCCAATGATAATCACCAGAGAAGCTGCAAGATGGTGGCAAGGTATCAAGTCAACGGTGACATCCTATGACGACGCGATCCATGCCCTGCGCCATGCTTACGGACACCATAAACCCCCAGATCGAATATTCCGAGAGTTATTCGCTTTAAAACAAGTAAAAGACCAGAAAACTGACGTTTTCGTTAGCAAATGTCGAGCCTTACTGTCCTCGTTTCCTCCGAATTATCCTCTAGAAGAATCAGTTCAACTAGATATGGTATATGGACTGCTCCGTTTGGATATACGTCAAAACGTTTTGCGGGATAATGTAAAAACGTTCTGTGAACTGATAGATTCCGCAAGGAAGTGGGAAACGACGCTGTTCGAGGCTGCTGACCGAAGTAACGCAAGTCAAAAGCAAACCAGAATAGTTGCAGATGTGAAGCCCAAAAAAGTGCAGTGCAGCTACTGCAGAAATTTTGGACACACTCGCGAAGATTGTCGCAAACTTGCATCTTCTACACGGCAAACGAAATAATTAATCGCTAGTGCGGATGGCGAAGAGAGTCGTCCCGTTGTCACATGTTTTGGTTGTGGCAAGGACGAAACTGCCCTGACTGCAAAAAGGGTCAAGTTAGAGAACAATCACAGGAGCAGGTACCGAAAAGCAGATTCAATTTTCTTAGCAATTCCGATTCTCGAAAGCCTTTAGTACAATTTCGTATCATGGGACAAGAAGGAATAGCGTTCTTAGACACGGGGTCAAAAATTAATTTAGCCGGATATACCCTGTGCAAGACGTACCAATTCTAGCATACCTTGATGATCTCATCATTTTGTCATCGAATCTAGAAGAACATTTGCGTCATTTAGAACGCTTATTCCAGAGACTATCGCTATTTAAGTTGAGGTTGAATAGAAAGAAGTGCAACTTTGCCTGCACCGAAGTTAAATATTTGGGTCATCTGATCACACCATCAGGACTGCAGCCAGATCCAGATAAAGTGTCGGCAATTAAGAATATGCCCCGGCCCAAAAACCTTAAACAGCTGCTATTGTTTTTGTAAACGTATTCTTGGTTCCGTCGTTTTATCAAGAATCTTACAGACATTTCGAAACCCCTCACAGTCCTGACCAAGGAGGCAGCAAAATGGGAGTGGGGAACAAATCAAGAAGAAGCCGTCCAGAACCTAAAGAATCTGTTGTCGAGCGCCTCCATCCTGCGTCGAGCCGATCCAAGCCTGCCATATACAATAAGAACAGATGCTAGTTCGTATGCTTTGGGAGCAGTGTTACTCCAGGGGGAGGGTACCGACGAAAGACCAGTCGAGTATGCCAGTCGGCTACTCACCAAAGCCGAGCAAAATTACCATACGACCGAACGAGAAGCATTGGCCGTTGTATGGTCCGTACAGAAATTCGCTGGTTATCTGGAAGGGACCAGACCAGACCACCAACTGTTAAAATGGTTAATGTCCTTGAAGTCTCCTACAGGACGTCTGGCCAGGTGGGCGCTGTCCTTACAGCCCTACGATATCAAGATTGACTATACCCCGGAAAGGAAGAATGTTGTAGCTGATCTGTTATCTCGCCCGGTGGTACAGGAAAGTGACGTCAATCTCTTAACCGCTTCTTTCCCAACGAAATCTTCTTCGGATATTCGACAGGAGCAAATGGAAGATGAAGAATTATCAAGGATAATCATCGCACTGGAATCCAATGAAGCCTCAGAAGTAGACACTAAACGATGGATTGAACGTGGTTATATTCTGTCAAATGGAATACTTAATTATTAATAATTATCCTTGATAATTCTTCGTCTTCCATTTGCACCTGTCGAATATCCGAAGAAGATTTCGTTGGGAAAGAAGCGGTTACGAGATTGACGTCACTTTCCTGTACCACCGGACGAGATAACAGATCAGCTACAACATTCTTTCCTTTCCGGGGTATAGTCAATCTTGATATCGTAGGGCTGTAAGGACAGCGCCCACCTGGCCAGACGTCCTGTAGGAGACTTCAAGGACATTAACCATTTTAACAGTTGGTGGTCTGGTCTGGTCCCTTCCAGATAACCAGCGAATTTCTGTACGGACCATACAACGGCCAATGCTTCTCGTTCGGTGGTATGGTAATTTTGCTCGGCTTTGGTGAGTAGCCGACTGGCATACTCGACTGGTCTTTCGTCGGTACCCTCCCCCTGGAGTAACACTGCTCCCAAAGCATACGAAGTAGCGTCTGTTCTTATTGTATATGGCAGGCTTGGATCGGCTCGACGCAGGATGGGGGCGCTCGACAACAGATTCTTTAGGTTCTGGATGGCTTCTTCTTGATTTGCTCCCCACTCCCATTTTGCTGCCTTCTTGGTCAGGACTGTGAAGGGTTTCGAAATGTCTGTAAGATTCTTGATAAAACGACGGAACCAAGAACACGTTTGCAAAAACGATAGCAGCTGTTTAAGGTTTTTGGGCCGGAGCATATTCTTAATTGCCGACACTTTATCTGGATCTGGCGGCAGTCCTGATGGTGTGATCAGATGACCCAAATATTTAACTTCGGTGCAGGCAAAGTTGCACTTCTTTCTATTCAACCTCAACTTAAATAGCGATAGTCTCTGGAATACGCGTTCTAAATGACGCAAATGTTCTTCTAGATTCGATGACAAAATGATGAGATCATCAAGGTATGCTAGAATTGGTACGTCTTGCACAGGGTATATCCGGCTAAATTAATTTTTGACCCCGTGTCTAAGAACGCTATTCCTTCTTGTCCCATGATACGAAATTGTACTAAAGGCTTTCGAGAATCGGAATTCTTCCACAAATTCTTGTAAGGAGAGAATCACGTTGGGCGTCACTTGTAGGGTGATGGCTAGCTGGCCATGCAGTTCATGGAGGGGGGCACAAAACCAAGACAAAAGTAACTACCACTTTATTATTTCTTAGAGTACAAAAAAATATATCGGGCACCACGTGCCGTACAATTCCCATAACCCTCTTAACCTCTAACTCCTCAGTCTCTTAGTTTTCTTTTTCTAGCGCTGCCATCTCACGGTAGCGGACCGGTAGCTTCCAATTATGCTGGGGTCGAGGAGGAATGCCCGTTACATATGTACTTACTTGAAAATAGTTAATTTTTAGTTATTTTACCATAGGTAAACGTTTGTTATCCAGGGTTCTGCTATTTTTAGAGATTATTTTAAAAATTCTTTTTTATTGCCTTTATATAGGTCAAGTATAACATAAATCCGTGGGCGCCTTTATAAAAATCGATTTATAATTTTCTTAATAATAAAAACATACTTACTGGTGGAGCGAACAGGGGTACGGGTGGGAAACAAACAGCAAAAATTCAATGTAAAACAAAAACAGTAAATCACTTAACATAAAGCAGTCAGTATCCATTAAAACATAAAAAATAATTTTAACCATAAAAAGAAATTTTCAAAAATCTCAGCAGAAACCTGGTTAACGAGCAATTACCGATTTTGAAATTAATATTTAATAAGGATGGTATTAGGATTTATTGGACCTCATCGATATGCTGATCTAACACCTGAGCAGATATCTGTCATAATTAGAAATTTGTAGCTTGCATTTTACCTCAAATGATAATTAATAATAATAATAAGTTAATACTTGCTACCTCAACTGTCTGATAGAGGTTAGTAAAATGAATAATTTATTTTTTTAAGAAAATCATAAGCATCATTTATGTTGATTATAGTAAAACGTAATAGTATAATTACGTAAATATATCTATTACCCACTTTATATTCAAATGAATTTAATAAAAAATATTACCTAATAGTCTGTAAAGCAGAACTAGTTAATTGATAATATATTAATTGCCTAAGAGAACCATAAAATTAAATTTATTCCTGAGCATTTGGTATCTGCAGAACGGATTATCCCTATTTTTATAATTCATAATAATATGGTGGTAATATTGGGAATTATTTATTATATGAAAGATTACACAAAGTATTATTATTATTACTAATGTATTTATTTTCTATGATTCTAGTTCTAGTACAAATTGCAGGAGACAGTCAGGACTCCATTTACCATGATGTCCAGGTTCAAACGGAAATTTTTCAAGAAGGTAATAACTACCTGAGTAGTTGGGCAAAAAATACTTGCATTAATTCGAATATTCAAATTTTGTTCTATTTTTTTGTCAGGGACTAGATGTGATTTTAAACTTTAAAATATATTTTTCAGAGCAAAGCTGCCAAACACCGATGAAACTCTCCGCGAACTCGCCAAGAAAAAGCGACAGCCTCATCAAGTAAATGCGCATTACCAGAATCATTCTAGAAGTTGGTTTCTGGACAAACAATATCCTGCTCAGTATACTCTACAAATCAAAGTACAAAAAAATACCAGAAGGAACCAGGTATTCCAATGAATTTAAGCAGTTCTTTACCCAAAAGCATATGAGAAACTTTCAACCTTTTGCCGATTATCTTCAACGATTCATACAAAATTGGTGTAGGTAAACGATACAACTGGGGCTCAATGATGTGATTGATGTGTTATTGAAAGAGACTGTGTTGTATTCTATGATGTATTAATTTGCTTGTTCTGTATTCTTTGTATATTCGGTGTTCCGTTGTCATCATCCAAAAACGGACATTACGTATTTTTGTGATTACCGCTCAACAACCTGATTGAAAATGTAATGTACGATGAGAAATCATTAAACATCTTGAATAGCAAAAGTGTTTTATTAGATATAAGAACCCAAGAATATAACATGGTGTCAAGTGTGTAGATGAGAGCAGCTAGTTTAAGCTCACAGTGACAATAAAGAAAAGGAGAGGCAAATATTGTACTCAACAGAAAAACCGAAGCAAACGGCACAACATGGAGGCATTCAGACCACCAAACCCGTTAACAGAATATGATCAAAAGAATTGGTCATTGTGGAAACAGAAATTTGATATTTATTTGCGGGCAGCAAACAAAAAGAGTGTTGATGAAGATACCAAAATAGCGATTTTATTGAACTCTCTAGGTGATGAAGGACTTGATATTTTTAATACGATACCACCTGAGCAAACAAAAACCTTGGCAGATGTCTTAAAAGCATTTGATGAGTACTTTATTCCCAAAAAGGTTATACCGATGGAAACATTCAAGTTTAATAACTTTACCAAATCAGATGCACAGTCAATTGAACAATACCTAACAGACCTAAAAACTCAAGCCAAGCTATGCAGTTTTACATGTACAAAGGCTGATTGCAATGCTAGCTATGAAGAGCGTATGATACGGGATAGATTAATCCTAGGTATTAATGATAAACAGATCCAAGCCAGGCTGATAAGAGAACCAGATTTAACCACTTCGAAAATTGTAGACTACTGTAAGTCAATTGCCTTGAGCAAACAACATTTAAAAACACTCAACCCAGAAGAAGAAGTTCATGCCCTGCGAAAGGATGTGAAAACCTTCCAGCAAGAAAAGAAATTGTGTTCCAGATGTTTATATGAACATGTTCCTGGGAGATGTCCAGCATACGGCAAGACATGTGCATCCTGTCAACGAATAGGACATTTCGCCAAAGCATGTTTTGGAAAGAAAATTAAGAACAAAACTGATGAAGATATTGAACCACACAACGTTTTTCAAGAAGATGAGAAAAGAAAAATATACGATGCAAAAGAAGCTGATCAACAGGAGACGCGACATCAGAGTAGAGAAAAGAAAGTTAGAAGTTTAGAAGAAGTACTTATGACTGATCCGAGTTCCAGTAATCAGATGCACATCAATACATGCAATCAAGGTACAGATAAATCATGGTTTGCCAACATATTAGTAGAAGGTCATATAGTTGAATTTAAACTTGATTCAGGTTCTGATTGTAGCGTTTTACCAAATCATATTTTGAAAAAATTCAATATCAAGTATAATATGAAAAGTAGTCCAGTCACTTTAGTGTCCTATGGCAACTTTAGATTTAAACCTATAGGAGAAGTTGTTTTAGGGTGTAAATTTAAAGATGTGGAAAATAATGTGAAATTTCATGTAGTTGACTTTCAAACAGAGGCCCTGTTTGGTTTACAAGATTGTATGAAATTTAATTTGATTTATCGAACTGATTCATTAGTATCACCCTTGAAGACCAAGCAGGACTTTTATGAGAAATACACTGATGTTTTTGAAGGATTAGGTAAAATTCCTGGAGTTTGCTCCATTCAGTTAACTAAAAATGCAAAACCTGTTATTCAATACCAAAGAAGAGTTCCATTTTCATTACATAATAAGCTCAAAGAAACCCTTGATGACCTTGAATATAAAAATGTAATTCAAAAAGTTGATTATCCTACAAGTTGGGTACATAACCTATTGTTAGTAGAGAAACCTGATAAAAGTTTAAGAATATGTATAGATCCAAAGCTTTTGAATCAGTATATCCGTAGAGAACATTTCTTGATCCCCACTAGCAATGATATAATAAGTAAATTATCAGGAAAGTGTATCTTTACTGTAATAGATATGAAAGATGGATTTTGGCAACTTGAGCTAGATAGTCAAAGTGCTGATCTTTGCACATTTAATACCCCATTTGGACGGTATAGATTCAATAGAGTTCCATTCGGAATATCTAGTGCACCCGAAATTTTTCAACGGAAGAACTTTGAAATTTTTGGAGACATACCTGGTGTAGATTTATATTTCGATGACCTTATAATTTCCGGTGTAGATGAAGGATCACATGACAAAGCACTAATTGAAGTAGTTAACCGTGCCTTAAAAAATAATTTGAAATTTAATTTTAAAAAACTGCAGTACAAACTGAAGGAAGTAATTTTTATGGGTCAGGTCATTTCGTCTGAGGGTGTTAAACCTGATAAAAAAATATTGAAGCTCTAATAGCTATTGAACCGCCAAAAAATCGACATGAAGTTTTGAGGATTTTAGGTTTATTGAAATTTTTCTCAAAATTTATCCCAAACCTGTCAGATTTAACAAAATATCTGAGGGAACTTACTAAGAAAAATATAGCCTTCTCTTGGACTTATGATCATCAAAAAGAATTAGATCTACTCAAATCAATAATTTCAGAACCCCCATTACTTAAAATATTCAATCCAAAACTACCAATTCTAATTCAGTGTGATTCAAGTAGTCAGGGATTAGGTGCTTGTTTGATCCAAAGTGGACATCCCATCAGTTTTACATCTAGATCTCTATCCAACTCCGAGAAAAAATGGGCTCAAATTGAGAAGGAGTTATTAGCCATTGTGTTTGCAGTTGAGAAATTTCATTATTTCGTGTATGGCTATGAGATCATAATTCAAAGTGACCATAAGCCTCTAATACCCATATTTTCAAAGGATCTAGGTACAGTTAGTGTACGCTTACAAAGAATGCTCCTAAAATTACTAAAATATAACATAAAAATTACATATTTGCCTGGAAAAGACATGTTGGTTGCAGATGTTTTATCTCGCGCTTTTATTAAAGACCATGTAGATAATGATCCAGAAATGGAATATACAATTCACTCCCTGTCAAATGATTTATCCATGACAAATGAAAAAAAAATTGCATTCATTAAAGAAATTGATTCTGATGAAATCTTGTCAAAAGTTAAAAAATATTGTGCCACATCTTGGCCAGATAGTTCCAAAGGTTTATCACATGATCTTAAGATATTCTATAAAATGAGAGACAATATATACCTTTCTAATGACTTACTTTTTCTTAATCTAAAAATAATTGTTCCTACATCTCTAAGAAACGAAATGTTGAAGTTGATTCATGAACCACATTTTGGGATCGAAAAATCAAAACAAAGAGCTCGTCAAATACTTTATTGGCCTAACTTGGCTAACGATATAGAAACATACATAAGCAAATGTGTAACGTGTCAAATCAATAGAAATTCTAACCAAAGAGAAACATTACAATCTCATGAGCAACCTAACCGCATATGGCAATATTTACATTCTGATTTTTTTGAGTACAAAGGGAAAAACTATTTACTCATTGTAGATTCCTATTCTAACTGGATAGAAGTTTCTAAAACAAAATACAAGACAGTGGATGAAGTAATCAACTTCTGTAAAAATAAATTTATGCAATTTGGAATCCCAGACAAATTTTTTTCAGATAATGTACCTTATAATTCCAAAAAATTTCATGAGTTCGCAAAAGACTGGAATTTTGAATTAGTCTTTAGTAGCCCACATCATCATCAGTCCAATGGGTTGGCTGAAAGATGTGTCGGTATAGTAAAAAACATGTTGAAAAAATGCAAAGATGAATCTGAATTACCCTTATTTCTAATGGAATACCATTCAACACCTATTCCGCAAATGAAATATTCACCATCTCAGTTGTTTTTGCAAAGAATTATAAAAACAAAGTTACCTATCTCTGAAAAATTATTGAAACCTAAATTAATTGATCCCGCTAAAATACAATCAAAATTAGAAGCAAAACAATTAAAGACAAAACAAACTTACGACAGACACGCAAGAGATCTTCCAAAACTTGAAAAGGGAGAAAACATACTAATCCAAAAAGGAAAAACGTGGGAAAAGGGAAAAATAAAAGATATAGTTGATAAAAGATCATATATTGTTGAAAACTCTTGTGGAAATATCTACAGAAGAAATCGAAAATTCCTCAACAAATCCAATTTAAATTTTGAAGAAAATGAGAGTATTCTGTATGACTTTCATATTTCTGATAATTCAACAGACATAATGAACGTAATCTCCACAGATGATAATGGTACGCAATGTGTATCATCAGAATCTTCAGATTTGAACGAAACCTTGAATGATACCGATAATACTGCGCAAAATTGTAGTGATACTCAAATTGAAATTGAATCTCAGAATGGTGGTGAGGATTCAAAGGAAATGCTCTCTACTGATCCTAAAACTGAAACTACTATTGAGTTGTCTTTAAACGATAATACTGAATTTTCTGTTCATAGTGATAGTTCTCAGTTTAGTACGGGTTTCAATGAGAAAACCAAGTTGAAACGTGTACGTAAACCACCAACCTACTTGAGTGATTTCATTTGTAATAATGAGCTAACTGATAGTGACTGATATATATTAATGTTTGTTTATTTTAGCTTAGTATAGTGTTTATTGAAAAAAAAAAAAAAACGTGTTGTATTCTATGATGTATTAATTTGCTTGTTCTGTATTCTTTGTATATTCGGTGTTCCGTTGTCATCATCCAAAAACGGACATTACGTATTTTTGTGATTAACGCTCAACAACCTGATTGAAAATGTAATGTACGATGAGAAATCATTAAACATCTTGAATAGCAAAAGTGTTTTATTAGATATAAGAACCCAAGAATATAACAGACTGTATATTGTGTTTAGATGAAATATGTTTGTGCGATTCGCTATGAACACAGTTCGTTGTCAAAGTACAGGCTTTACACCAGCGTTTCCACGTTCGGACGAGGACTAAGGTGTCTAGATGATGCTAACCGAGACCTACGTGCAATCATACAGAATGAAAATTTCGTAGCCGAAATTACGCTTTACCTAGACAGGTTAGCCCAAACAATAAAGGAAGCAAGGGAAAGACAGGAGAAGTCGCAGGATATGACTAAAAGTCATGCAGATCGCCATCGCAGGGATGCTTCACCATATAAGAAGGGTGATTTGGTATTAGTGAAGAGTCACCTCCTTAGCAAAAAGCAAGACGCGTTTACCTCCAAATTTGCACCCATCAGGGATGGGCCTTGTCATCTGCGATGTGGTAACACCCCCAACGTTCCAGATAGCATCTCAGGACCAGCCGAATTACCCGGTAGGGAAGTATCACCATTCGGCCCTAACACCGTACCATGGGTCGAACACTCAAACCCCAGAACATGCCATACGGAAACGGGGCCGACCGCCTACCCAGGCAGTAGTGACACCACCAGGGAACAGCTTCAGAACGATAAAGCCCAGGGCAATGTTGACAGCTGCTCCCGCTAGGAAGAAGACTGACGATGACCACGACGAATTTGGACCACGCACGGGACGTAAGCGTGATCCAAAGGGGGAGGTTGTATCGGGCATTCCTCCTCGACCCCAGCGTAATCGGAAGCTACCTTGAGATGGCAGTGCTAGAAAAAGAAAACTAAGAGACTGGGAAGTTAGAGTTTAAGAGGGTTATGGGAATTGTACGGCACGTGGTGCCCGATATATTTTTTTGTACTCTAAGAAATAATAAGTGGTAGTTAGTTAGTAAGTACTTTTGTCTTGGTTTTGTGCCCCCCTCCATGAACTGTATGGCCAGCTAGCCATCACCCTACACATACTTATTAAAAGGACATACCTTTCTTGGTTTATTGGACAACGAAAAAACGACAATCCCGTTGTTCCTATCTTACTATAAAAACCATTCACTGATCAATACGCATCCAATTCACAATATGTAAATAGTAATTGAGACTCACAACGCACCAGGCAGGACACACTATCTGCTCTGAACACAGTTCACAGCGAAACACGAAATGAGATAAACCTCAGACAGAGACGACAAACTGTATATACGCAAACTGAATTCAGCGTATTTATTAGTAGTAGTAGAGTCTTGAAAAAAAATGAATTTCGAAATCTGTCTATTTGGTTTTACATATATTGATAATATAAATATTATAGCTTTTTACGGGATGAAAACATTCACAAATAATTACTTATCATTGTAGGAATGTATTATATACAATATCTCGTTCATTTCAAGCCATATTTTTGAATAAATCGGGAAAAACCATTACGTGACCTTGAAAATCCAACATTTTTCTGTAAATAATGCTCCTGTAGGCAGAAGTGAGAGATACCGCTCTCACCTCTGCAAACTACAGTTTGCATTGATATTTCAGATATTTAAATATAACTGATACAAGCAATTATTGGTGTTTCTGTTATTCTGTTGGTATACTGTTCATGCGGGAAGGTATATTTGCTACTAAATCTCCCAGCGTTCCCATTTCATCTTCGTGAATAACTTCAGGACCTAAATTTCAAAATAAATTATCCATAATATGAAAGATATTTCCAAACTATCAGTTATAAATGGAAATTATAATGACAGTTATAGCAAAATTGAAGATTTTGGTAAGAAGATATTTCACAACAAAAAGAGAGAATCTCTCAAATAGTATATAAGTACGTAATTCAGAATTTCAGTACGTCAAAGATAACAACAGCGCCACATACTAGATACAAAAAGATGGGTTCTGTAATGATTGTTTATTGATAGTTGTCATATTAAAGACGTCAACTTTTTAATTACCTGATTAGTAACTGATTGGTCGTGTCCACAGCAGTGTCTGATTACCAATCGATTAGTAATCAGTAATCAAAATGTTGACGTCTTCAATGTGACAGCTATCAGAAAACCATAGTAACATAAGCTATATTTTGTTTCAAATATTTCTCAATTCTATTATGGACCTCTATCGTTCCGTTTACCACATATTCTTTTCTTCATTATAAACATATTGAATAGAAAATACGTTTTCTTCTTCCATTTTCAATTCCTATAATATATGTAATTGTCGAATTAAATTATTTCAAATCATTTGACAAGTGTCAGTTTGACAAATGATGCATCAGTAATCAGTCGTGTCCACAAGATACCGATTTTTGATTACTGGTTACTAGTCGATTAGTAATCAGGCACTGCTGTGGACACGACCATCGATAATAGACCAATTGCATTAATGATTTAAATTCTCCGCATGCGTGACCCATCTGCCATAGGGTACCTCTATTCAACTTTATGTAGATGAAATTTTCTCTCGTAAAGCGCATAGATGTCATAGTTCATAAAGAAATTAATATAGACGGTCATAGACAGCCATTAGCATGGAATTAGTAGGGCACAGGCATAGGACATTCTGTTCAAAACAGTAACATTTCAAATGAAAGTGGCCGTTGCAAACGTCCCGCCCCGCATGCTGAGAACAATTTTCGCTTAATGCAATCGGTCTATTAGGCTTTGGACCCGACCATTGAAATATATCAATATTTCTAAGCAGGTGCTGTGCTAAGCAGTATGACAGAAAGATTGAGGTACGTGCGAAGTACGAAAGAGTGGGAAGTTAGGCCACACCCAAGATTTTTAGATATATCCTTGGGCCACACCCAAGGTTTCTAGATAGGTTAGATTGTGACTTTGTGAGAGGGAATGACGCCTCATCGAGGGTGCCGCTTGCCGTCATTCTTCTTTGTTTACATGGTGGTTAGGAGTTCTTTTGAATTTTCCTGGTTTCATTTTCAAGTTTGAGGTGTTTTATTTGACTATTTTCTTTTAAAAAACTGTTTCCGTATTTGTTGTGATTCGCTTCGCTGTGATTATTTACATGGACTTAGAAGCTAGAAGCTTTTCAAAAGACATTTATTTTGTCCTATACCTTTGTGTTTTATACTAATAGATATTTTGGGCTTATGAACAATCAGTTTTGCTCGTCTTAATATCTTCTTAATATCCAGACATAATACAACACATATCTCTGTCACTGTCTTGTTCAAAAGAAAGACAGGATAGACATATGAGTTACAGAAAAAATTATGACTATAACAGTTAGACAAGTATGAACTATGATACTTTATAATGATAATTAATTGGTTATAGGTGCTAAATATGCCAGGAGGAACTGTGTGCACTGTGGCTACCTGCAAAAGAAATTTTAAAAAAGCTAGAGAAAAAGAGGAAGATCTTATATGTTCCTTAGATTTCCAAATTACCGACTCTAAAATTCAAAAAGAATGAGATCGAAAATTTGCAAGAAAGGATGAATGGAATCCGATTGAAAAAAGGCTTTACAGTAAACATTTCAAGCTTGATGATTATGAGGATGAAATGCAGGTTAGATTACTGAATTTATAACCGAAAAAACTGTTTAAAGATGGTAAGTATACTAAAATCTCAATTACTACACTTGCATAAATATCGACTTCCTGTCTCAAATGTTATATATCTGTGCATGTATTTATCTAAACACTTTGTAATTTTGAAGATTTTCTAACAAAATCTGTTCACTACTATTTAAACAAACTAAGATTTGCTGTTCTACCTAATGGCATTGAAATATGTACGATCTGATAAATATATACAAATTATTCAGGTAAAGTGAACTAAAATGTAAATAATATTAATGTTTTTTTTTCAGCAATTCCATCACTGTTTTTGCCATCCTCTAATAAAAAGCCAGTTGGTGACCGTAGTCAACGTATGCTTAAGAAGGAGAGAGAGGCAAATGTTGGAAAACTACTACAAGACAGCAACATAAGATCATCACCATCACCAATATCATCATTGTTAATTATTAATAGCATCATTATAAGTGTATTTTTAACATTCTGTAAACGTTTATTAATAATAATCAAGTACTTGTAAGATTTATTGGATCTGACGATACTTTTGTGAGTGGTCTTGAATCTATCATGAATTCAAATTCACAGAATACAGTCATTGAAATTTCATCTTTCAATTTCTGCTCTATGAAAATTGCATTAAAGGTCTTCTTCATGGATCTTATTAATCTCTCCCACGCCCCGCCCATATTTGGAGGTGCAGATGGATTGAATCGCCAGTTTATTCCTTGCTTGGTAACAACATCTTCAATTTTTTCCATGTCCAAATCTTTTATTGCATTTTGTAATTCTGTTAATGCATCCCGCAGGTTGGTCCCATTGTCAGATATTATTTCTTTAATATTTCCTCTTCTGGCAATCATTCTTCTTAAGGCTAATATAACAGAATCAGTTGTCAAGGAATGTTTAACTTCCAAATGAATGGCACGAACGGTTATGCAGGTAAAAATTACTCCCCAACGTTACTATTCTTGTCCTTTTCCTACTGTCACATGAAAAGGTCCGAAATAATCAATTCCTGTATAAGTAAATGCTTTTATGTTTGGGGTTAGTCTGCACATTGGTATTTGTCCCATTTCTGGAGTTTTCGGATTGGCTTTATTAATTCTGCATTTCTGGTAATTTGTAAATGCTGTCTTTACTGCTGATCGTCCTCTTATAATCCAAATTGTTTGCCTTACTTCATTAAAAATTGTTTCTATTCCTTGATGTCCATATTGTAACGGGAATTTATATTAAAACTGGGTTCGATTTATTTTCACTTATTTATTTATACCAATAACTACATGGCTATATACATATTTATATTCACAATTATTTCTTGGACTATATATAACTTTCTACTGTCTATGATCTATGACCGACTGACTATCTATCACTAACTGTCAATGTCTGTGATCGACTCTGTTTATATCCACTTAACCTCCTATCTCGAAACTTCTCGTTCGTTCTAATATATTGTTCTGGATGTATTTCCCAATATATTCCTTCGAGAGTAATCGAGGTGCTTCCGTGGCTCCAGAGTGTTCCTCCAGATATTTGTGTGTGGGTGTCTTTATTCGGGTAAGTCTTCTCATTACACTGCCCCCTCCTTAGCATCTGATCGTCCCGATCAGAATCATCTTTGGTAGTACCTTGCTGGATTTCCGTTCCATGGCGGAATCTGCACTTGGTTCCTGCCAGGCATACACCCTTGTTGAAGAAGTAACAGTCTATCGTCTTTCCCAAGTATACTCCTCTTGGATTGAAGCAACACACGGTAATTTGCACACCAGCGTCCTGGAAGATGTATTCGATCATGCTCCTTACAATCTTCCAATCTAGTCCTTCTAACCCGCAGCCTATTTTCGGAAGATCCAACTTCTTGATGTCATAATTTCTGACTTCATTCCTTAGGCTCTTCAGGGCATGCAAGATTTCCTTGTAAATGGGTTTTCCTCTAGACATCTTCGTAACCAAATAGAAGCGGTTCCGATTACCATCGCAGAACTTTTCCTACTCTTGGTCGTTGGGCTGACAATTCATCCAGTCTTCCAAACTTTCTTTTAAACACCAGAAAAATTCCTCGGCCCATACGTAGATCCATCCTACACAATGGGCAATAGAAACGTCGGCTGGTAGTTTGAAAAGGTCTTGTTGAACCTCAACTGTCACACCGAGTCTGACCTTCTTCCGATCCGCGTAGTTGGACATGAAGTCGCTGAAACTGACATTTCGCTCCTCAACGTTCTTTTCTTGAAGAGCCACTCGTGCTTCCTCCTAGTTGTTCCATGCAACGTATGGAGCGAGTCAGTTTATGTGCACCACTTTAGGTTTTTCCCTTGATAACTTTCGGATACGACAGATGACTTCATTTATCCTCTCCATAATTTCATATGGACCTTCCCATTGCCTTTGGAGTTTGGGACAAAGGCCTCGGCGTCGTTGGGGATTATACAGCCAAACCAGGCCCCCACGTTGAAGACTCCATCAGTTGATCGAATATTGTAGTGGTGCTTCATTCGTCCACTGGCAAGCTGGATGTTCTGTCTGGCTAACTCATGGACTTTATCCATTCTAGCTCTTAATTGGTCGACGTATCCTTCTCCTGCGACACTGTCCTCTGTAGGTCTACGTCCAAATTCCAGGTTAAAGGGTAGGCGTAACTCACGCCCCAACATTAAACTGGCAGGAGTCTGACCAGTTGTTTCATTCACAACCATCAGGAACAAATGGATGTACTAGTCTCAATCTCGCTGATTTTCTGAAACAACCTTAGAAAGATGCTTGCCCATGGTTCGGTTCATCCTCTTTACCATTCAGTCCGATTGAGGATGCAAAGGGGTCGTTCTGGTCTTGTTCGCACCTATTAGTCTGCACACATCTTGCAACAGGGCTGACTGGAACGCCAAAACGTGAAAAGAATTCTTTCACCAACACCTCGGCGACGGTCGAAACTTCTTGGTTAGGGATTGCGTACGCTTCTGTCCCTTTTGTGAAATAATCCATGGCTACTAGGATATACTTATTCCCATTGTTCGTTTCAGGAAATGGCCCCGCAATATCCACAGCAACTCGCTCCATGGGACTCCCAACATTATACTGCCTCATAGGTGCCCGCTTTCTGCCAAGTGGTCCATTGCTCGCAGCACACACTTCACACCTACGGCACCACTGTCTCACATCCTCTTTGCAATTCACCCAATAGAATCGCTCTCGAACCTTCTGCAGAGTGCAGTAATACCAAAATGTCCACCCGAGGCTCCGTCATGTAGCTGACGTAGTACCTCCGGCACTTTGCTTCTTGGCACAACTAGTTGTAATCTGGATTCAGTGCCATCTTTAGACTCAAAGGTTCTATACAGCAGATCATCTCTTAGTACAAGACAGTCCCATTGGTTCCAATATGATTTCACTTCCAGGCTTCGTAAGCTTATATCCTGCCAAGACGGAACATGGGTCATTCTCTTGGGCCAGTTTCATTTGTTCGGGCTGCCACTCCTTATTCTCTACGGTTGTTCGTCGTATAGGGCAAAGCTTCTCTTCCATCTTCGAGCAGTGGGTGCAGTTATAGTTGCACGGTCTTCTGGATAAGGCATCTGCGTTTCCATGAACTTTTTCTGCCCTGTGCTCGATGTCATAGTCATATTCCTGAAGACGTTCTAACCATCTTGCCACTTGTCCTTCAGGATTACGGAATTGCAGGAGCCACTTCAACGCTGCATGGTCAGTTCTAACTAGAAAGCGGCGACCATACAAATACTTATGAGAGTGTTCGCAGGCTTTCACTACTCCCAACACTTCCCTTCTGGTAACGCAATAATTCCTCTCCGATTTTGACAAAACCTTGCTGAAGTAGGCAATCACTTTCTCCTGCCCGTCTTGAATCTGAGAGAGGACAGCACCAATGGCTGTATTACTGGCATCTGTGTCCAACACCAATTTTCCGTCATGCCTCGGATAGCCCAAGATTGGTGCGCTGATAAGAGCTTCTTGCAGTTGTTTGAAAGCTCTGTGACACTTATCATTCCAGGAATATTCTTTGCCTTCTTCTGTTAGTTTAGTTAGAGGCTTAGCGATGTTGGCAAAACCTTTCACAAACCGTCGGTAGTAGGTACACAAGCCCAGAAAACTTCTAATCTCATGCTTGTTCTTGGGAATAGGCCATTCCTTAATAGCTGTTATCTTTTTTGGGTCTGCAGTGACGCCGTCCCCAGCTACGATGTGACCCAGATATCTTACTTCACGTCGAAACAGATAACATTTCTTAGGACTCAGCTTCAGGTTGGCCACACGTAATCTTTGGAAAGCTTCTCTTAAATTCTTCGAGTGTTCCTCAAATGATTTTCCTACCACGATTACGTTATCCAAATACACTAGGCAAGTTTAACATATCATTCCTCTCAAAACTGCTTCTATGAGCCTCTCAAATGTAGCGGGAGCATTGCATAGTCCAAACGGCATCACAGTGAATTGCCAGAGCCCTGATCCTATCGAGAAAGCAGTCTTTTCTCGATCTGCGGAATCCATTCCAACTTGCCAGTATCCACTTTTCAGATCTAGTGTAGAAAACCATCGTGACCCAGAGAGAGTATCTAGGGTATCATCTATTCTGGGTAACGGATAACTAGCCTTCTTAGAGACTGAATTCAGAATTCGGTTATCTACACAGAATCTTGTAGAACCATCCTTTTTCTTCACGAGCACTACTGGCGAGGTCCAAGGTGATTTCTTGAATTATTTTCTCGGTTTCGTCTCTTTTGTTCAATGGAAGTCTTCTTAGCTGCTGTCTTATTGGCTGAGCGTTCCCCGTGTTAATCTTGTGAGTCACTATACTTGTTTTACCTTTGTATTCTTCTTCCATCGCAAATACGTCCTGGAATTCTACAAGCATATCTCTCACTTTTCGTAATTGTTTCTCGTCTAAGTCCTGGACAGTCTTGATGACCACATCAACCAGCTCTTTCGAATTTCCGGTCCTGGATGCTTTACTAGTTGTTCTTACAGAGCATATCGCTGATACAGGAACACAATTTCCAACCATACTTCCCTTGCTCAACTTAATGGGACTCTGCCTTAAATTCATTACACTGACAGGAACGATATCTCCTACTCGAACAAGAGCTTTAGCTGTCAAAAATTCCTTATTATTCATTTCTTCTACCAGTCTCAGACTTACAGATTTGCAGTATCCGTCCGGGTTGGTCATCAATGTTTTTTCTCTCTAGCCGGGTATTATTACATCACTAGTCGTTATCAATCGGACAACATCTTCGTTATCCTCGTGAAAGGACAGTTCTTCATTATCGACCTTCAAGACACCATTTCTGACATCCAACACAGCCCCAAGCTTCTTCAAGAGGTCCATTCCCAAAATAAACTGATCAGATATGTCAGCAATTAAAACTCTGTGCTTGATGGTGATCTTGCCAATGCTGATGGTCATGCTAGCTTCACCATGTGTTCTTATTTTCTCTCCAGTCGCTGTTTTGAGTTGGACCTTTGTTGGTAATATCCGGGAATGATCTTTGATGAGCTCTGGTCTGGCTATTGTTCTTGTTGATCCGGTGTCTATTAGGAGCGTTCTGTCTTCTCCATTGATTTGACCATCGATGTATAAACTCAAGGCTCCGCCAGAGGATGACACATTGACCGTAATTACTGGGGCACTATTTCTGCAGGTCGACGATTGCCCCCTCATCTCGACCCATTCTAGTTTTCCGATTGTGCAACCTTCTTCTTACAACTGCGGCGTACGTGTCCTAGCTCACCACAGTTCCAACACCTTGGCTCTCTCTTCTTTGATTGCGCTCCCGTAACTAGCTTCCTTATCATGTCTAACAGGGGCTCTCTGTTGGATTGGTCTTCTTCCTCGATTGCTCTTACACGGTGCCCTAGGGAAGTTTGGCTAGCGGCTTCATGCTCCAAAGCAATAGCTAGTGCTTCTTCTAGCAATTTTGGTCTGGCCAACTTCAACGCCTTCTGCACCTCGCTCTCTCTTAATCCATTCACAAATGTGTCCACCGCAATTTCATCAAGGAAGCTATCGGCAGCTGTAGGATATGCTAGTCGCACAATACGAGCTACCTCTCATTCAAATTCTTGCAGACTCTCATTTGCACGATGCACCCAAGATCGCAGTTGTGCTTTGTATACTTGCTGGAGATGACTGTCTCCATACCGATTCTCCAATTTAGAAAGCAAGACTTGGTAGTTTGCCTTGTCAGCCGGAATAGACCTAAGGACGTCTGCTGCATCACCTCCTAAAACAGCGATTAAGGAAACAGCTTTCTGTTCTTCGGTCCACTGGTTAGCCATTGCCACTGCTTCAAACTGTTTTCGATAGGTTGACCAGGAGCACTTTCCATTAAAGTTTGGAAGCTTAACTCTCATACTACCTACGGCTAAGTCATCTTCGCCTTTGAATGTCTGGCTCCCACTGCAATTACCATTCTTAACTGCCATATCCAGTGTCTTGATTTTTTGTTGCAGTTGCTTCATCACGCATCACTTTTTCTGAAAACATCTTTTATTTCATCATGAAGAGTTAATTTTTCGAGACTTCATCGAATTTCACCCCAAATGTCCTGGTTACTTCCTCAAATCTTTCATTATTATTTCTAGAAATTTCTTCGAACTTTTTCAGTAACATTTCTTCCGGAGAATGGAACTCGAATAAATCAGGATCTTCTCCATTTTCCATCAAAGTGTCCCTTAACCGTTTCTGGAGGGTCGCTCTATTACCGGAATCATCACAATCCCGCTCCACCAACTGTTCTTTCAGTTGTTTCACTGTTAACTGCAGTAATTTCATTTTGAATTGTCTTCATAAACAAAGTCAATTAGCCAATACAGTTTTCAAAAACGAACAAGTCTTCACACTTACACGAGAACGAGCAAAAGTCTTCACATTCACACGAAAACGAACAAAAAGTCTTGACACGAAAAACGAAGTAAAGAGTCTTCACAGTAACACAAAAACGAACAAAAATTTTCAACACGGAAACGAACAACAGAATCTAAAACTTAAATCTAACAAAAAGTCTCGAAATCACTCAAATCTGCACGAAACCGCAGTCTCTTAAAGTCTGTCCAATTCTACAGTCACTCACTGATTCCACACTGACACCAATGTAACGGGAATTTATATTAAAACTGGGTTCGATTTATTTTCACTTATTTATTTATACCAATAACTACACGACTATATACACATTTATATTCACACTTATTTCTCGGACTATATACGACTTTCTACTGTCTATGATCTATGACCGACTGACTAACTGTCAACGTCCTTGATCGACTCTATTTATATCCACTTAACCTCCTATCTCGAAACTTCTCGTTCGTTCTAATATATTGTTCTGGATGTATTTCCCAATATATTCCTTCGAAAGTAATCGAGGTACTTCCAGATATTTGTGTGTGTGTGGGTGTCTTTATTCGGGTAAGTCTTCACATTACAATATTTTTCATGATAATATTGCAAAATAAGTTGTGTAATTGTGGGCATTATCATTGGGCATTTGGTCTCGTCACCCATTGTTTCTGCTAAATTTGTTCCTCCTTTCATAATAATTATTTCTCGGCTATCCATAAATGGCGGAAGTTTCAATAGGTGGCTCTGCTTCCCAACTGCTTTTCCTTTCTTTAAATCTTCGTATTCCAAAAAGCTTTCCATCTGACAATGTCTTATCAGATTTTCTTCTGCAATTTTAAGGTCTTCTACTGTCAACTTTAGTGGTAATGAGTTTCTAGACTGAATTTTAGTAAGCCAATGTTCTGCAACTTTAGGTATCCCGGCTGAAACTCTTAGTAATTTTATCCACTTGCTGAACGTCATCGGATCTGGCAAATAAGAATTTTCTACTGTAGTAACTATCAATACTTTGCATGGCCAGTTCTGTTCGTCAAGGTCATATTGTCATATAGGAACTAGGGGCCTGTAAACCAATCATCAAAACAGGTCCATCTTCATTATATGTCCTTGTTGCTTCATCAGCAGGATTGATCTTTGATGGAATCCAATACCAGTCACTTATGTCAGTTAATTCTTGAATTTCTCCTACACGGTGAGCCTCAAATTGACAATTGACCTAGTTTACTGATGTTACCCTTTAACCAATACAAAACAGTGGTAGAGTCTGAATAAAAATAAGTATGATCTGTTCTGATGTTTAGTACTTCTTTTACTGTTCTTGCAATGTGACCCAGTACAGCAGCCTGTAGCTCTAGGCGTGGAATTGTAATGGGTTTGGTTGGAGCCACTCTAGCTTTGCCGAATATTAGAGTAACTTCACTATTATCATTCGTAACGGTTCTCAGGTAAATTACAGCAGCAAAAGCCTTTTCGCTACTATCGCAAAAGACATGTAACTCTAACTTCTTTGCAAATGGAATATTCAAAGAATAGCATCGACAAATTCGTAAATTCTCTATGTCCTTCAAGTCTTGCAACCATGCCATCCAAATCTGAAGAAGCTTGTCATCTATATCTTCATCCCATCCTACTCCCGATCTCCAAATGTCTTGTACTAATATACGTCCTCGTATTGTAAAGTTTATCAATAGTCCTAATGGATCAAACACAGCCATCACGGTTCGTAGAATAAGTCTTTTTGTTGGTTTTTCGAAAGTATTTTCAGTTAGCGAATTTTTGATCTTTAAAACGAAATAATCATCTTCTGGTTCCCATGTCTTTGCACCGTCTTATCGCAGTCGAGATTTGTCCTTTTTTTATGTCTTCGTCTAAAGCCATAATTTTTGCTAGATTCTTGGAATTTTTTGTCCATATTACCAGTTCGAAAACTGCTAGTTTCTGCACTCTTCTTAATTTTGCCATCATTTAAATGCTTCTTCTAGAGTGTCTGTGCATGCAATATATATCTGGCTCTTTATCACTCCTTCCATCTCTCCACAGGAACCTCTGCGCATCTTGGTCTTTAGCTCTGATCTTCATTTCATTTCTCCGGCAAAAGCAATTTTTCTTATTTGAAAATTCATCAGAACCTGTAGTTGAAGATAATCTGGAGCTGGTAACAAATTATTATTTAGGCTCATTCCATTAGACTTAGCTTCACAATCAAATACAAGTCGTAATTTGTTTGGCTTATTTGGATTTGTAACACCAAAATGTGGAATATACTATCTTCTCGGTACCCTATTTCTCACTTTTTCAGGTGTTAGTTTACGAATATAACCTCTTTCTTCATATTTCTCAATATTTTGGCAATATTTCTAAAATTTCCATAGTAGTCCTATTTCAAAATGTTCTCCCACACGTCTTGATGTTTTACTCATAATTTCTATTGCTCTTTCAATGTCTTTATTCTTCTTGCTTGGTAAAGAATTCTTCACCAGATTATGTAAATCTTCATTATCGTTTTGTCGATTGCAAATATGAAAAGAAAATCTCTCTTTTGGAACATCATTTTTTATTTTTCCTTGTAAAATCTATCCCAGTCTTGTTTTTGTTACAATAGGCGTGCCTTCCGGACACTCATATACTTTCCTTGGAACTGTTAAATTAATATTGTCATGTCCTATCAGAATCATTGGAGGCTTATCAATGTTTGATAATGGTAATCCATTAATATGAGGATACTGCTGCCAGTCTTTTATTTTAATATTCTGAATCAATAATGATACATTTTTGACTGATCTTACATTAGACAGATTATAAATTTTGGAATTACTGTAGTCTCCGGAAATTTTTATGTCCAAACATTCTGAATCTTCGTGCCTTTTAACAATATCATTTGTCCATTGTACACAGAGAGGTTGTCTAGTTCCTCTTATTCCCAAATTTTTCAAGATAGCCTTCATCGCAGAAAGTTACAGTATGTATTATGTTGCCATTATGTCCATAAAGACGCACATTTATAGTTCTCAGTACCACGTTTTCTTTTGATCCTATTTTATACAGTTTTTTTTAAAATCTTCCTTGTCAAGATTTGAAGGTTGCGTCAGATTTCCATCATTAGGATCATATGATTTTGTCAGGTCTTGCGTCTTCCGTCTTCCTATCTACTTAATGTTATGAAAGTTAGACTACTAATGAGCTAGAGACCAGGTGACGTTGTTGTAGAGGGATAAAAATAAAAAATACCATAATGAGAAATAAGGAATACATCTCTAAGGAATACGTACATAAACATAACCTATCTATGTAATATATAATAATATTATTGCAGTTATTTTCGAAAATTTTATTTTATTGTGTTGAAGTGACTGTGAAATTATTCAAAAATGACGAAACCTTGCGTTGTACTGCAATGTAATAAGCGCTACAGGATATTTCAAATCAAACAGTGAGCGATTGAAAAAGTGACAAAATGCTATTTGCAATTGACCTCTTGATAATATGGTGATAATTTGTAAGTGAAGAACATTTCGAAGAAAAATATATTGGGCCCTGAGAATTCACTTTGAGCGGAATCTACAAAATATGATCAAGTTTGATTCTCTGTACGTACCTACATAGGTTAACAACAAGCCGCTTGATTAATAGGGAAAAGTTTGAGTATCAACCATAGTCTAAAATTATTTTCATGTTTGCCTTTTTTGTCAGTTGAATCAATACTCTGTATCATAGAGAATAAAATAAAGGCTTTTTAAATTAGATAAAATATATCATAGTTCGTGTCAGAGTAAATTCTCTATGGTAAATTCTTTCGAGTAAGAATAGTAGGCACAGGGCGCCTTATGATGAGCTCTAGTTTGAGTATTCTTCGTGGCATCTTCGTAACTCTTCGCCATCAGTAGCACTTAACCCTCTACAGTTGCGATCCTGGCGGGTCAACATGTTAACAGTCCCATGTACATAGCTCCAGTCGCAAGACCTGAGTGAATCATCGTGTCCTTGTGCAATCGTCGATTATGTGAGCATATACATCCATTCTTTCCACAAACTTGTCTCTTCTTGCATCGTCTGGTCGGGTGATTACTCTTTAAACATGAAAAACATAATTTACATTCTGTTATCTGTTACCATCTTGTATCTACACCATCTGATTTCAACTTTGAACACATACCTCTATCTCATGACCTTCCTTTCTACAATATTTACATTTGACGAAATTTTTGTTTTTCGAATGTGTTGCAAAGTATGTTTTTTCATGTATACGTGTTTGCTGAGGTTTGTTCTGGCATTTAATTGATCTCGAACGTTGTAACATAACAGCAACATTTGCTATTTCATCTAACCATTTGTAAAAATCTTCCAGGTTGATATGATTTTCTTTGTTCTTATACATTTTAGTTCCCCAATCCAATCTCATTGTCTTTGGCAAATTTTGCATTAGATCTTAAAGATCTAACTGTTAAAGTCATATTTTTTGCTGTAACTCGTATGTCTATCCTGTCTTTCTTTTGAACGAGACAGTGACAGAGATATGAGTTGTATTATGTCTGGATATTAAGACGAGCAAAAACGATTGTTTATAAGCCCAAAATATCTATTAGTATATAACTTACCATATTACAACGTATAAAATATCACACAAGCTTACACCAAGAACTAAGAACACTATCAAAGAACAGAGACCTCTGTTCTCAAACACAACCAGAGAACACTACCTCAACACCAGAGAAAACATACCTCCAACTCAACACTAAACACTACTCTTCTACAAAATGAGTTGATTATTTACCCATTTCAGAGACAACCACGGTCGTACAATCACAGGATTCACAGGTCTGGAATCGAAGGTTGTAGGTATATATTCTCTGATCGAAGGTTGAATTACATTAACATAACATAGGTAGCAAGTGGATGTTACTTAGAACATAAAATATCTTAATCTTATTGAAAAGTTATGAGTATGAGCGCCGAATACCATTTCAAGACCTACCGAGATGGAAATATGTTATCGCCTACAGTTTTAACATACAACTTTGCATTATCCTTTGAATTGGTATTTTTATGTTTTAAGCTACATCCCCCTTCAAATGCGAACCACGCGGCAGAAATTGGAAGCTGAAAAGACTTGACGCCATATACTTAAACTTCTATACCGCTGGCATTGTGGAAAAAATTAAGCCAAAGACCTGGGGATAGCTGGCGATATGCGTATGCGTCGTGAACTTTTTTTGGCTTACCATTGGCACAGTTTATTTGGTAAGCTATGCCATTGGTAAGCTGTGATGTTACCATGGAAACCATATGATGTGACTCCAAGCCACCTCCCCTTTCGCGCATGCGTACTAATTTTGCAATCCCCATATCGAGCTTCACATAAAAATTCAAGGATCAAATTATAGGTATATATAGAATTATGTGCTTGGCGCTAACCCGCTAACCTAACTGTCTCTGACCTAACCGAACCACTTTTTTTACGCTCGTTTCAAGTTTCAAGACCTTTCTGTATGACCGTGACTGGAGACAACCAACCAGACATACCATGACCAAATATAGGAAGGACAAGTAACACGAGTAGTGGGAGTAGAACAAAAAACATTGGGTTATAGTATGTCATTTCGGTGTGTTGTGCAAAATCACGCTGCGCATCCTTATGTAGTATGGGCGAAGGAAGCTTAAATACAACAATAGCCACTCACTGAAATACTGCGCAATATACCAAATTGACAACTTATCACGGGACGTTATTTGTGCCACTTCTACTTATAGAACAGGATACAGAGTTAGGCATCCTCCCTTTATATATTCTTGCGTAAGACCTAAAAGACAACCCTGTCTCTGCCATAGACCACAGAATACTAATAAATAGTATAGACCGTTTCTGTGCTCTCTGCTTATTTGAGTATTCTGTGCTGCTAACTGCACTACTAATTACTAATCTATTTAATTTTGTTTTGATATTTTGATTTTTTTTGATGCTTTGTTTTCTGTAGCTGTGATTTGTGATAGTTCAGTTTTTATTAGTATTTTTGAAGACTATGAAGTTCTCTATAATAGCTATATTTATATTAGAATATGTTTTTGCTAGTGTTATTCCCCTGGAAGATCAAAAACTCCACAATCAAACATTGGGTTATGGACCCTTCAGAGCTGAAATAACACCACATATTCGACATCGGGAACCGAAAAAATTTAAAGATTCTAATAACAGACATTTGGATTTTTTGCAAGATTACTGTCAGAGGCCCGCGAAATGCCAGCCCTTAAATTACACGCTCTGCATGGGGGCAAAACTACCTTATTATTCTACAACCTTACAACTAACAGATCTTCAAAGTCAAGAGAAGGTTCAAGAAAAACTTCAACTATATCAATATTTACGATTTATACCAAATTGTTGGGCTGTGATCCAGCCTTTTTTATGTGCACTGTATATGCCAAAATGTGAGAACGATTTGGTAGATTTACCTTCTAGAGAAATGTGCAGAATTACGTTAGAACCTTGCAAAATTCTTTATAATAGTAGTCTATTCCCGGAATTTTTGAATTGTGAAGATGAACGTTTGTTTCCCTCTAACTGTAAAAACGATATACAGGAAATGAAATTTAATACTACTGGTTTTTGTATGGATCCGCTCGTCAAAACTGATAAACCAGACTGGTGGTATCCCAACATCGATGGTTGCGGTTTAAAATGCAAAGATTCTCTATATACAGAAAACGAACACAACCAGATACATAAGCTACTGTCTTATTGTTTAATAATCTGTGTCCTTTTGAATTTGTTCACAATTTCAACATTTATCATAGATTGGAATACGGCAAACAAATATCCTGCTCTTGCTATCTTCTATGTGAATGTCTGCTTCTGTTTTTCATATGGTGGTTGGTTGATACAATTCTTAGGAGCTGAAACGAGGGAAGATATTGTGTGTAAGAAAGATGGTACTATGAGAAAGGCAGAGCCCAGTGCAAGTGAGAATTTGTCTTGTGTTATTGTATTTGTTATGGTCTATTATTTTATGATTGCTGGCATGGTTTGGTTCGTAATTTTCAGCTATTCTTGGTACAAAAGCTCCCTTCAGGCACTTGGTTAGATACAAGAAATTGTTTTATTAGACAAAGTACAAATATGTTAGTTTTTAGGTAAAATTCAAGAACGGGTAAACAAGAAAAGGGCTTATTTCCATCTGGTCGCATGGAGTTTACCATTGATATTGACTATAACAACCATGGCAATAGGTGAGATTGATGGAGATTATGTTACTGGTATTTGTTTTGTTGGATACGTAAATATGGGTGCTCGTATTGGTTTACTGCTAACTCCCCTAGGTGCTACTATAATTGTTTCTGGATACATTATTGTAAAAGGTAGATAAACAAGTAGCTATTAGCTATTGTTTTCATTTCGACTACAATGTCATTTGATTGAAATTTTAGGGCTGGTTTTGTTGATAAAAGTGAAGATAGAAAGTCGTGATATCATATCAGAACACTCAAGCAGAAAAATACAGTCAAACATAGTTAGAATGGGAGTTTTTGCCGTCTTTATGACAATGTTTACTCTGATAACTTTTGGCTATCACCATTACGTTTTCGAGAATTCATCAGTGTGGAGAGATAGTTTGGAAGAATTTATTTTGTAAGTTAAGACAATTAAACCTCCCGTTAAATATTTTACCTTAAAAAATACACGTAAGTCTATAAAATATTTTTGTAGATGTAATCTTACAAATTTAGTGTCTGAATCATCACATTGTAAGCAAGATTCCAGACCCAGCGTATCTATGCTACAGCTACAATTGCTAGCTCAGTTTGGAGCTGGAATAGCCGTAGCTTCTTGGGTGTGGTGCGATGCTACTCTTCATGCTTGGGGAAGATATATACGGAAGCAAGTATTATCACTGATTAATCTTATTTAATTGCTACTAATTTTTGTTTCCACAGAAAATTTCACTGTGAAGTTGAAGAACCAATGAAGCATCAGAAACATAAAATAATAGCTCAAGCTTTCGCTAAAAGAAAAAAATTCAATGCAGGTGGACGAATATCTATTTTATGTTACAACCACTCTGATCCAGTTGGTTTACACTTTGAGTTGAACAGTGCCGCAAGCGATAATTTGAGCACTACATGGGCAGCAAACTTACCTCGCCTAGTAAATAGAAGAGGTGCTGTACCAAACGAAGTTACGTGTTCAGCATCAAGCAACAATCATTCCATTGACAGCGAGGTCAGTCTAAATGTACGTCACGTCAGTATAGAAAGCAGGAGAAATTCCGGTGACAGTCAAGTATCAGTACAAATTGCCGAACTTAAAGCTACTAGAAAGGTAAATATTACAGGTTATATCTTAAGATATAAGACTTTATTTACCTATAACAAGCAGTATACAGTACACAATTATTGTTTGGCTTGAATTACCCCAGAACATAAGACATTATTTCTCAACTGCCTAATATGAAAGAAACAGTACTCAGTTTTTTGGATAGCATAATATGGTGTTCCAGAGTCATCTTGTGGTCAATGATGATCCCAAGAAACGTAGTTGATGAAACTTTTTCAACATTTTCACCGTTTATCTCAATTAGATAACTGAAAACTGAAATCATAGTTAGACTTTTTCGGTGAAAGCGTCATAACATTTGTTTTTAGAACATTCATGAGAAGACCGTGTTCTGTATGCCATGTATTGAATTGTTGTACAATACTGCCTGTTTGATAGCATTCTAGCTGTGGTGTGTTACCAGTACCAGTAAGAAGACTATATATTGACCATAAGCTGACTGAATGATTTTTAATTTTTCAATCTATTGAGTGCTTAGTTTGCTAGTTATGGTCTCTGCCTTAATTAGACCGTCTCATTCATTCGATTTTTAAAAAAATGCACATAACGAAAACCCATATTTCACACTATACCACTGCTGTAACTCGGAAACCTGTTGTAACGAGGATGGTTTGTCATGTACTTACGGTTATTATTCGTTTTGGTATCTGTTTGTTCTACAATCGTGTTTCATGTGTAGCTCATTAATTAGTTCTAGAATTTATTCTCGAACCTTCCGGAAACTATATGTCAGGTACAGATTGTCACAGTATTGTCAGTTTGACAAGCGTCTAGAACATTATTACAAGCATCTAAAATAATCATAGAACATCGTTGATGAATGTCATGTCAAGACTCAGATATATATGTAAAACCGTGTCGATCACGGGTCACAGTCAGTTTTTAAAAGTCGATAAAAGTCAGTTTATAGGAGTAGATGAAAGTCAGTAAGTCAGTCTATGAAATTAGTTCAGTCGATAATACAGAAAGTCTTGAAACGAGCGTAAAAAATTGGTTCGCTCAGCGTCCAGTTTTTTCAGCTTTCAATTTCTGCCGAGTGCTTCGCAGTCGACGGGGGATGTTGTTTAAAAAAACATAAATATCAATTCAAAGGATCCTACAAAGTTGTAAGAAGATTCGCGGTATGTTGTGTGTGGAAACATAGGCGGATATAAGAGATGTTGCGTTTATACTGAGCCAAAGAAAACTGTCTCCGTTACCATATTTCCATCTCTATTAGTCTTGATATTATTATTCATCATAGTATTCTGCGCTGATAAACTCATAACTTTTTAATAAGATTAAGGTATTTTATGTTATAAGTAACATCCCTATATCGCAATTTCGCAGTGCCATCGTTGACTTTGACATTTGAACAAGACGCTAAGTGACCTACTCGCTACATATGTAATTCGACCTTCGATTCCAGACCTGTTGGTACGATCGTGGTCGGTAAAGACGTTGAAAGGTTATATTGTAAAATCAAATACTATTAACCTTAGTTAACAGTATTTAGTAAAAGTGACAAGACAAGTTGTGATAGTTGTACTACTACAGAAGGTCGTGTACACGGTGTTGAAAGTAAACGTTTTTTTGGGAGCAATCTAAAAAATTTGGAGTATTACGTAAGTGAACTCACCCCACAACGTTTAGCACAGTGTTAAACTTCACACTATGATTTTGTTTGAATATCCAATTTTAACGTTCCCGGATATTGTCCTGTTTGTAATATTGTCTGAAATTTTCGGTTTTCGAAAAAAATGCCCCCTCCACTCTTTGGGGGAAGTTGTTGGAGGGAAGGACATGTTGAGAGTCGAATCTTTTCACAATGGGGCCAACTCTCAATAGTCTTCTCTCCAATGAAAACGAATCATTAAAATCATTCAGAGATAATTTCTCGCACAGTTTAATTTCTTCCAACGAAAGACGATGAGATATTTAATACTTAGATTATCCTAGATGAGGTTATGATGTCAACCAGTAGCGGCTTGTTCTATGAGGCGGATGAGGCAGTGCTTCCTGACATCTGTCAATCGCATTGCCTTTAAATATTATTTGAAATACAATAATAATAAAGTTAAACCGCAGAACAGTTGACTACTGTTTTCTTCTTCTTCTCGTCTTCTGACACATTCTGGTGCATTCGGTCGATATTCTTTAGACTTCGTCTGATTCGGGGGTTGTAATCCATTATCAATTTCTTCATTTGTCAATTTACTTTAGTAACCATTTTTACAAAACACGTAATTTTATGCCATGCACTATTAAGGTAGGGCCAGGAATGTCCTCCGATAGGAATATAACCATCTCTGTCACGCCTCTGAGGTTTTCCTTCTGTCTCCAACAGACCACGCTACCACAGGTTTTAAACCTCAAATAAGCTAATAGGATTAATAGGAATTAACCTCTTCTCCAACCGACCAATCAGAGAGAACTTATACAATATATTGTACATTCTCTCTATCAGAGATGTAGTTACAAATGTGCGTAAACAGCAGCACACAGTAACACAATCATTTTCGCCAATCCGACTCTGTTCTGATATGCATTATGCAACGCTAGAAGCTCACAAGGCGAAATACCTTAACTGAACGCTCTGCATTATGTCTACAGTCTGGCGAACTAGCGACAGACAGAAAATATTTGCTTGCGCGGAACTACCTACTTCATTTATACTATAATCATAATGGGAACTGTGGATCAAAAATTAGCATAGGATAAATTAAAAATTATATCCTTTCTTAACCTCAAGGAGGTCTTGTTAAAATCGATGCAACAGATTCGAAAATTAACCCGAATAAACAGAACAGCTGGAAAATTGTTTGGTTGTGTTTTGGAAACGTCCATACAATATGAGCTCTAGAAAGAAAACACTATTTCAAAGTCATAGACAGAAACTTTAATTTGTTTTTAGAGATGTATTTGATGATTTCATTATGATTGGTTTGCGCCAAAGAAGTTTACCTGTTAATCGTATCGATAATATTCATAATAAATGTCGCTTGCAGCAACATACGAGAATCCGGGTCTATCTTGAAAAAAATCCATCGTATAGATAAATTTCTCACTTTTTAATTTTTATTAATTTTCAGAAAATTGTGAAAGTTATAGTTATAAATCACCAATAAAAAAATAATTTCGATGTAATTTATATATATATATATATATATATATATATATATATATATATATATATATATATATATATATATATATATATATATATATGTGTGTGTGTGTGTGTGTGTGTGTGAAGTGAATAGAGTCCTGTACCAGAGTTCTTATTTACAAAAAATATTTAATATATATAATCAGCTGACTATATAGACAAATGCCTTTATCTGGTAAAACAAATCTACTATACTTTGACTAGGCGGTAACGGTTCCGGAGATATTTACAAAAAACTAATATTTTTTATTAAATTTTAACACCCTGTATTTCGAAAATCGTGCATTTTAGAGGGTAAATTAATATAAACTTTTTTCATATTTTTGGATGAGCTATCATCAAGTCCTGCGCATATATTATGAAACCCCCTTATATATATATATATATATATATATATATATATATATATATATATATATATATATATATATATATATATATATATATATATATATGATTCTGAATTCTTGACTGGTTTATTATTTGATAAAATAGATTTTTGTTGGGGATGCAGTCATTTAATAAATAAAATTCTTTGGATTATGCCAAGCTTTCGAGAATGTTTATTCTCTTCGTCGGGGCAAAATTCGTGAATTTACATAAAATTAACCACAAACAGGAAAGATTTCATTTCTGATTGATGACTATGAAATCTTTCCTGTTTGTGGTTAATTTTATGTAAATTCACGAATTTTGCCCCGACGAAGAGAATAAACATTCTCGAAAGCTTGGCATAATCCAAAGAATTTTATTTATTAAATGACTGCATCCCCAACAAAAATCTATTTTATCAAATATATATATATATAAATTTGTTAACACAATCACAGTTTTGGAGGTATCAAGTTCAAATAAATTGGCTACAAAAATCACTCTCTTAAATATCTCGGCCGAGTTCGTTATTGGACAATATCGGGCAAGTAGTTTCAAAACGGAGACCGTTCAAACATTTAAAAAAATTATCATAAAAGGGCCGTAAAATAATTTTGGGTTATAGATATAATGAGTACCTACAACTTTTGTTCGAAGCAATTTTTCAAGATGCACAGAAAAAAAAATAATTAAGAAAAAATAAAAAATATTGGTAAAACATGAAAACTCAGTATAAATTTGATGTAATTGTACATTTTCTGGGGATCTTAATATAGACCCTGATTTAGAAGAATATATAATATATTTATTGATAAGAAATGGGCAAAAAAAATCAGCCTTGAAGCGGAACGCGAAACCTGTCTGCATTGTATTCAACAGCCAAAACAACAACCTTTAACCTCAAGGCTATAACACATGGGGTTAAAAATAGCCAATTTGTATGTAATGACATCGTAGGTATACCAATGAAAAGGTTGTTCAAATTTCAATTCAAAGAATTTTGAAAAATTTACTTTTCCGCTAGCTACAGGCCATCGAATTTTTTTTAACTCTGGATTTTGAAACTACTTATTCGATTATTAACGAACTTGACCAAGATATTTACATGACTGATTTTTTTATTCAACTTTTGAGAAACTTTTCTTTTGGACTTACTTATTGACATATAATACCACGGATTTTCTAAATCCAACAGTGCGAACGACGGGATTTCTATGAGAAATTTATCTGAAAAGCTATTTAAATTTGTGTCAATTTGAAAATTGATAATAATTTTCTTGTTTTTATTCTTTATCGTTACTGTTAATTTGGTAAATATTTTAATAATCATGATCAGATATGTTGCTACAATAATTGGTATTGAATTAATGCGCGCACATTGCTCTTTGTTTGACTTTTATTTAATTTTTTTTAGGTCAATTCCAGACGACATAGAAGTACAAGGAAACACTATTATCGGAGCAATTCCCGAAATATTGGTCATTCTTCCAGGCAACTGTCCAAATCTGGAATGAAACGAGAAAGCAATACAAGCTTAGATTCTCATCTGCAGGTAGTTAACGCAATAACAAATACAAGTGATCTGAAAAACTTTGGTCCCAATTTAAGTAGACGTACGGCCAATGCCGGTCTAGATGGACAAGTTTTTAACACGCTACTGTCTAATGGTAGGCTCTTAATACCGTACAATAAAAATAATGGTAAAAGCTGTAGCGAAGACGAAAATGTTTCCGTTACAATTTCCGAAAGCACTTTCAACATGAAACTAAGCAATCCGGCTAATTATATGGATCTCAATGATGAATTAGTGATCAGTTCGTTGCAGCAAGGTCTTCATATACATGATATGGGCACCACAGATTCTGAGCATAGCGTAGAAAATAAGGACCATGGACAAGAGAAACACCTGACAGGCCTCGAATCCTATCAAAGTAGTTGCTCGAAGAAATCAAAACATTATAGAAAGAAATATAATAGCAACTCAGAAGATAAGAATACTCATAGTGATAGCTCTTCTTGTGCCGAAATCAAGCAACTCGTCCAAAGTTCTCTGAATTCTGGAGTTTCGACTAGTCATGAGAAAAATCGTGGCTCAAGGCAATCGAAAACTTCTATAGACGTTGCTGTTCAGGCTAATGCTCATGACATAGTTACACAAACCACAGCCTACGAGATGAAAAACTTGAGCAGATCCAAAGGAGAACAACAGAAAAGTAAACAAATGAAAACAAAAGAAAATAAAAAATATCGCAAGGCAACTAAGAAGTCTGATGAGAAGGATGATACAAAAATATCAAGAGAGAAGAACCGTAGATGGAGCAGCTCTGAGAAACATATGTTACATAAAGGTGTTAATATAAATAAAGATGATGGCAGTGAAGAAGAAGGCTTACTCAAAGAAGTCAATAGTATCATAATTCAGAAATCTTAGGATATTCATTGTTGAGTAATTCTGAATAGTTTAAGTTTATATACTGAAATTACCATTTCAGATCTTTATTCTCAATTTCACAAGGCATCTATCAACCAAGACTGATTTTAATGTTAACTTTTTAATAGTTGATTTTCTTCTGATTTTTGCATTAGCAAAAATGTTTTTTAAATAAATTGGCTAAAATTAAATTTTATACTTTTGATACATATTTTTATACAAAGCTTTAGAAAATGTGTAAGATTGAATATAAAGACTTTTTATCATCTCTGTTTTATTATTATTGTCCAAATAACTGAATAATATATCAATTGTACGAGCTTGCCCTGTGATGAGCGATACACTTCATATGAATAAGTATTTTTTTAGTGTCAATACATATTGTAACGTTTAGCCCTTTACTAAACGGTATGGGGGAGTTCATGTGATAATTCACTCCAAAGTTCTCAAGTTGTTTCCACTTTCGCTAGTAGTATTTTTTGTCACTTTGACAATCACTTGTCACCATCTGAACCAGGGGATGTGCACTCTAATAGGAAAAAGATGAACTAGCAATATTTGTCGCCACCTGTCCCTGCGGTTTGGAAACAACATAAATTATTATAAGAGTCTGCATAAGTATGTCACAAAGTAAACAAGAGATGGCTAAATTTTTGAAATCTATCAATTTTATCTAGTTTGCTTCTTCTCTTGTCAAATATTGTATGTAGTTTATATTGTTAATCACGCCATATTATTTTGAATTGTGTTTATGTGTGTTAGATGTGCGAAAAAAGTGATATTAACATTGAAATGCCTCGTGAGTATTGAGTGCCTCGTTGTAAAAGTGAACATCCTCGAATGGAATGGGTTTCCACAAAAATCAGGAGATTCAGCGGACCTAGACGTCAAAAATTCCATATAAGTACCTAAGTTTGCGTAAACATTTTCAAAGAAGATGTTTTACTAGAAAGGTTGCAAGGCCTTGCCAACATTATACTTGCTCTGTAAGTTCTTCATATAGATTTTTGGTATCTAATATTATGTTTCTCATTTTGGATCATTGATGATGATCACAGATTGCTGATGATTGGAGTGCGAGTTTCTCCAAATTTCTAGAGGACATCCCAGTAAGATTTCTTAAATTTCATGAAATTTTTAAAGGTGAGCAACTATTTAATCTGAATAGATAACGAATCTAGAAAGTTTCGTTCAGAACATTGATGATGATTAATCGTGTGAGAATCTCTTTGATATAGGTTATTCAATTTCTTCCAGAATGTGCAGTGTAATTACTGTAAAAATGTCCTTTCACGAAGCAATCCACCACCAAAATTTTCAGTAATAGCAAAGCCATCATCCAAGCATCATAATACATTGTTGATCTTCTATACAGGTAGCAAGTTTAAAATCCCGTAAAATATACGGTGGCACTATAATATTAAATAATATCAGATTATGAATTGATCTATGATTAATATAATATCAACTCACTGAACACTTTTTCAAGGATTTTAACTCCATGAAAACAAGTACATCATTTATATTTCGTTTCTCAAATCTGGTCAAATAATAATCAGATATTCGAAGCTTCACACACTATGCCTGGGAAAATATGAGACATTTTGAAAATAAACCAACGATTATTTCAGTATGTTTAATTGCAATAATAGATATTTTGGTTTGAAAGTGTGAACAGGTTTGTTTATTTAATTTTGTCTATTATAGTATTCTAAAAATTTGTATGGGACTGAAAATTGTTGTGGTGAGCTTTACATTGATTTTAGTTAATACGCTGTGAATTTGTACTTATGTTAAATAAGGTAAAGGATTATTATGGATATTTTCATTATCTATTTGTTGTAGTTAGATATATTTCTTATAATGGTTAGGATATATTCAGTTTGATTGTTCAAATATGGTCACTAATATTACAAAGACATCCCGTCATAAATATGCAAGTAAAGTAACTACTGCATTGTGCTGAAAAATCTTATAAACTTCCCGTTCATATTCGATTTGCACTTATTCCTCACGATGATTCCAAATTAACGACTAACGATACTTTTGTAAATTATATAGTAACGAATTCACATTGGTTCACAGTTTTCGTTATTTATACAGCTTTATTATTTTGTCAAACATGCATGGTAGAAAGACAACATAAGGATAAATAATAACTATAAAATTAATAAAAAGATCATTACAGCGTCTGAATATGGTAGTTTCTCAATTTTATTCTCCATTCACAATCTTAATAAAAATATTTTTTTCATATTTTCTATATTGTTCTTTAGAAGGATAAGATGTTTGTATTTATGAGAATGTTAGATTATTTATATGTATAATTATCTTATAAATAAAAGGTAATAAAAATTCGTTTGATTTTGCCATTAGAATACACTTTAATATTTCTTAGATCATGTTATCAATTAGTTTCTGGATTTCTTATTAAAGCTTATCAATAAAATGTAGTTTTCTTAAGAATTCTTTGAAACTGACTGAAAATATGATTTAAGGAATAATATAAATACCTAATTTTCAAGAAAAAAAGGAATATATTTCAAATTTGCCGCCACCATATTCATTGTTAGTTCAAGAAATCGTGCTATCATTTGTGACATTTATACATAAATAGGGATAGTTTGCAACACATAACACCTATAGGTGTAATGTGGTTTGCCAGCGCATGTTTGAATATGCATATATCATAATATGAAGCAGGGGTCGCCCACGCGCATTAGGAGCGAAACAAATCATTTCTATCTCTCTTTAATGGCATCACTTTCCACTTGTGTATTAGATGAATTAGATGAGATGTAGGGTATATATTCTCTGGATGAGACGCTGGCCATATAGGAGTATTATATATATGGCGTTGAGGGTATAGTGTGTATTATCACTGTGTCGTGCCCAGAGTTAATAAGTGTTTTTAAGCCTTGATTTTTTTGAGTTGTTTAATTTTGTTTGCGTTGTGTTGAATTTTCTTTGTGTTAATTTTTAAAATAAGTGAACAAAATATGAGCAACCCAAAAGGTGGACATGTTTGTGCTGCAAAAAACTAAAGTTCTAAGAGTTACCTACAATTCTGCAAATAGTTTTTTTAGATTTCCCAAGGATCTTGTAAGGTAAGGTTAAAAATAATTCCTAATATTTCAGCTACAAATTTGGAACCTGATTCAGGCACTTCCGGCAATCTAACACCTCCATTGATGTCTCCTACGAGTACCAACAATACTGATCAAAGTAAGTAATTAAAACAATGTTCTCCAAAGGATCGTGGTAATATTTATACAGTTTACATATTGTCAAATATTTCTAGTACCTACTACATAATATTTTTTTTGATTTCAGTTCTGAACTGTAATTACTTTCACCTCCTAGATCTACCCAGACATCGGCGTTATTATCCTACAATACACCCAGGAAGACCAAATATAGGGCTACAATACGGCAGCTTGAGGGTGAAATTAAAAAAATTGAAGAAATAAATTCAGGATCAAAAATCGAACAATATAACTGTGCAGGAATACCAGAATTTCACTCATCAGTTTTGTTCCTCTAAGGAATCAGCAAACTTTATATGTAATGAAATTACACAGGCTCAAAAAGCCAAAAGGCAGACGATATTCTGATGAATTTAAATGTCAATGTTTTAAAATGTATTTTACTGGACCTAAGCTTTACAAGCAATTTCTTATGCAAAGGTTTTCTCTCCCTTGTCCTGAAACTCTTTTAAGACAAATTCGAGGTATAAAAGTAGGACCAGGTTTAAACAATCCGCAACTTTTTGATATAATACAACTGAAAGCTGATTCATTTAAAATTCCAAATAAGCAATGTATATAGCGCATTGATGAAATGGCAATAAAAGCCAACCTTTTTTATGACAGGACATCGGACTCAATAGTTGGACTTGCTCAAAGCGTGGCAAGTGAATTAGTATTCAAACCCGCTTTAAGTGCATGTGCCTTGTTGCTAAGGGGTCTTAATTCTAGATGGAAACAACCATTAGGGTATTATTTTCATTTGAGGTAGTCAATAAAGTTGCAGAAACAGGGTTAAGTATTTGTGCTTTGACTACAGACATGGGTTCGAACAATATACAATTACCCAATTTACTGAATTTTACATCAGAGAAATATTTTTTTTATATTTCATATCAAAGACTGGTCTACATTTTTGACATTCCCCATATTTATAAAGCTTTTAAAATATATTTTTTATTTTGATAACAATACAATTTCTTGGCAATATATAGCTAAGTTTTATGAACATGACAAAACGTATCCTGTTCAAGCTGCACCAAAATTATCAGATTCACATATAAATCCCAGCAGTTTCGAAAAGAAATTTGCAAGTCAAGTTTTCATTGCCACAGTAGCTGCAAGTATGAACTTGTATATTAAATTTGGGTATCTACCTTCTGAAGCTATTTACACTTCTTAATTTGTAGACAGAATGGACAAGTTATTTGACTTGCTGAATTCCTCCTCAACCTCCACAGCTAGAGAATTGAATAGAGCGTAAACGCTCTATTAGGTTTACCTCACCAAATTTCTTTTTTACATGATTGTTTGTCATTTTTAAATAGACTGGAAGTGCAAAATAATAACAATGTTAATATTACTAGAAAAATAAAATGTTTAAAATCAATTAAAATTTCAATAAATAGTATACTGATTCTTTGGAATGATTTAAATACCAAAGCAAGTTTTGATTATCTTTTTACACGACACCTAAATCAAGATGATTCAACCAGTTTGGAGTTATTCGGCAACTCAATGGCAGCTGTGTAAATCCAACTGCTGTCCAGATTCAAAGATCATTTAAGAAAATTCAATGTACGGACTAACTACACTCTGGCACTGAAAATTGTGAGGCTTCGAGATGGAAACAACCTCGTCGCTTCTACCGTTCTTATATTGACTTTTAATATTTTGGACACCCTGTATATATGATTAACGAAAATCCTTACATTGTGTCGCCGGTAGTCCTTCAATATGCATACCAAAATTCGTTGTCCAGACTACAGACAGACCGACGGACTTGAGATACCATGATTTTCGTAAATATCAGCAAAAATCTGAGGTCGATTTTTTACGTGAATACAATCTCTTATTGAGGGAAGTAAAAATGATAATTTACGACAAAATTTCATGAGGTATGTTTGTGGCTATCTATTGAAAAAATGTGGGAAGGTCCATATATATTTGGATTATTCGAAGAGCCATCAAGAATAGGACGATTCGTCTTTATATATATTTCTTAGAGCCTATGAAAATAAATCTAAGGACACTTTTGGTAATTTAAGGAACCCACATGATTCTTTTGTTAATTTTATATCAAATATTGAAGACATTTTTCAAAAAAATTTTGAGAAATTTATTCTGCTTCCTAGAATAAGTGAGAATTATTTTAATTTATGTTAGAAAATGATTTTTAACCACCCCTGCAGTGAATTTCCTCTTCAGTATATAATCAAATTATACATAAGGGTTAGAATGTATTTTACTTTAAAAAATGTAAATAAAAATTGAAAATGTGTAAATGAAAATAAAATAATAATTTGGCGAAACCAATAAATATTTAAGTGTATAAAGACTGTTGTTTTAATTTTTTACATTTTGATTTCTACCTCTAGGTGAGGTCTACCTCACAATTCTGATGAAATTGTTAATTATTTTTAATAAAGTACCTAATAACATATTTTTAATCAAGCATCTATATTAACTTATAACTAATAAGTTCATCTTAATCCGACACTGTTCACTATTAATCAGTTATTTTCAATACGGACCTGCTATCTTTACATGCTGTTAACCCAAAATGGAGTCGCTGACGTCAGATTTCTGCAACACGTTAGATCAAAGGCGCCGACACGGAGTTAGAGAGCTGGTTGTTTGGTAAGCTGTGTTGTAGGTATATATTATCTGCTGTGATCAGTGTAAATGCAACATCTCTTATCTATGGCTGTGATTGTACTATTGAGTTATCACTCGGACAGTTTGATTCCATAGACTAATATAAAAACCATAGACTGACTTTAACCCATGATCAACGCCTGACTTCGTTCGAAACTATTCTAGACGTTTGTCAAACTGAATACTGTGAGATACTTTACATGTTGTTTTTGGAATGTTCAAGAATAAATCTACTAATTCTAGAAGAGAGATACGAACGACGTGTGTTCAATGCGGTTCTGTAAAGACACTAGCAGAGAACAGAGACGTATATAGAAATGCAATCCTTATGGTAGCACGTGTTCCGATAAAATTCTAATGACAGGACAGGCATGCCCTATTTTTGATTGGTTGTTGAAGTTACATGGGTTCGTCCGCCATTAGGAGGCTCTTTATGCGTTTGTTTACATTGGTTGATGTAAGATTTTCGTGGCGTTTTAGTTTGGTTAAAATTGCGCATTATTTATTATTACATAATTATTAAGACCAGTTAGTCTGTACAGTTAGTGGCTGAGCTTAGACAATAAACGTGTAAGTATTCTAATTATATTTCGTATTATTGTAAAGGCTAAATAGGTAAGTCGTTTTATTTTAGGCTCGCAATGCCTGGTTATGCTGCAGTAATTCTGACAAAAAAGGCTTCATTATGAAAAAGCTTCCCAAAAATCCTGCCCGAAGGAAGCCGTGGTTAATAAAAATGAAAAGGGATAGGTACATGGTGTTCTACGGATTATTCCTGTTTATGTGAGGTTAGTCTACAATTTTATGTGATATCAAGTGATTAAAGGTCTGATTTACTAGTAATTTGTGATGAGGACTGTCAAGACAAATACAGATGGTGTGTAGAATGTATCCATCATGTAGGTACCTACTTCTCTCGAGAGAGAGATAGCAGTGGGAATAGACGATGTCTGTCACATTATGATAGAGCTTTCTAGGAAACCCGATTTTTTTTTCTATTATCATTCTCATGAATAATAACTGATATTTCATGAAGGTGTATCTTGCTCCTGACATGTGGGAAAAGACTCGTGAGGATGGACGCGAAAATTTAAAATTAATGCTGTTCATACAATCTTCGATTTTGCCTCACCAAAAACAGCAGTCTACCGCCGATTTACTGTTTTTATTTGTTTTACATTGGATTTTTGCTGCTTTATTCCCACCATAGACTACTGTTCGCCTACCATCCCGTAAGTATGTTTTCATTAATAGAAAAATAAATAAAGTGATTTATACAAGGGCTCTCGCGGTTTTATATTATATTCGAACTATATAAAAACCTGAAAAAAGAAATTTTCCAAAATCTCTAAAAATGGCAGAAACCTGGATAACGAACAATTACCTATTTTTCTACTAGGGAGAGCCGGGAAATCGTCTAGATTTTGGTTGAAGGTTTTTGTTCTGGGCACTATTTCGCAGGCCTCAAAAAAGGATTTGTTATCAAGTGTCATTATTTATTTGATTCTTTTTTGTCTAATGTTTTCTTGGCAGGATCTGCTCGTGCTAGAATGATCGGGTGAGTTGCAAAACATGCAGTATTGTTGGTATGGCCCCTCGTGTCTTTCTTTGCTACAGGTGACACATTTACTATTTTTGTTTTTGCTTAGTTTCTTTGTCTGGCCATATAAATGGCAATTGTAACATTGGATAACCGGGTTGATGTAGGGGATTATTCTGTATGGTATTCCACAGATTAGAACTTCCCGCGGAAGCGATGTATGTAAGTTGGCGTGTCTTTGTTGTTTCTGTCTTTGGTCGTGATTCTCCCAACATTAACTATTTTTGTGTTGTGGTGCAGGTATTTGGAAACTGATGTTAATTTTTGAAGTTCTAAATCCGGAATTTCACTGTCTATATTCCTCGCGATACCTTTGCAAAGGACTCTATGGGCTGGAATAAATGCTTCCAGATCTCTACTTTTTAACAGTTCATTCATGGTTACAAAGCTGTTAGCATCATTGGCTGATTTAAATTGAACGCTAATTCGGTTCCTACCTTTTTTGCTTATTTTCGCAACTGAATCGAGTTTGAGGTCTAGTATCTGCTTGGCAATGGAGATTACTCTGTAGTTATCTATATTTTTATTAGTTGTATTTTGTACATATACCACATAAGGAGGTAATGAATTTATTGAGTATAAGTTACTTGTGCGTTTATTTTCATCCATGTTAATATCAGGGGGTCTCTCCCCCCTACCGGGTTAATCATTGAAATTAATTTTACTCTATCCCTAATTAATTTAACCTTTATGATTTCTTAAAGAGGAAACAAAGGATGTTAGTAATAAGGTGAGTCGCTCACTTTTGTTTACATCTGATTGGCCTTTTCTAGGAATAAACTTTATCTTCGACTTTCGACGTGGTCACCACTCCGAAAATCTCAATTTAAAGGTTCCAGTTAGGTTATGTCTATGTATGTATTCCTTATTTCTCATTATGGTATTTTTTTATTTTGATCCCTCTACAACAACGCCAACTGGTCTCTAGCTCATTTGCAATCTAACTTTCATAACATTAAGCAGATAGGAAGACGCAACACCTGGAGGCGTATTCTGTATATTTATCGACTTCTTACACAAAGGATTGACTTCATGTATATATATACACACACTAAGGGTGCGGTCGAGAACACGCTGTAAGCAATTGCAGCAATAAAAGTGAAGTAAACACAGCAAGCGGTTTTTTATTGAATTTAATCGTTGGCAGCATTTGATGCAAATTTGTTTCCGACCGACAAGCTGTCAATCGCAATCCGTGAATGAAAGACGGCTGAAATTATTTAAGATATAGATAACAATGAAACTGTTAGTTACAGGGAAATTGAACTCTTGATTTATATTAAGATACAACCTTTGGTATTGAATTTTCAACGCCATAAACAACCGTCAAAAATCAATAGGTATAATTTTAACATTATTAGCTCCATCAAATTCCTCTTTTGTCACTTTTATTTTATAATTTGTCCCGGTACTTTCATCCAACAAGATTAATTCCATTATATCTATTATTTTGAATGAAAAAATATTTTTATTGGATTATCTATACATAAACCTACTTTGGAGGTAGTGTTCTCTGCTTCTACTCTCAATGCACTTCTTTACACCACCTCCACGGGAAAAGCAAATTTAGCATTTGCAGTAAAGTTGCGTTAGTGAATTTTAGACCACCAATTTTTTGCTGTCAGTGAACGAAGTGTGTTCTCGACCGCAGTGTCAGTTGGTGTCAAACCACAACCAAAAATAAGTGTTCTGTATCGTGACGTTTTGGCGTTCTATTCTAAGTTAGTCGGGTCACGATCATTTACTCAGGTCTTGCTACTGGAGCTTTGTACATGGGACTGTTAACGTGTTGACCCGCCAGGATCGCATCTGTAGAGGGATAAGTGCTACTGATGGCGAAGAGTTACGAAGATGCCACGAAGAATACTCGAACTAGAGCTCATCATAAGCTCATCATATAACACCCTGTGCCTACTACTCTTACTAGAACGAATTTACCAAAGAGAATTTACTCTGACACGAACTATGATTTATTTTATCTAATTTAAAAAGCCTTTATTTTATTCTCTATGTTACAGAGTATTGATTTAACTATTAAAAAAGGCAAACATGAAAATAATTTTAGACCATGGTTGATACTAAAACTTTTCCCTATTAAACAAGCGGCTTGTGAACCTAGGTAGGTACGCATAGAGAATCAAACTTGATCATATTTTGTAAATTCCGCTCAAAGTGAATTCTTAGGCCAATATATTTTTACATATCACCATATTATGAAGAGGTCGATTGCAAATAGCACTTTGTCACTTTTTCAGTCGCTCATTGTTTGATTTGAAGTACCCTGTACCGCTTATTACATTGCAGTACAACGCAAGGTTCTGTCATTTTTTAATAATTTCAGTCACTTCAACACAATAAAATAAAATTTTCGAAAAGAACAGCAATAATATTATTACATAGGTTATGTTTATGTACGTATTCCTTATTTCTCATTATGGTATTTCTTACTTTTATCCCTCTACAACAACGCCACCTGGTCTCTTGCTCATTAGCAGTCTAACTTTCATGACATTAAGTAGATAGGAAGACGAAAGACCTGAGTAAATGATCATGGTCGGGGTGTATGTATAGCGCGACTTAGTTAGGAAACTAAGTCGATAACAGTTGACAGTCTATGTCGACATCAGGTTGATGCAATGTTATTTAGTTTATGTTAAAATAGTAGTCATGATGAAATACAAAATAAAACGAGTGTTCTGTTGAACGAAACCAATCGAAAATAGCCTAACTTTTAAACGTACCAATCACGTATTATAAAATTGACATTTGGTTAATACAACACTTGTGTTTCTATCTCAAAATCACCATGAAATCGAGTGAATTTTTGACGAGATTTGGAAAAATTAAATATAGGTTAGGTTTGATTAGAAAACTAACGGAAATTGTGGTGGCATCTGGGAACAGACCTTATTAAATTTCCATTATCATCTGATGATAATTTCCACAATATTGCTGTAAAAATGACTATTGTCAATAAATTAAGAGTGGAAAAACTGCGATTTTGAAGAACTATGCCTGAATTTACTAACTTACAAGACAATAATTACAAATACCTATATTGAAGATGTGTTACAATATTGCTATAGGAAAGGGAGTAACCAGTAATTCAGAACGAAAATGAAAAATCGACAAGTACCTGCCTACCTTATCAAAAATATGATCAAAATCATCCTGAAGAAAAAATACCACGGCATTTGTTCAAGTCTTATAATTAATTTAAAAAGACAAAGACAAGATTTATATTGTTGTTAATACATTTTTCACACATTAACTGAATATAAGAAATAAAATAAACCTTTCACCTAGTACCTTAATTTTTTCAAATCAAATAACATCTTATTTCTTACTATAACCTTACTTTACATTCTTATTCCACACAAACTATGGGGTGGGTGGCTTAGGTGTTCACTGATTCATGCTTCATGAGGTGATCTGAAAAATGAAAAAATATGTGTTAAACAGCATAGACAGACATATAAGAATACTTACGAGTATTGAGTGAAACCAACAGGTACCCCATAATCAGAATTGTATCCACTTACATAATTTATTTATTTCAAGTTATTGTTCTAACTTGAGATTCTGATTAGCAATTCTACAATTATCCATCCATCAATACTCTATCACGTAGCCAAACTCAGCACGTATATATGCAAGAGATCCTAACATAGAACGTAATTACTTATTAAAACAACAAGAAGTTAATGGGGTATGTTAACTCACCCAAATTCAAAAATTTAGGCCTAGATTCCCATAACAATAGAATCTACTTATTTCTTCCTTCGGATGAAGACACATGAATTTTCGAAGGTTACGCCCGATTTTAACACCAAAACCTAAAAAGCATGGAAATGTAAATTAAGGTTTTCAATACCTAAAGCCATTTTGATTGTTGATAAACCTGTAAGATTATATCTACAATGAGATAAAATATAGGTGAGACGTAGCCACACTATGTTGTAGTGTTTTTTGAAACAAAGCGATTAATAATACATATGTAATTAGGTGTTATAAATATAATATACTTATTATCGAATAAAGTCTTGAGAACTTCCCGTCGGAATAATTACGAAGAACTACCTACAAATTATAAATAGTATTGCTTATTTTAACAGGTGAAATTTTAAAAAAATACGCAATACTTACCAATAAAATTATTGGAGATCTCTCGTTTATAGCAACTTACAACAAATCACAACAAAACTATGAAAGTTTATATAGCTGAGTTCGTAAATTGTAGGCACTAAATTCTTGGGAATGGTGATGACGTTTCAGTGATCATCTAGGACTTCCAGTAGCGCACGGAAAACTTTATATGAGGATGAAGCAAGGCTACTGTTTATTGAAAAAATATGTATCGAGCGATCAAAAACAATATTCTTTCTGAGTAGGCCTTTGAAAGTGAGATGGCATGTCGTTTAGTTGAATTATCTGAAAAGGCATTGACCCTGTCTACAACAGACACCCACTAGCGAAGCAAATTAGCGGTATATCTGAAAGCTAGCAAAAAACTCAACCCATATTCACTTGATATCATTTCAAACCCTTTATAATTTGACCGTCGTATGCGATTCCTCTTAAATAATTAATCATTAATCATCAATGAGAAATGTCATTAGTTATTTATAAATGTCATGGTAACGACATATCTAGAGTTGAAAGTGTTTAGATTGAAGTTGTTAGAAAAGATCTTATATGAATGATCTTTGTGTTTGTAATTTATTTGAACTATTCATACCTACATTAAAATTAAAACACATCTATAACACACAGAAACACATCATTTTTCTTCATCATCCGTTTGAACCCTTATTTGAGCTAATGCCTGCCAGATTGCACGTGAGTGTAAGTAAATGTGGTTGAATTGTCATTTTTTCATATATCTATATCCGAACAGAATGCATACCATATTTGTCTATTACAACAACTTATTTTTATTAAAAAATGATATATATAAGTGCATATATACTATTATACTATTTATTTCCATATATATGTATATATACATGAATTCGTCATCTTTTATATATTTATAATTTTTTGTTTCTCTTACAATCAGGAATGCTGTTATTATTTATTAAATAAATAGTGAGTTAGCGAATACACTTTATTAGCAGGACACCCCCAGCAAATTTAACCTGTATACTCCTAACTATATTTTGTATTCAGTATTATGTATATTTTTTGTTCAAATAGTAAATGATCAAATAACTAGAATCACAACCCGGTAACAATGTTTTCGTTTTTTGCGCTGTTGACGTCACTGCCTACAATTTACGAACTCGGGTATAAGCGAATCCATCCAAGCGCTCGCCCTCTAATGGGAAAAGTGCCAACTGAGAACAGATAGGTAATCGTTTGTTTACATTCGTATGTGTTAACACGTGAATTTCACTCATCATGCCGAAGAAAACTGTTTTTGACAATCTTGCACTTTAGGTGGTCTAATTTGGAGCTTCCATTGCGCATGCGCAAATTTTAAAAAAGCACGTCAACGTTGCCGGATCTTCTGCTCTACCTTGTAACAATTATTACTGGAGGTTAACTTATATTGAAAATATTCTCAAATTACTAATTTATTGACTTATATACAATATAACATACTTTGTAGTGTAACACTACTGCCTAAGCATTAAAATAGAAGACTTTAATTTTATTGCTTCTGTTGGCATCACTCAAATACTCAAATAGGCACAACTTGAATTTAACTTGTAATGTTTTTTCTCAAGCTTGCAAATTCAACAAAGACGTATTTGCTACTTGCTTAAAGGAGACCTGCATTTTGTTTACTATAAAGCAGGGTTTGCCGATAGACATATAATACTAGATATATATCAGATAAATATCAATGATATATAAGGTGATATTTATTCAATATGTTAAATAGGTTGGAAGCTTTTCATATTATTTGACAAATATGCTAGACTACATATTTTTAGGCGATAGACTAAGCAATTTGCAGAAAGAACAAGCTTATGCATTGCCTTATTGCCTTAACAACAAAATCAAAGCCATTTAACAAACATATGTTTGGTGCCCTTTTCAAGAACACCGCTCCTTTGATAGGTATGGTGGAAAATCTTAACTATACAGGATTCAGAATGGCCTAATAAGAATAATTTCGTAAGTCTATACAAGCAACTACTTACAGCCATAGGGACAACCGCAGGATTGGAAAGATATTTTTCCACAAATCGTCTTGGTAACCAAGCAGCTGGAAAACTAGTATTTACTTTTAAGTATTTGAATCAGAACCAGAACAGACTATGTAGTTGCACAGATTTATCAGAGTTCACAAGGTAGTTTATAAAGCTTTAGCAAAATTTAATAAATGATAAATCTCCCGCGTAACCTTAAGAATGTAAATTAGATTAAAAATGAACTACTTCTAAAAGTATCATTCGTCAATTAACAGCAAAACATCCGGCAACGTTGACGTCCTTTTTTGAAATTTGGACATGCGCAATGGGGAGCTCTAAATTAGACCACCTAAAGTGCAAGATTTAGGATTTTTTCGCGAGTTCCCGGTGATCTGTTGTCGGTAATAGAACGGTTATACCCCTACCTTAAAATAAACTTGAAGGTTATTCTCGGTTATGTTTATCGCGAAAATGGTCCGGTTATCAAATTATCATAATGACATTTAGTTTTTTGACAAATATTTTGTTTTGTAGTTTTGATTGATAAGTTTTATATTAAAAGAATAGTATTATTTATCTATTATTAAAGTATTTAAGTAAAATAATTATTTCTTTATTCAATTTTAAACGTATTGATCAGTATGTTTGTGATATTACCAGCCGTACATCCATTTTTGGATGATTTTTTTAATTCGCCCATAACGGAGATACTAGAGAATCAAGTGTAATAAAACCAAAATTGTATGAGCAATATTTTCACCGACCACTCAGACTGAATTACCAGATATAAAAGGAGTATTCTTTCAACTCATCAGGATGAGTGGTATTTAATTCAATTTCACTTAATTCTTCTTTCATTATGATCAACAAAATGAACAACAAAATAAATGAAATACAATTAATTTTAACCCAAAACTCAAGTCAAATACAAAAAGATTAATTAATTTTGTGACAGTTTGGCACTTTTGACATTAATAACCGCCAGTTACCATGCTCAAGAGGACGGGAACCAAATCAGTTCCCGTTTTATAAGATTAGTGACATCAGAAAATATTCCCCTATTATCGTATTCGGTTCCGGCTAGTTCACCGGGAACTCGCGAAAAAATCCTAATTGTCGTTTTCCCAATAAAGGATCAGGATTTGTCTATACTATGAACAATTTTGGAGTGTTCGAGAATGAGGATTGAAGGTTAGCTTTGGAAACCGTTTTAATAATGTAATCAACTCATTTATATAATGTTCTCAAAGTATAGCTTTAATATTCTATACCTAAAGTTATTAGTAACTTACTTGCTCTGTTCATTTATTTTTAAATTCAAGCTAGATTTTTGTTGCAGATGAAATGAAACCTACGAACATTCTAAATAAATTTGAAATTCAGGTTTGTTGGAGCTATATGACAATCAGCGGCTTACATTTTATTACTTACCTTCACATATATGCTCTCATTTATGAACACACTGTAACGTGCAAGGAGAACAGCCGCCGGCCACAAAGTCGCGGCAGCCTTTTGATGTAAGCGCGTGATATATACTGTGGTTGGAAATATCAAGAGCGGCGTTGACAAAGAGAACGACGGCAGCATGTCGGCATCTACTCCTAGAATGCCGACAAAGGGATCTCGAGAAAAGTCCAGCGGCGGCTTGCGAATCAAAGACCAGAAGCCGCTCGAATGATCTGGAGCCTTTGCCGGATATATATATGGGAGAATTGTCGGCATGAGGGACAGAATATAGAAGACAGTGTGAATAATAGAATAGTCCGAGTAAGCTAGTGCGAATATAATAAAGTTAAGTTGTAATTTTTATTATTTCGAGTATAAATAAAGTTTATTTAATAATTGTAAATTAGTCTCACTTATCTGCGAACACGAAGCTTTTCTGGGTATTTTAAAGACTCTATATGTACGAATATCATTTCGTTCTTATGAAACATTTAATACCAAGTTGGAGGAATATTAATAAAACTTTGGATGTCCTTAAATGTCATTGAGGTCTAAAAAAGCAAATAGAGATTTCAGTAAAAGGGTTCGTATAAAATAAATATGTAAATAACTGTCCATGACCTAAAAAACCTTGTCAGAATTGATTGTTCGAAAATACTTTCACGTGTATAGCTCTCTTCATTATCGAAAGAAATTTTTGGAAAGCCCGATTGTTATTTCGATGTAGATGGAACATTGCAAAAGCGATTCTTGAGGTTTACTATCAGAGTTTTTTATTTTCCGTTTCTTTCTCAGCAATCCTGAAGCATTCTCTGATATTAAATGAACGGTTAATAGAAGGTTGGGTTTCCAACTGTAGGAGCAGTTTGCGTACCTCCACATTAGAATTCTAAAAATGAAATAATAATAATAAGATCTCAATTAGCAAAAATGCACTCCGAATTTTACAAGCCTATCAGAATAAAAGCTCAAGCGAAAATTAATTAAATCAACTCACCACGGAACATCAATCATCATGGAGGAATTGAGCCTCTTGACTAGACAAGACAACAGTTTTTTTCCATCGCTTGTATTGTATATTTTTAAGACTTTAAAAAAAAGTTTAATTTTATAAAAAACACTTTGTATATGAAGGCTGCTGAATATAGCTATATCAATTTTGATTAATGTAACTAACTTCAACATTCAACTTATGTACAATCAGCGCCATTGCCCGGCCATTTTCTTCTACCCCTATTTGCATACAAAATTTGACCATAATTTGAAGGCTTCGTACATAAGAGATCGCTGTCCTTGTATACGGTCCATAGTCCACAGTACAAAGAAATATATTTATATATATATATATATATATATATATATATATATATATATATATATAAAATGAATTGTAAATTCTTGACTGTCTAATTAATGATGAATTTTTAATGATTGGGGTTGCAGTCAAAATGCCAATAAAATTAAAACTCTTTAATCAATGTCGAGCTTTCGGTAACGCTTGTTACCTTCATCGGGACAAACTTAAATAACGAACAAATTAATTATAACAAAAAATATTAATAATATGAACTACTTACAATCGTGAGATTAATGAAATTTACCAGCTACAAACATTTGTTATTATGCATTTAACTTTATGATTGAACTTTTATGTTTCATAATTAAAAGTTACTATGGAATTACGCATACTAAGATCAATCTATGTATGTAGCTAATAAAAATGGAACACACTTCAGAAGTTAATCACAGGATATATCATTTAAAAAATGGATATAATATAAAAATATGGCATTATCTTGTATAATATGAAACAATATATTAATTTAGAGAAACATCAGATGGCACACTATGATAATTATCATTATATAATTTTAAAATATATGAGTAAATGGAACTAAGTCCATTTATATCCGAACGTTTATTCATAACATTTGTTTCTTTTTGAATATGAATCATTTCTAAGAAACTTCGTTTAAAAATGTTCTTTTCAGAACATAGAACAATTGAGTTTTCAAAATCTATAGTGTGCTTTTTGTTTATGGCATGTGCCTTGACCGAACATGCCATAAACAAAAAGCACACTATAGATTTTGAAAACTCAATTGTTCTATGTTCTGAAAAGAACATTTTTAAATGAAGTTTCTTAGAAATGATTCATATTCAAAAAGAAACAAATGTTATGAATAAACGTTCGGATATAAATGGACTTAGTTCCATTTACTCATATATTTTAAAATTATATAATGATAATTATCATAGTGTGCCATCTGATGTTTCTCTAAATTAATATATTGTTTCATATTATACAAGATAATGCCATATTTTTATATTATATCCATTTTTTAAATGATATATCCTGTGATTAACTTCTGAAGTGTGTTCCATTTTTATTAGCTACATACATAGATTGATCTTAGTATGCGTAATTCCATAGTAACTTTTAATTATGAAACATAAAAGTTCAATCATAAAGTTAAATGCATAATAACAAATGTTTGTAGCTGGTAAATTTCATTAATCTCACGATTGTAAGTAGTTCATATTATTAATATTTTTTGTTATAATTAATTTGTTCGTTATTTTAGTTTGTCCCGATGAAGGTAACAAGCGTTACCGAAAGCTCGACATTGATTAAAGAGTTTTAATTTTATTGGCATTTTGACTGCAACCCCAATCATTAAAAATGCATCATTATATATATATATATATATATATATATATATATATATATATATATATATATATATTTCTTTATACTGTGCTATGTCGCGCTCTGCATACTCCCCGACTAAAGCCCGCTGCAGACGGAGTATGTTTTAATGCATGTTTTCTTGATGGGAGCTAGGCTTGGTGCTGTGCATGCTTCCGTGTAAGAAAATGACATCGCGTGCACGGTTGGTTGCTTGAAATCGTGCATGATTTGATGATAGAACCGGTGCTATTGTCGGTGATTGTTTTCACGCATCGTGCCTTGTCGGGGCACTCGGAACTAGTCGCGTCGTACTCAAAATTTATTTTGCACATAATAACATGTTATTTTTGATTGTTGGGACATTTTCTTTGTTGTAACAATGATTAGAAATAGAGCTTGATTAGAATGTTCAATAATTTGTATCATTTGTCACAGTCATATTTCTCTGTACTGTCATTTTACATACACGATGACCTGCATCGTGTGAAGCCAACACAAGCGAGGGAGCCATCAACACACCATGCGCGGCAACATTTATCGGACCATGCAGCAAAACAAACAAGCAATCATGCAGCAAAACATACTCCGTCTGCAGCGGGCTTAACTAAGAACACCAAAACGTCACGATACAGAACAATTATTTTTGGATGTGGATTGACACCAACTGACGCATCGCCTTGTATTAGTATATATATCTATATAGATGAAGTCGATCCTTTAGCTAAGAAAATGTACAAAATACGCCTCCTATGTAAATGATCATGGAGTAGGGAAAAGTCGTATGCATAGAAAGTATTATTTCCATAGAATTAGTTTCTATGATTATTTCTATGGTCGTACGCAAGAATATAAATATAAAGGGAGGATGATTAACTCTGTATCCTGTTCTAAAAGCAGAAGTAGCTTAAATAACGTCCCGTGATAAGTTGTCAATTTGGTATGTTGCGCAGTATTTCACTGAGTGTCTATTGTTATATTTAAGCTTCCTACATAAGGATGTTCAGCGTGATTTTGCGCAACACACTGAAATGACATACGATATCCCAATGTTTTTTTGTGCTACTCCACTACTCATGTTATTCGTCCTCCCCATATTTGTTCATGGTCGTACGTATCTTCAACAGAGGAGACAGGTTTTTCTGTCACTTTGTCAACTTCAACTATCAAATGTCAAACGTCTGTCAAGTAGTTAATAGTCTAATACATTCACTATCATGATCTTTCTAACGTATGTATTTGTAGAATAATTCATTAGAATCTGTTTGTAAATACCCTTTCATAATATTGGACAATGCCTTGATCTGCCTTATTGCAATACGTTAATCGGCGGTTTAAAGGGTATGGATCTTGAACCATCATTTTATAAAATAACGCCATGTGTAGTTCTGTAGTCATGGTGAAGTTTTATTGACTAATGAATGCATTTTAGGACTTGTATTCAACTTGAACATAGACAAAATGTCTTCACCTGAAGAAATCAAAGCCGAATATGCATCCAGCTTAGCGGATTTGACGTTCAACAGTAAGCCCCTGATAAATGTTCTCACAATGTTAGCCGATGAAAATGCGCCGAACGCCAAAGTCATAGTGGAGGCAATCGAGACTCATTTATCAAAGGTATTGTACAGATTATATATTATATTTATTCTAATAATTTGATGATGATTTCTAGATAGAAATACAAGCGTTGTGTTGATCAAATGTCAAATTTCTGATACATGATTGATGCTTTTGAATGTTTGGCTAGTTTCGATCTCTCATCATCAGTGCTATTGAGTTTTCATTGAACAATAATAACTGATTTCTGTTTAGGTGACAACAGATGTTAAACTACCAATTCTGTACCTAATTGATTGTATAGTCAAGAATGTTGGTGGAACATATACAACTTTATTCAGTCAAAATATCGTATCCACTTTCTGTGGAGTATTTAAAGCTGTAAGTGTCACCTGTCTCATTACAAATCCAAAGTTTTATTTCCTGCATTACAAAGAACTATAATTATTTTGTTTCAGGTCGACGAAAAGACACGAGCTGAAATGTTCAAATTGAGACAAACTTGGAACGATGTTTTTCCACAAATGAAGTTGTATGCGATAGACGTTCAGATAAGTCTTCTAGATCCTGCATGGCCCGTAACAGCTAAACCACCGTCTACTAGCATACATTTCAATCCAAAATTTCTGAAAGCTGTAAGTTATTTTCAAAACAATAATAATGGTTTATTTCCCAAGAAACATATTATCTTATATTATTCTCATATGTGTAAAGCGTCGCAACATGAGGATTATATTGTTCTCTAGTTCTTATTATTTTGAACGTAAATTTGTTGTCTTATTTTTTGGACAGTATAAACTCCTTAAAACCAAAATACATTTATATTGCAGAATCCTGCTCCTGTTAAATCTAAAGCAGATGCTGATTCTGTTAAAGTTATACCCGCAACAACAACTGGTATTATGGACAAGCAAACCCTTGAAATGCAAGAGAAGCTCATTCAAAAACAAAAAGAGCTCCTTGAACTCCAACAGAAGAAGTTGGAATTGGAGGTGCTTCAGACCAAAGTAAAATTGCAGGAGCAGTTGAAATCTACCGTACCCTTGCTTCCAAGACCAACGGTTAGTACAATCGTAAACATCATCTTAATTGTTCACTAAAAATATTTTTTATATTATCAGAATATTCTATTGAAACCGGAAGTTGCAAAACAATTGGTTCCAACTTTAAAGCATAAGCCTGTTGGAATTGTGAGTATCATTGATAAAATATTTGAAATGGTTATAGTTAAGTATTAATAACTTAGCACACATTTAAGCAAAAAATAACACCGTGAATATACGTTAAAATAGTTATTGTATTTTAGGAAGCCAGTTTGCAGAAGACCCCCAATCTTACGACAAATGGATCCAGGATAAATGTAGGAAACTCATCGAACGTTCCGGGATCAGCAAAACCAATAAGGGATCCGAGGCTGCTACGGCAACAACTCAAGCAGTCTAGTATGAATCCCAGTGTACCTGCTGCAAGACAAAAGAATGCCCAACCAGATAGTAATAAAATGTCCAATAAATTCAATATGCGGAAAGCACGTATGGATTCCAGCAAAGGCGATTCCCCACCGGACAGGAATGAATCTAACAAACTAAGACATCGCAACTCTACACTTAAACAACACAAATCTTCACATTCTAGCCCCAGGAACAGCTCAGATTCGAGCTCATTCAAATCGAGCTCCGGCAGTAGTTTGGACTCTCCGAGAAAGACAAAAAGTGAAAAGAATAGATCTCCTTCCAAGTCAAAAAAGAAATGGAAAGATGATGATAAATTGACCATAGGAAAGGATAGGAAAGTTGAAAAAAATCCTAGAGAAGACACATTGAAAAGTACATCGGTAGAAGAAATTAGTGAAACGGAGATTGTAACTAAAAAGAGTGATAAGGTAAACGAGCGTGAGCCGCCACAAGATGAAGATCTTAGATTTGTGTCTCCTGAGAAGCAGCCAAGATTGCAACAGGATATTCAAGAAGATACAAGTAAGAATATTACAAATCGTATTGGTTTTGGAAATACTATAAATATCATTTTGCATTTAAATGGAAAGTCTTCGCACGAATAATCACAGATATAGATACAGGCCCATATCAATAATTTCTATCTAGATTTCGATATAGCCGTTGAATCCATATATTTAGTATTATTTTCTTATCCTGTTTTCTAAGTTTTATTTGCAATATAAATACATAATATATATATTATGAAATAAGAATATAATAAATATTTTTCACTGGAATTCTTTTAAATTAGGATAAACTGTTGCTCTTTCTATCTCGTTTATTTAAACATATAAAATACTATACTACCCATGTTTGGAAAAGTTGTAGGCGGTTCATAGCGCAAGTTCAATAAGGTAAATTCATCCTTTAGATGAAAATAAGTTTCATTATCTAATTATGAATATGTCTCATATAGCTCAAGCAGTCTTAGTCTCAGAAAGTCTTGGTCATATTTCAACATATGCTTACGTTTTAGGGTTTCCTCAGTCTAAAAACCATATTTTCATTTTTTGGATTTTCTGTCTGTGCCTAGAACGTTGAAATCAGAGTAATTTCCGCTATAATTGTATACATATTTATTATGCTTGATGCAAGAATGTGGTTCGATCCGTCCCTCTGTAAATAAAAGTAAAATTATTCACCTTATAATAGATTAGGCCTCCAATTTTGGGTATGTAATGTTCTTACGTCAAATAGACAGGGTGGGGCAACATATACGACACGGTGGTTTCTGTAAGGAAAATCAAATAAAATGTATGCAGAATCTAAAATTATTCTGTAGAATTGTTATTATTATTCTCCACGATTATCTTCACAACAACTGATATTTGCCGACTTTCCCTATATACGAAGGTAATAGACAATTGACAGAAGCCACTGGTTACGAAATGTTTTAAACATTTTCAAAAATGCCACTATGGAGCTGCCTGCCCTTTGTACATAGCGAATGGCAAATAATAAATAGAAGGATTCGTGCTTTACTTTATTGATATTTAATTTGAAATTCTTTATATAAAATAAACTAGTTACGAGGTTCAGTTTTTCTTTATTTTTTTATGACGTAGGTATCACGGCTTCATTAACAAAAGGCATGGACGTGGATTTGCGTCAGCTATCAACCGTTATTGGCAAGAAGCGCCCCCCAACGAAACCGACAGAAGAGGCTAATGCAAAGAAGAGCAAGTCTGATACGTTTGATAAGTATGGGCTTTTAATCGTATGTTTGATAAATCTCTTAAAATGTATTTCAAGAATAAAACTCCTGAAATGTGTCCTTTAGTGTTAAAACTGCTAAACAATAACCGAGAACCTTTAATACCTATTTGAAGATTCGATATTATTGAGATTTTTCCTCAACTTACTATTATTGATGCAGAAATATATTATACAATTATTTATAACCAGTTTAGGAAGGCAGTTGGATTGGTTTACTGAATGCAATTATTCAATTCAATAGTATTGAATGATTTTTTAATTGTTCGGACTTTTATATGCATTCAAAATATTGAAATCACACTGAAATTCTTATCAAAAATCACTTTTCAGTAAGGATCTTTTAATAATTAAGTTTTTATTAATAAAAGGTTTAATAGTCTGTTAAGCAAATATTGAAATAGTTTATTTATTGATTAAACTCATTATTTACTTTCAGTTCAAATTCATTTGACTCTAAAAAAGAGCCCGATAGAATGAAGCTTATCGTTCCACACGTTATCTGCTATTGGTTGATTTGTATAAGTTCTTGGATCTATTCCACAAATGCTTTAAATAATGTTTACTTAGCATTATTTTTCTTGAATAAAAAAATTACATTCGGCTTATTCTAAAGAAGGATGTGATAATTCATACACTTGTATAAGTATCCAACGTTTTTATATCACAGTGCAGTGATGTGTAAAGTGATAAGTGAAGTGGGAATGTGGGAAATGCTCTTATAATTGACAGAGATTAAGTTTGAGAGTAGTATTTACATAGTTGGTAGGTATTTTTTGTTAGAAGATGACCAGTACCTCTATATAATATATATGAAGGCCATTTGTTATTATTTTTATTATTAATTATTATATTACATGTCAAGCTACGAAACATTTTTTTTATATTTATTTTTATTATTATATTAAGTAAAACTCGGTTATAACAAGCGAACACAAAGGCTCTTTACAACTTTCAAAAAATTTATATCCGTATTTATTGCCGTCCCTTGAATGCTCACTATAACTATAAATGTCGATGACTATAATCGAATTTATGTTCACGACAGTAGCTACATATAAACCTAGCACAATCAAATTTTGTATAAAAAACAAGTGTGTAGATATTACAGTTGAGTTCGTTAATCATATTATTAAATATAAAATGGTTGCCGTTCAAAAAAAAAAATGTATAAGTAATGATCTTTGTAAAGAAAGTATTAGTTGACCGGCTGATGTTTTTCTCTAATTTTATTAAGCAGTACTTATGTAAACATGTTCCTTGATTTGATATTCGTTATTTAGTAAATCTGGGCTATAATAAGTGAATACCAGATGCTCTTCAGAAATTTTGGACTTTTATATCTCGCATTTCTAAAAAAATGCCGTCCCTTGAATGTTCACTATTATCGAGTTCTAATGGTATAATTATTATTTATGGCCAGATTTATAACCATAATAGAGGCAATATTTGTACCTATCGCGATCAAATTTTGTATTGAATAAACTGAGTTGTGTAGCGATCTCAGTTGATTTAAATGAAGAGCCTAATCAAATTATTAATTACAAAATGGTTGTCGTCCAAAATGAAATAAAAATATAAATAATGTCCTTCATAAAAAATATTAGTTGAGGCACCGAATATTTTATATAATTTTATTATACTGTAATCTACAAGTGGTAGTAGATAGTTTTTCTAAAAGCAATATGATAATGATAATGGGAGAGGATATGAATGAAGAAATAAATATTTCAAAACACAAAATGTATCAAATACCCCTGGCCTGTTCCTGAGTTCTAGAGTTTTATTTCAATTTACAAAACTTGTGTAGATCTTCATACTCCATTTTATATACTTAACATTATAATACGCACTAATTTGATGAACAGTCTTCAATAGTAATTTGGCTGTCATTTATTCCATGTTCTCGAGGAATAACGCACATGTCTATTATATTTGTGAAACCAAGGAATGAAGTAACGAACTTAAAATGGTATATCACTACATACTGAATTCAAAGTAGTATAATTTATTAAATGATAAAAGATATTTGAAACATCTCCCCTAAAGTGCTATATTGGTTTCTGTTTTATATTAATAAAGACAACTGTAGTTGTACAATAAAATGTACATAAGCACATTTTGTGCAGATATTCTTATTTCAGAGAGATATGTATATATAGATGAAATGATATTGCTCCCGAATCAATCCTTGATTGAAGGATAACACCAGCTAAATTATATAAATTCTCTTACAGATTATTCGGCGAAGAGGACACTGATTTGCGACAATTACCTGTCAAAGCCACTGAAAGACCACCTACACCACCTCCACCTATAATCTCTAGCAATGAAGCGGTACCAGACAAACCATTGTCTCCGAAACCAAATTTAGACGCTCTTCGCACTAAATTGGCTAATGCTACCAACAGGGATAAGGCTGTGTCGTGTAAGCATCGTATAAGTTTCTTATTAAAATGTTAATTTCTCAGTCACAAAAAATCACCTTCAAATTCTCACCATAATATAACTGTATCAGCAGAATATTTAATTGTGTAACATTCCCTTACTTTACACGATGTCCTGCAATTTTTTAGATCGTTCATAAGTTTTAGTGTTCAGTCATGAATATATTTTGTGACATAGGTCGTGAATTATTTTTATTTGTTTCAGTTAAAAAGAATACTGATGAAAAATCTGCTAGACTATATACCAATAAAATCATAATTTCTCCAGAAGACGAAACATCAATTAAATCTGGAACATTGACTAAAGAACAAGAAAGTACTCTTCTTAACAAGATTATTTTACAAATGGAAATAAATAAGTTAAAGGAAGCGAAGAAAAAGGATCGTGAAGAGTCCATGCATACCTCATTGCAACCAATCAGCGACGAAGAGTTGTTAGATAGCGATGATGAGGTGCGAACGTCAGTCCAGCTATCTAAAATAAACGAAAACACTTCGGTTATGCCATTCAAGGATAAAGATGAGAGATTCTATTCTCGAGAAGGTGGAGATCAATCACGACGGTTCCCTGCTCACAATAGACCTGATCGTGAGGGAAGAAGTCATTGGATGAATCAATTAGGCCCCTCTAGAAAAATGGGCAGATCCTGGGATCACGCAAACCACTGGAAAAATATGCCACATGGTGGCCAACAGGACTATGTACCGATGTTAATGGAAGACGAAGATACGTCGGATAATTTCGATAACAATAGTATATCCTTGACAAATGGAGCTGTTAATCAGGAGGAAATAAAGACTATCAATATAGATGGTGCCCCGAAAGACATACGATTCTACAATGAAACGGCTATAGCATTCATAAGTTGGGACGATCCCAGAGAAATAACATTCCAAGATGAAGGAACCAGACGAATCATATTCAACGATAAGGAGGCTTATCAACTTGGTTTCAATGAGGTTTATAAAGAAGTTTTAGTGAACGGTACTCTACATAAAGTCAGAATCGGTGCTCCGAGTAGAGAAATCTTCATAGACTTTGTTCCGTATGAGTGTTACTTTGGTGGTCCGGGTATACGGATTGAACTAAATGGTGTCAGTACAACAGTAAGGTTGGAGGGTCCTCCACCGCAAGTTAAAATCGGTGATCAGAAACGCAATGATCTGGTTGTGGGAAAGATCAGTTTATTTATTGATGCGAAAATTGTAGTTCCTGTTTTTCTTGATGCTAAGGTTCAGAAATTTATTATTGATGGAGAAACCAATACTTTAAAATTTGTAAATGCTTTAGAAACTGTATTAATAAATGATATTTCTTTTACTGTTGAATATGGTGGTCTCCCAAAACCTATTTTAATCCATGGTAAAAAGCATTTTATAAGATTTTCAGTTTTACCTAAAGGCATTGTTCCCGGTAAAGTGATTATTAAAGATATGGATGGTACTGCGTCAAAATTAGAATTTCAAGAAAATCGATCAGGTGGTAACACCAGTGAATCTCCCATGCCAGCAACTGAAGGTTTATCGTGTCAGGACCCACCTGATTTAACAAAGAGAAATAGCAATTCTCCTAGCTTATTCCATAATCTACTACAACAGCAGAATTTGAGTGAGTACAAAATTACCCATTTTTTTAAATCTCATCGCAAACATATTTACAGTGAATTAAAGAATAAAATAAAATAGTTTTTTGGATGGTAAGATGTTGCCGAATACCTACTGACAAGAAAATGTTTTTATTTGCAATCTATATTGCATATTATGTTTATTTAATGACATCCTTCATTTTAGGTAATTTAGATGTTTTATCTAATGCTATGGCAGCATCACTAGGTCTAAACCCCAGTACTGAAGGATATCAAGTTGAGAACCATTCGGAGCAATCGGCAGACCACAATGGACCGGACGTCGCCTCAATTACCCCATCAATTCCTCCACCTCTGAATATCAATGACTTATTTCAAAAACTAGTCGCTTCAGGTTTTGTAACGTCTACAAAATCCGAAATACCTATATTGGACAACACATCTCAAAATACTAACAAAGTTCAAACATCTATCTCATTACCATCGGAAGATACTAAACAAAAGAGGAAAAAGAACAATCTCAGCAATCTTAAACCTGTTATCTTCGTTAAGAAAGAGACATTAAAGCTACGGCAACATATATTGTATCAAACTCTTTATTCCGGAATGCAGTGTAGCAGTTGCGGTATGAGATTTTCACCTGAGGCTAGTATGCAATATAGTCAGCACTTGGACTGGCACTTCAGGCAGAACCGAAGAGGAAAGAAAAATATTCGTGTAGCAGCAAACAGGAGGTGGTATTATAATTTATCTGACTGGAAGAATTACGAGGAACTTGAGGATTTGGAAGAAAGAGGTATTTAAACCATAACCTTCTGTTACTTAAAATAGTAAAAACTAATACAAATTAATTTTATTTGCAGAGAAAAATTATTTCGACCAGCAGCAGCAAGCTGAAGGCGCAAACGAAGAACAGGAAGAAGAAGTTATTATACCCAGTGTTCCCGCGGATTCTGAATCAACGGACGAACGCTGTGAAGTTTGCGGTGATAAATTTGATCAATTCTTCAATGAAGAAACCGAAGAATGGCATTTGAACAATGCTATGAGAATAGATGAGAAAACTTATCATCCAGTCTGCTATGAGGACTCTCAAGTAATTATTTATTTATATAGCTGTATTTGTTGTCAAATATTCTTATTTGCATTTTCTTGCTTGGGGTGCAATTGACCAGTTATGTGTATCTATCTAATCTATCTAATTATATTAAACCAGCAATGCTTTTATATATATATATATATATATATATATATATATATATATATATATATTATTTTGGATGTATCTTGGGATGGATAATGGATGGATGGATAATAAAAATCAAATCAACACAAGCCATAATAACAAACCTGATAAAAAAATAAAAATGATTGATTTCCACAGAGAATGAAAAAATCTCAATTATGGTCAACATAAACTAGTTCCTATATGTGTTTAAGTAATATGTTTTTAACTGATGAAGCTTGGAGCCCCAAGCGAAACGTCTTAGATTTTAAAATATACGCTACGATGAATATCTGACTGCTTTTGTGCAAACCGAACTTAAATCCCAAGATACATCCAAAATAAAATTATATATAATGGTTCAAGAATTCCACAGAAAATAATATATATATATATATATATATATATATATATATATATATATATATATATATATATATATATATATATATATATATATATATATATATGCAAATTTTATCTTGGGACCTGGTCTACCGATTTCGATATAAATTCATATGTATGGGTTCTAGAGTGTATTGAATCGATTGGTTATATTCACATTACATTACATATGAGATAGCATTATGAAACCGAAAACATCATAGGGAAAAATAGTCTTATGGTTAAGCTTCCGGGTATAAATCTAAAGATCCTCGGTTCGAATTATGTTCACCTTTGAATCTTTTTTTAGCAAAATCCATTTTTTTAATAAAAGATGTTTATATGTGTTCCTAATAATTTATTCGGAAATATTCAATGAAAATTTGTAGGTACATATTTAATATATTGCGACCCTCGAGGTCCTCACTAGCTATTTCAAGAATGGCTCCGCAGAAAGAAGTTTCAGTATGTATAGTGTCTGGGAGTTCAGAAGTCGATTGGTGATACAGCTGAGTTTTGGCATATTTATCATTCATATTACACATTCATATTTATTTTGAAATCTATAACCTACGAATATGTGAACAATAAAAGCAGTATTTACCAGTCGCCATACATTTTAACCAGAAATATGCACATTTTTTAATAAGTTTAAATATCCTTTGTAACTCTTATAGACCCATCTTAAATTCTGTTTTACCCGAGCAAAGCTCGGTCTCCCAGATATTAGTCTATTTAAATGAGCAACGCGTTCACGTCATCACCTAAATTCTTTCTATGTAAAATTTTCACAGCTTATCTAACAATAGCTGTGGCATTTTATTGACCTTTCAACAAGATTAACTTTGACTACGTCTAATAATGTATTTAAGGATATTTTTCTTTAACTTGTTACTTCTTATTACCAAACCAAAAATCACAATATGTGTCCAATATTTTGAAAGACGAGGAGTTAGCAACATGTGCAATTTCCAGCATATAAACCTATGACGTAATGCAGTTGATTACTTAAATGAAATGAATATTTTGTACAGGGTGTGGCATCGTATACGACACGGTCTGTGTATTGGAAACCAAGTAATATAATGTTCTCAACTGGTTCGATAAATATTCTCCATGTGCACAATCTAAAATTATCTTGAGCTGTACAGAGCGTTCCCCAAAAAAATTACATATCAAGGTTATAATTTTTCAAATGGAACAGCCTATATGCTTTCATATTTTCCGATTCAAGAGCCCAAATGAAGGTGAGTTATTTCCATATTCGCTATACCTTTTACCGTTTTCCAAATATAAAAAGTTAAGTATGAAGAAAACCTTTGTAAGTGATTAACTCAGTAATTAGTTTTGAACTTCAGTGATTGTTTTAGTTGAATAGATGAAGGTTGAAAAAAATACCCTAAATCATACTTCATTATCAAAAATTGTACAGGATGTTGAATAAATAAGGTTCGAAAATTTACATTTGAAATGTTGAAAAACTTTGTTATTGTAATTACATATTCTAACCAAGAATTTTTTTCGGACTTTATTAGGGTTCCCTACACCTCAATCTAATGGATTTTTAGAACTTTGAGTTTTCATTAAAAACGGGTAACTTACCTACTTATAATTTATCTAGGCAGCTTCGGCTCTGGTAGCATGCCATTTTTTTATACTTCTAATAATATGGGACTGTTATTATCATTGCCATAGGGCTACGATACCTTATGCTCAAAGATATCAAGCTCGGAAACATCCATATAGGGCTGTATCCTACTCGGAAAGAAATACATAAAATCTATAGTACAGAAAAAAACAAATGACTTTCTTGTGGTTGAATGTGTCACATAATACTCTTTTATCACTCAGTGACGAATAGAAATACAAACAGGTATCTATAGGTATGTATCACCAGACGGACCATTTCATATATTTAAAAAATAAATTCCATCGATACCATATTCAAATATACTTACTAGTAGCTGTATAAAACTGACAGGGTACAAACAATAAGACAGGCAATCATAATCAGTATAATAATGAGCATAATGTTCTTTTACTAGGACCTTGTAGTGGAAAAAGTATTTATGAGGTCATAACCCTAAATACAGAAATTGTTCATTGCCACGTAATCGGTCCATTCCATATACAAAAATCAACTCAGCGATGAAAATCACTTTCATATGGCTGCTGTATGTAATATTTAGTATGGTATGGATGAAATTTATATTATTTTAATATTCTTGAAATGCTCCATCTGGTAATGGATACCTGTTTGTATTTCTATTTGTAGTAATAACAGAGTATTCTACGACACATTCAACCACAAGAAACTCATTTGTTTCTTTATCTACTACAGATTGTTTTGTATTTCTTTTCTATACAGCCCTATAATGATATCTCTGAGCATACGGTATTGTAGCCCTATTGCAATGATCATGACAGTCACAAATTATCAGAAGCATGAAAAAATGGCATGACACCAGAATCGAAGCTATCTAAGTAGGTGAATTTGAAGTACATAGGTAAACTGATTAATTTTCCCGTTTTTACTAAAAACAAAAAATTCTAGAATTCTATTAGGTTAGGTATAGACAACCCCAATAGAGTTCGAAAGAGAATAAAATTCGTGGTTCCAATTTGAATTGAAATTTTCGAACCATATTTTTTCAACATTCTGAACAATTTTTAATGTTAATTACTGAGTTAATTACAAACTTTTTCTTCATACCTTACAATTCAACATATCTTCGAAAACGGTAAAATATTTGGGCTCTGGAATAGAAAAATATGAAAATATATAGGATGTTCCATTTGAAAAAATATAATTATGATATGTATCTTTTTTGGAGAATGCCCTGTATAGCTCGAAATAATTTTAGATTGTGCATATGGAGAATCTATCGAACCAGTTGAAAACAACTACATTGTTATTTGCTTTCCCATACAGAATCGTATACGGTGGCCATCCCGTATATTAATCTTAACGAATAAGAATTGTCTTGAAAAGTAATCTATAAGATTATTGAGATACCTCTATTTACAGAGATCAATTCAAGAGCAAGAGGAGAAGAGGGTCGAAGTGGAAACAAACATAGAGAATCAGTTAGTTGTTGATAATACTGATCTGGAAATTGTGATAGATGACGATGATGAAGAAGAATCCCACGGCAATGCTGAACCGTCAGAAATAGTTTCTTTGGAGGATGATGAACCAAAGAATGTAGAAGATAATGGAAACGAAAACTTGAAACCAACTGTAGATCAGGTAACGACAACTGTTCAGCTTTTTTTTTTGATTTTCAAAAAAGTTATTGAAAATCCCGACAGCCTGTAGCCAGCGGAAACGTAAATGTCACAAAATTCATTGAATTGAAATTTGAACATTCATAATTTTTTTCATTATTAGTTTTTATTATATTTTTTATTTATTAATTTTTTTCTGTGCATTTTATGAAAAATGCTTCCAACAAAAGTTGTAGATACTGATTATATATATATAACCCAAACATTTTTTTTATATTATTTGTACTACGGCCCTTTTTTGATAATTTTTTTAAATGTTTGAAGGGTCGCCATTTTGGAACTATTTACCCGATAATGCCCAATAAGGAACTCGACCGATATATTTAAGAGATTGATTTTTGAAGTTCTCAACTAGATACTTCCAAAACTAACTTTTGAAACAAAAGTTTTTTTGGACTTACTTTTAGACAAACAACATGCCGTTGGAACTTTTTCGAAATTCAAAAGTGTGAACGATCGCAATAGGTTACATTTCTATACGAAATTTACCTAAAAATTCTACTGAATATCTTTATAACAATAAAATATATTTTTTTAACATTTCTTCTTTTCTTATTTATTAAAGGAGGCAGATGAGGATGACGATGTTATTCTTAATGAAACTGCTCCAATCAAAATTGTTGTGGACGATGATGATGACGAAGAGGCAATAGAAGCAGTAAATAAACATCCTGTTAGAGTTAAAGCTGAAACGATCGATGACGGATTCGTAGAAGTTTCAGGCCTTGTCAGTTTGCAGAACGGTGGACAAATCAAAATTAAGGCTGAACCCATCGATCCAGGTAAGGTTCTATGCTTCAGACAGATATTTTTTTTACCATTAGAAACAAAATCCATCTCATAATTCCTAATAATTCAATTTATACCTGTTTCGTACCATAACCTTCCATTTTATTACAAGAAACGATAGGACATAAATTATTCGAATAAAACTAACAATTGAATTTTGTTCAAGTATTTATTTGATTTTTTTATTCTTATCATGTTTTTTACTTCATGTTTAAATAGAACTATATATAAAATGGAACTACATTTTTAAATTTACTTACTTTGACTTCAAAATATTAATTTATTATATCGGTTTTCAATTTCAGATGATACTGAAATTATCAGTTCAGTCCAAGACAATTCCGATCTACCAGATAGTAGGGAAAATCGAGATGACTGTCTTGAAGTTTTACCAACCAATAATGACGTAAATATATCAATCGACGGCAATACTGATGTCGTAAGCCGTGTACTTCCTACTGCGGTAACAAGTGGAGTTGGTGGTAATAAAATTAAAATAAACATCAGCAAACATTTACCAGTGATAAATAATGACAGTGATAGTGCTGAAAAAGAGACCGATATACCTCCTCCTACTGAGACGCATACTGATCTTAAAGAGCCTTATTCCTCTAGCACAGAGCCAGATGTTTCAGCATTGAAGCCTGCTCTCAAAGACATATCGTTGCATAAGCAACCGCTTGTTAGGAAAGGTGCAGAGCTGACTGGGCTTTGCTCCATCATGTGATTTTTAAGTTTAATTAAACTATTTATAAGAGCTAATCATTTTTATGGTGTGTACCAAGAATACAAAGAAAAACTTAATATTGTAGAATGTAAATAAATGTATTTAATTAGCTGTTTGATTAAATAATCATATAAATGAATGTATAGTTCGGAAACGGTATTGTGAGAGAAACAGATTGATAATTGAATACTTTGTATATCTCCGAAACATGAGCAATAAGATTTTGGCTTTGACACATCTTCAAAAGTTTTTTGAGTAGAAAACTATTATCATCCGCATAAGATACTGCTAATGAGGTTTAATCCTAGTCCTGAAGTTGGCTTATTAGAAAGAGTCGAACCATTTGATAAATAACGGTAATATATTTTGTTTGGAAAATAATATCATTTTATACGAAAATGGTGAGAGCGATGATTTATTTGTATCAATCATTAGTAAAGAATATGTAAATTTAAGTCTTTTTTCTTTTTGGAAAAAAAAATGATACTATGAATTTGGGTACAAGTTACTCATAATAAAACAAAATGTATTCCTATTTTTTGGGAATATTTTCGTTAGAAGATATATGTAATATGTTTCTATTAACAAACATATGAATGTTTATAATATTGGTAAATATTTTTTAAATCTTGAATGTTATAAATAAAGATTTTCATTCAAATGCTCATTTTTATTGAATATTAACGAATCCTAGCTTTAGCAATATGTATTTTTTTCTTGTATAGCATTACATAGTCTCTAAAACAGGTACAATTTTGAATAAAAATATATTTTTGGTTATAAGAGTTCATATAACACGAATAAGATTCATTATAATTGGACATAAGTTATAGAAATACATACAGTTTCGTTAAGCTTATTATCATTTGAAATTGTAATTCAAAAATATAGTAAATAAATTCAAGGTTTTATCAATAAGTTTCTTTTATTTATTGGGAACATCGCTCAATGTGTAGAACGAGTCCCCACGCATTTAGACAAACAGCAACTTTAGGACGCGTAGTGGACCTGTTTGCTTAAAAAAATATTGCGCGGTCACTTCATCTTGCTGAGAAAAAAAATTAAAGTTCACTATTTTTACCTCGAATTTCAGTTAAGTCCGACTCGACTCATATGACTGGTTTGTGCACCAACAAGCAGCTACAGTGATAACTAAAAGGGCATAATAATAGCATTCCTATTATCTATAGGAATAGATCCTACCAATTCGACTTCATGTCTTGGACCCAGCTTATAGCTACATGCTTTATTCTAAGTGTATAATTATATTGCAATTGTAAGTGCAGACAGCACCATCTTTTAGACTCTGATCATGCATTATTACTTTCCTACGCTACTATAGTAGCTGTATAATGAAATTATTGTAATCGTGTGAAATTTTCGGTATCGAGATTTTTACAAATGTTGACGTTTCAGATTTTTATAAGTCTAATAAACATATTTTCAGCCATTGGTCTGTCTGTCTATCTGTGACAGTATTATCTCGGAAACGGATCGGTGGATTTTGTTGCTTTTCAAAATTGCCTCAAGTATTCTTCTGAGAGCCTTCTACCACCCACATATAGCGCCATCTCTTAGAAAAAGCACAAAAAAGTTATGCTTGAATAAAATTCCGTATTTTCCACATGTTCCTTCAGATTCTGGCTAAACGCTCCATCTTGCGAAAAATTGTTACATGACCATTGTTGTTTATCTTGACATGCTGAAAAAAATGAGTGGTAGCATGATTTGACCAGAGGATTTTTACTTTCCTACCGCTATTGTCGTCGCCATGTAAGGAAAGTATTGTAATAGTGTAAAATTTTTCATTCACTGGAATTTGCCTGCGAGCGGTAGGAAAGTCGTGTGATTGGACACACGAGATTTTTTTTATTAAGTCAAACGAGACATGTTACTCGTTTACTTATAACTTTGAACAACTGTCGTGAGGTACTATGAACCAAATATTAGATATAGTTTCATTTTTGTAAATCTGTTGAGTAGTAAAATTTAGAATAAAGTTTAAAAAATCGAATTTCTATTTGCTCAACATCACTAGCTGTGTCTCGGATGTTCGTATGAACGTGTCATCTCGTTAAAGTCGTTGAACCAGAAATGAACTTCCTTCTCGATCATATTTATATATTAGGCCGCTACGGTATTTCCACTTAAAGTAGTCCCTCTCTATTGTATTATTATCCATGATAGCCACAGGTCTGCTGGCCGCGCTGGCTCATTGTTTCTGGACCTTCCGGCAAATACCTCGACGTCGCTGTGGATTATAATGCTGAACCAAGTCTCCCACGGTATCATTGGGTGATCGTCACTCGCGAGCTGGATGTTCTTCCTCTATCCTGACTTTCAGATGGCCAACGTATTCTTTACCAGCGACACTTTCCTCTTAGGTCTACAGCTAAATTCAAGATCACAAGATAGGCGCAATTCTCGTTCGAACATAAGGCCTGCAGGAATCTGGTCCATTGTTTCATTCACGGGCGCTCAATAAGACATCTGGGAAAAATTATATAATGGTCCCAACCTCCTTCACCAACACCTCTACGACTGTCGATGGCTCTTGGTTGGGGATTGCATATGCCTCGGTCCATTTTATAAAATAATCCATAGTAAATGTGCTGCACCGGTTCGGGACCAAAATCGACCATTTTACATGTAATTTCCCATAAGGAATTCTAAGGTCAAAAATAGCGAAAATTGGCTCTTTTCTCCCTAGATTCTAGGGAAAAGTGCGTCGGCCCCATGTGTTTGGGATACGAAAGTAGCAGATCTAGGGAAACCAGGAGTCTGCGGGAGGAGTGGGGTAAGGGAGAATTATATCTGGAGAATACAGAATGGGGGGATTCAAAGTCGCAGAATGCTTATTAGCGATTCTACCCACGAGGTCCATTTGTAGGCATTTTTTATGATCAAGTTACTATTCCATTAGATTTTCAAACCTAAAACCCCTAGATGAAGAAAATTCCCTAGATTTTCAAACCTAAAATCCCTAGATGAAGAAGATTTCCCAACGAAAATCCCTAAATGAAGAGAATATAAATTTTTCCTACAATTCCTGCTATTTTCTCAAGTTTTTCTCTGATTTTTCATATTTTCTAGCTAGTTCTCGTAGTTTTCGTTGCCTTTCCAGTAATTCTAACCGTTTTCCGTAGTTTTTATTGACATTTAGTCGCTTTTCATGCAACTCCTGCCATTATTCAGGCTTTTGTAGTTGTTTTTCGCTCAATTCCTGCAATGTTCAGCCATTTTCAATAGTATTGTCGATTTTCATGCATATTTTGACATTTTTCTAACCCTATTCCTTAGTTTTTCTAGGCTTTTCGCTACCTTTCCTATAATTTCCATCATTTTCAGGAGTTTTCCACCGATTTTCACCACTTCAAGTAGTTTTATCTCACTTTTCCAGCGCTTTATAGCCCTTTTTAGCCATTTTTTCAAAATCATTTTCTGAAATTTTCATAGCTTTTCATCACCTTTCCTTGAAATTTTCAAGCTTTCACCCATTTTCCGGCACTTCCTAGCAATTTTCCATCATTTTCCGTTGGTTTCTCGGACTTTTCAGCTGTTCTTCAACACTTTTATTCGGTTTCTACAATCTTTTGTAACTTTTCCTACGCTCTTTATCGTTTTCTTTACCATTTTTTTGAAGTCTTTGGTCATTTTCCAAAACTATTTAGCGATTTTTCATAATTCACACCCGTTTTAGCTACTTTCTCTTCTACAATTCATCGTTTTGCATAGCATTTTAACATTGTCAGAATGAATTCATCTAATTAATGCTAGTAAAGCGCAGGTGATTAATAAAGTAGATTAGTGTAGTAGTAGTGTAGCGTCCATCTTTCATCACACTGCGCATGCGTCTCCAATGCTATATAAAGGAGGATCCTAACAAATATCATCATTCAATCATCGACTACTGTACGAGCAAGATATCTCTCTTCACTGATTTAGTAAAATGTATCGCTGGCATATTGCAGCTCTTGTCATCTCATTATGATGATAAAGTGGCTCGTAAAGGGCTAAGAGATTGTGCAATGACGTTAAAACGAATTAAAGATTCTATGAGATATGCCAAGACGATAGGCGAGAAACAGCATTTAGAAGCATGTTTAAGAAACGTCAAAACCTTGAGGAAGCAGATGAAAGCTGAACGGAAGAAAGGAGCAGGGTCATTTTCCAGACTAGAAACCGCAAGGGACCGTGTTTGCTGGAGCGATAGCGAGTCTGCATTCCAAAACCGCATACGTACTGGAATTATCTCGAACCTCAAACATAAAGATCCCATCACATTTTTCCAGGACTGTTTTAAGCTATTGAGGCCACGCGTCATCAACGCTTTAAAGAATGATATAGCCATTAAGGTTAACGCTGTATTCGGAGGCGAGTTTGAAATAGTGAAAGGTGATCGAGTGTTAACAGAATATAAATATTTCACTACCTCCAATTCACCCATCTATTGTGAGACAGATATCGAGGAGTGGTTCATCTCAAAGGCCATCACCCCCCTCCTCAAAGACTTGGAGGAATTTAAAGAACGTGACTCTGGATGGGCACTGAAGCGAGTTATGAATTTAGCAGTGAACATTAACAAATTTACACCTAAGCTGGGCTCATCATATATTGAGCTACCAACACAGATTAAGAAAAAGGAAGCCTGCGTTAACGTTAAAAACGATGCTCAAGCCTGCTTTGCAATGGCAGTTACTTCAGCGCTATGTCCTGTTGAGAATCATTCTGATCGCACATCTTCTTACCCCCACTACTCATCTGTACTAAAATTAAAAGGTATTCAGCTTCCAATGACCATCAAACAGATTCCATTATTTGAGAAGCAGAACAACATATCCATCAACGTATACATTCTCCGAAAGGAGAAAAAGTCATTTACCACACTACCAACATACCTCACCAAAGAAAAGCGATAGAAACATATAAACTTACTATTTATACAAGATAGATATGATGAAACTGATCAACCCATCAAATATCATTATGTATGGATAAAAAATCTATCCCGGCTTCTATCAACCCAACTTAGTAAAGAAATGCATCAGAAGTTCTTCTGTGAACGCTGTCTCCATTATTGTAGATCCCCAGAAAAGTTAGAAAAGCATCTGGAGGACTGTCAAAAAAATAATGAAACAGCCACCAAAATGCCAGAGCCAGGAAGGAACATCCTTAAATTAAAAAAAAAATAAAAATAAGGAAAAAGCTCCTTTTTTTGTATATGCTGATTTAGAGAATGTCTTGGAAAAAAATGATGACCCAAAAAAACCACAACGGCACTTTCCAGCTGCGATTGGCTATTATGTTATGTGTTCCTACGACCACTCCCTTAGTTTTTCTGATCTTACCGCGGACAGGACTGTATGCAGTGGTTTACTAATGAGATGGGCAGTTTAGCGGAAGATATGGCTACAGTCTTCTGGTGCTCATATAACATCCATATGACATATGAACAGGAAATAGAGTATCAAAAAGCTACTCACTGTCACATCTGCGTGAAATCATTTAGCCCTGAAGATAAGAAAGTGCGAGATCACAACCACTTGTTATCTGAAAACAATTAAAGAGGAGCAGCGCACGAGGGATGCAACATCAATTACAAGGACAGCCATATGGTTCCAGTTGTCTTCCACAATCTATCAGGCTATGATGCTCATTTCATAGTTACAGACATTGCTACGAAGATTGGGGGAAAAGTTGACCTACTTCCCATTACAAAGGAGAAGTATATCTCATTTACCAAACATATAGATGATTACCCTATTCAGTTCCGTTTCATAGACAGTTTCCGATTTATGGCATCCTCCCTAGACAAGTTGGCATCATATTTACCGGAATTTCCAAATCTGAAGACACAGTTTCCTGAAGTAGATGAAATGCATTTTTCACTTTTAACGAAGAAAGGAGTAATGCCATATGATTACATTGACTCCTTCGACCGTTTTTCTGAAACGAATCTACCATCCATAGATGATTTTTACAATAAGCTGAATAATAAACCATGTCCTTGCCGACTCTACCGACGAGACTGATATTTACTTTTGGCTGATGTATTTGAGATGTTCCGCACAAGCTGTCTGAACACGTATAATTTAGATCCAGCTCACTATTTTACATTACCAGGCTTCACTTGGGATACCATGCTGAAGCATACAGGAATCGAGCTGGAGCTGTTAACCGATGCTGATATGTTTCTGTTTGTTGAACGAGGCATTTGAGGAGGTTTGAGCCAAGTATGTAGTAAAAGACAGGCTAAAGCTAACAACATCTATATCAATAATTATGACCCATCGAAGCCAAAAACATTTTTGATGTACTTTGACATAAACAACCAATATGGATGGGCAATGTCACAATATCTACCGTATGGAGGTTTTGAATGGACAGACTCTAATATTGATGTTTCATCAATACCTGATGATGCAGATGAAGGATATTTTTTGGAAGTAGACCTAGACTATCCTAAACATCTTCATGATAAACATAAAGACATACCCTTCTGCCCACAACATATTAATCATAAGACGCTGAAGCCTTCTAGGAATGTTAACGAGCCAACAAAATCAATGGCTACATTGTATGGTAAACATAAGTATGTTATACATTATGTAGCACTCAAGCAGGCATTGGAACACACCCGTGTTCTTAAAACAATTCATCGAGCATTAAAATGCAAGCAAAGTCCTTAGCTCAAAAGTTACATTGATCTCAACACCGAACTTAGGAAGAAGGCTAAAAATGTGTTTGAAAAAAATCTGTTTAAATTGATGATCTTTGCTGTTTTTGGGAAGACGATGGAGAACGTTAGGAAGCGTGTGAACATCAAGCTTCTTACTGAGTGGACTGGAGGATATGGTGCTGAGTCATACATCTCTAAACCTGAGTTCAAGACTGCTACAGTTTTTAATGAGAACCTAGTTGCAGTGGAATTAAATAAACTGCAGGTATGGTTAAATAAACCAATTTATGTTGGACAATCTATCCCTGATCTAGCTAAAACAACTATCTACGATTTTCATTATGGTTACATGCGACAACGTTATGGTGATGGATGGATCCATATATATTAATGAGGGAAGATTGTCATAGATATTTTGATACTAGCGAATATCCACAAGATAATCACTATGAAATACCTTTAGTAAATAAGAAAGTACTTGGAATGATGAAAGATGAGAATAATGGCGTTGCAATGATAGCTTATGTAGGGCTCTGATCCAAATTATATGCTACAAAAGTGCATACGACCGATAATGATTTAGAAAAGATGATAAAACATCTGATTGAAGATGAGTATGAAGAGGATGAAATTGCTGAGAATATAAGAAATTTTGGAGTGACCAAGAAGGCCAAAGGGGTAAAATCTTCAATCGTCAAGACAGAGAAAACTTTCGAAGACTATATTGAATGCTTACAAGGGTTTCAAAAGAAGACGGTTACTCAAAACCTTATCAGATCTGACAAGCACGAGGTCCATTCAATAATACAAGAAAAAATAGCTCTCAGTCCTGATGATGATAAGCGTTTCCTTGTTTATGGAACAGATAACACACTTCCATGGGGACATTATCAAATATGTGAAGCTATGGATATAAACTAATTATATATAAAATTATGTTTTTTTATATCTTTTATGTTTTTTGTAATATGTTGGCAATAAAATAGAAATCTCGTTTCTTATTTCTTTAACTCTACTCTTCAAAATTCTCTATATAAATCCCAAAAACGACAAATTCTCTTCATTCATAATCGAGACGTCTAACAGTAAACATGCCTATAAAGTGTGATTGCAGAAGAGACTGCAACTGTTCAGATTACACACCTGATCTCAAAGATAAATGCGAAATATGTGAAAAAGTCGCATTTAGAGTAGTATCTAATTACAAACGTGATAGACGTGGCATTGGTTGTTATAGCCTAATATCCTACTGCTACGATTGCTATGAATTACATTCTAGTATACAAGAAGCAGCAAGATTTCGACATATTCGAAACCAGTCATTAAGATTACCAGAAATTGATGTAACCGACACATTACCTACTATACTTAGGAAGCATTTTATGCTACAACTTCCAACTATCGAGGATTTTAGAGAGATTACTACCAACGATTTAATTGTTAAATTGAGAATAACGTTATATAGCAATAACATCCTACATACAACCAGTCAACACCTGAAATATTAAGCAGCGATGTAACCCTTATAGATTGGTTTGAGTCCATTATACTCATTAGATGTATTGATGAGTTGCAGCGGTATAAAAATGCTATTTTATCATCATTATATATAGAATGTAATGTTGGAATACTTAAAATAAAAAATTATATTTATTCAACAATTGTTTTATTCAAATTGAGATTAGCTTGTTGTAGATAATAATTTAAGTTTAACCAGAGGTGTTTTGTTAGTTCTTTGATAGCCATCAGGCAACAATTTCCTCAAATCAAAGGTACTATACGTACTCCAAGAGTGACAGTCCGGTTTGTAAGCGAGTCTAACAGACACCCTAAGCATAGAATACTTCTCCCACAGTGTGGTACCTGGCGTGCCTTTGTGCAGGAAAAAGTCGACAACCTGTAATTTAGGTAATATTTGAGATTAACTGAGATATTGATATTATATATAGCCGGAGGCCGATAGGTGATTCTTTGATAGCCATCAGGCAACAATTTCCTCAAATCAAAGACACTATACGCACTCTGCTATAACGGGGTGACAGCCCGGTTTGTAAGCGGGTCTAACAGACACCCTAAGCATTGAATTCTTCTCCCACAGTGTGGTACCTGGCGTGCCTTCGTGTAGGAAAAAGTCGATCACCCCTTGATACCCGAAGGAGCCACAACGGCTTCATATCATATAACATAGATTAGGAATTTAATTAATCAATTTTTAAGTAAGTACGTAAATAAATAAGTATATAAAAACTCACCTATACTAAACTCCTAAACGGCAGTATGCTGGAAAGGTATTGATGAAATATCTCCATCTGCCATCATTTTGGTGAATTAACTATAGAATAGAAAAAGCATGAAAATATATGCAAACTGAAAATGTATGACATAATCCTAATAACACATGCATAGACCGACATATCATTAAAGAGTGATAATAGAATATTATTTTTATAAAGTTTAGAATAATGATTATCGAAATTACTTAGAGATGACATATATTTATAGCAATTCCTTCAGTCTCCAACAATAATCTACAACATTATTACTGCTACTAACCGCAAAAGAGCATTATGTCTATTAAAAACTTGAAAATTGCAATTGCAACCATGAGCCTACTATGAATCATGAAATAAAAAGTGGGCTGATAATGATATCTGTTCAACTAGATAGAAGATGAATAAGAGGTGAATGAAGGATCGATGAAAGCTACGTAGTATTTCTAGTAAGTACTCAACATATAATTTATTTTGAAACCTTTCCTGAGGCCCTATCTCTTATATCAAGGAAACTAGCTTCCTATGCTATTCTAACAATTAAAAATGCTTAAATGTTGTTGTTGACGTCGATACGAATCTATTGATACCCGATTCATCAAAATCGGACGACCGGAAGTGACCGACCAGAAGTAGCCATTTTATTGCAGATTTGGAATCTACGCCTCGCAATCAACCAATATATGACATTTTTATTCTATTTCATAAAGTTTTATAAACCGGAAGTCCATAATTTTTAATGAAACGTAAACATTTGTGGTAAGGATTTTGGATAATTTTTATCTTAAATTCATATTCTAGTATATTCTCAGGCAATATTTATTATTAAATTTATCACTATAACCGACATCGCCCTTTTAGTTGGAGCTACTAAGCATGATTTCTTATTAAAAATATCGCTTATACTACTTCTGTAATATGACAGTTTTGAACCCTTTAAGATCGAACCTGTAACAGCGAACAGTCTACCGTTGAAATGAATAAGCCCCTTTTGGTATGTTATCAAAGTTATATGTGAAGAATAACGATTAAAGACATCACCCCTATTTAACAAAAATGATGCAACAAACAAACAGCCACCTTTAGTATGGACTCAATGCACCATTAAAATTGCTAATATCATTTTAATATGTTCTCACATTTGCATATTAACATTCGCAAATAAAAAGATAAATCATCAAATATAATATGTATACTCCAAATATAGAAATTAAAAAAAATCTCACCTGTTATATAAAACTAACATCACAATCAACGTTCACATAACAACTCACCACATATTACTGATAAATGATCTAGTCTGCAAGCTATTTATACTTGTATATATTATATGACGAAAGCATAAATGAAAGATTTGTTAAAAAAGGCCCCTCAATTTTTGTATTTTGTGCTAGTTTTCCATAAGAAACAATGCATTTTACTACTTTCGAGCCAACTGGATTCATTTTTCCATTTAAATACACTTCGAGTAATCGCAATAACACCAGCGGTGTGCAGACCTGATGTTATCACCAAGGTTGCGGTTACTCGAAGTGTGTTTATTAATCTCATGTATTTAAATGGGAAAATGAATCCATTTGGCTCGAAAGTAGTAAAATGCATTGTTTTTTATGGAAAACTAGCACAAAATACAAAAATTGAGGGGCCTTTTTTAACAAATCTTTCATTTATGCTTTCGTCATATAATCTATACGAGTATATATTTAAGCAAGCTATTGCTTGCAGAATTGATCATTTATCAGTAATATGTGGTGAGTTGTTATGTGAACGTTGATGGTGATGTTAGTTTTATATAACAGGTGAGATTTTTGTAATTGCTATATTTGGAGTATACATATTATATTTCATGATTTATCTTTTTATTTGCGAATGTTAATGTGCAAATGTGAGAACACATTAAAATGATATTAGCAATTTTAATGGTGCATTGAGTCCATACTAAAGGTGGCTGTTTGTTTTTTGCATCATTTTTGTTAAATAGGGGTGATGTCTTTAATCGTTATTCTTCACATATAACTTTGATAACATACCAAAAGGACCTTATTCATTTCAACGGTAGACTGTTCGCTGTTACTGGTTCGATCTTAAAGGGTTCAAAACTGTCATATTACAGAAGTAGTGTAAGCGATATTTTTAATAAGAAATCATGCTTAGTAGCTCCAACTAAAAGGGCGATGTCGGTTATAGTGATAAATTTAATAATAAATATTGCCTGAGAATATACTAGAATATGAATTTGAGAAAAAAATTATCCAAAATCCTTACCACAAATGTTTACGTTTCATTAAAAATTATGGACTTCCGGTTTATACAACTTTATGAAATAGAATAAAAATGTCATATATTAGTTGATTGCGATGCGTAGATTCCAAATCTGCATTAAAATGGCTACTTCCGGTTGGTCACTTCCGGTCGTCCGATTTTGATGAATCGGGTATCAATAGATTCGTATCGACGTCAACAACAACATTTAAGCATTTTTAATTGTTAGAATAGCATAGGAAGCTAGTTTCCTTGATAACAGAGATAAGGCCTCAGGAAAGGTTTCAAAATAAATTATATGTTGAGTAATTGCTAGAAATACTACGTAGCTTTCATCGATCCTTCATTCACCTCTTATTCATCTTCTATCTAGTTGAACAGATATCATTATCAGCCCACTTTTTATTTCATGATTCATAGTAGGCTCATGGTTTTGTTAGCCTCATGTATATTTCAATTTTTTTGTTCCGGTTATTGCAATTTTCAAGTTTTTAATAGACATAATGCTCTTTTGCGGTTAGTAGCAGTAATAATGTTGTAGATTATTGTTGGAGACTGAAGGAATTGCTATAATTATATATCATCTCTAAGTAATTTCGATAATCATTATTCTAAACTTTATAAAAATAATATTTTATTATCACCCTTTAATGATCGTTCGGTCTATGCATGTGTTATTAGGATTATGTCATACATTTTCAGTTTTCATTTATTTTCATGGTTTTTTTATTCTATAGATAATTCACCAAAATGATGGCAGATGGAGATATTTCATCAATACTTTTCCAGCATACTGCCGTTTAGGAGTTTAGTATAGGTGAGTTTTTATATACTTATTTATTTATGTACTTACTTAAAAACTGATTAATTAAATTCCTAATCTATATTATATGATATGATGCCGTTGAGGCTCCTTCGGGTATCAAGGGGTGATCGACTTTTTCCTACACGAAGGCACGCCAGGTACCACACTGTGGGAGAAGTATTCAATGCTTAGGGTGTCTGTTAGACCCGCTTACAAACCGGGCTGCCACCCCGTTATAGCAGAGTGCGTGTAGTGTCTTTGATTTGAGGAAATTGTTGCCTGATGGCTATCAAAGAATCACCTATCGGCCTCCGGCTATATATAATATCAATATCTCAGTTAATCTCAAATATTACCTAAACTACAGGTTGTCGACTTTTTCCTACACAAAGGCACGCCAGGTACCACACTGTGGGAGAAGTATTCAATGCTTAGGGTGTCTGTTAGACTCGCTTACAAACCGGACTGTCACTCTTGGAGTACGTATAGTACCTTTGATTTGAGGAAATTGTTGCCTGATGGCTATCAAAGAACTAACAAAATATGGTTAAATTAAATTATTATCTACAATAAGCTAATCTCAATTTGAATAAAACAATTGTTGAATAAATATAATTTTTTATTTTAAGTATTTAAACATTACATTCTATATATAATGATGATAAAATAGCATTTTTATACCGCTGCAACTCATCAATACATCTCATGAGTATAATGGACTCAAACCAATCTATAAGGTCTACATCGCTGCTTAATATTTCATGTGTTGACTGGTTGTATGTAGGATGTTATTGCTATATAACGTTATTCTCAATTTAACAATGAAATTGTTGGTAGTAATCTCTCTAAAATCCTCGATAGTTGGAAGTTGTAGCATAAAATGCTTCCTAAGTATAGTAGGTAATGTGTCGGTTTCATCAATTTCTGGTAATCTTAATGACTGGTTTTGAATATGTCGAAATCTTGCTGCTTCTTGTATACTAGAATGTAATTCATAGCAATCGTAGCAGTAGGATATTAGGCTATAACAACCAATGCCACGTCTATCACGTTTGTAATTAGATACTACTCTAAATGCGACTTTTTCACATATTTCGCATTTATCTTTGAGATCAGGTGTGTAATCTGAACAGTTGCAGTCTCTTCTGCAATCACACTTTATAGGCATGTTTACTGTTAGACGTCTCGATTACGAATGAAGAGAATTTGTCGTTTTTGGGATTTATATAGAGAATTTTGAAGGGTAGAGTTAAAGAAATAAGAAACGAGATTTCAATTTTTTTTGCCAACAAATTACAAAAAAAATAAAAGATATAAAAAACATAATTTTACATAAATTAGTTTATATCCACAGCTTCACATATTTGATAATGTCCCCATGGAAGTGTGTTATCTGTTCCATAAACAAGGAAACGCTTATCATCATCAGGACTGAGAGCTATTTTTTCTTGTATTATTGAATGGACCTCGTGCTTGTCAGATCTGATAAGGTTTTAAGTAACCGTCTTCTTTTGAAACCCTTCTAAGCATTCAATATAGTCTTCGAAAGTTTTCTCTGTCTTGACGATTGAAGATTTTACCCCTTTGGCCTTCTTGGTCACACCAAAATTTCTTATATTCTCAGCAATTTCATCCTCTTCATACTCATCTTCCATCAGATGTTTTATCATCTTTTCTAAATCATTATCGGTCGTATGCACATTTGTAGTATATAATTTGGATCAGAGCCCTACATAAGCTATCATTGCAAAGCCATTATTCTCATCTTTCATC